>VDFB02075321.1:167242801-167402591 GCA_007258455.2 Sequoia sempervirens | reverse complement strand
CCCATTGCATAGATATATGTATAGGAAAAAATCAGGAAAAAATCGGATTTGAAAAAAACGTAAAAAATTGTAGAAAAAGAGACAAATGCTACTCTTTTTGAAGTTTAAGGTCATTTCCATAGCATAGAGATATAGAGAGCAAATAAAATAGAGATTTTAACCCATGAATTATAGAAAGCTTGCATGTTGTTTATCAAGTTTATGTTTATTGAGCTTAAAGGCATCTGTTTCTTGCTTAGGTTGTGAACTAAAGATCGGTTGGAGCACCTCATACAATAGAGTGGTGTATATTTGAGATATGGAATCAATTGTAATGTAAATTTTTTGCAGAAATGACATTCGAGAAAAGTGGAAAAGGCTAGTGTATGAAGGAGTAATAAATGATTCAAGTGACCAAAAGCTTTGAGAAGGCAATGACATGAATGAAATAAAGTGGAGAATGAAAAAGTAAGTGTGATAAAATAAAGGATTTGCTAAGGGTTAAAATCTTAGGCAGATACACTTTAAAGCTGTGCAAGCTTGAAATAAGAGACAGTGCATTACTAGTCCAAGAGAATGGTTAAAATCTTAGGAAAATACTCTTTAAAGCTGTGCAAGCTTGCAATCAGAGAATGGAGTTTGAATTAAGGGTAATGCATTGTCTCTTATTTCAAGCTTGCAAAATGATGTCTTTGAATTACAAACATAATCTACATGCTTGGCATAAAAATGGGTGTGAGATTGAAATCCTTTGAGAGCTATTTTATAAGTTTTGAACATGAAGTGAAATTGTTTTTAATATTCTCTATGTAAAGTAAAGTGCCTATAGGTTATGCAGGTTATAGATTTAGTATTGGACATTTACATACTTTCATTTCATTGTTGCAATCATCTTCAATGAGGAACCTCATCATTTTTCATTTTGGAATAGTACAACCTTGGACATTTTGCAAGAGTTAGCTTAAAAACTAGACCAAAACATGATAACCCTGCAACCTAATAGGGGGAAGACTATAACTAATTTGACTTGGCATTTAAATGATGATTAATCTATGATAAAAGAGAGACAAAGTAGTATGATCGTTGATTTTTGTATAGGTACCACAAATGGTTTGTTTGGGGGACCTTGCGACAAACTTGGGCCATAAGAGGACTTCAAAATCTCTAGGAAAAATTCGATCAATGTTTTATCTGAGGGCATTAGATTCAAGCCTATCACCTAACATCTAAACAAATAATGAACTTAAAATGATACAATAAAGTTATTTACAATTTGGACTGATTTGGTGTAGACTACTCATTCTTTGTACAGGTTTCATCTATATAGTTTTCACTAACTTGGTCATCAAAGTTAGCTTCTAAATTTTTCTTGGCATGGAGTTGGTAAATGCTATAACCATTTATAAGGTTACCTTACATAGGCACGACTAGTGAAAATGGTTGGAATTGCTTATTTTGATTAATGAAGAATCCCTTGCTTTATTTTGTTGTGATTTACTTTATTTTAGGGCATATTGATAGGATTGTGATCTTAAAGTTCAAAGCAGAAAGGAACTCGTTCGCACGTGTATGTAGGGTAGACTGCAGAGTCGACAACGACCACCCTTAACTTATCGCGACCTTGATTTATAGCAAAAAATGTGCCAAATTTAGGGTTTGTAAACGTGGGAGTTGTTAGTGCGATTTATGACGATTTTTTCGCAATTTTAACGCAAAGAAAATTGTGATTTTCAACAATTTTTTGCTAATCAACGGTTTGCAAAAAATTCTGAAAAAATCAGGGAAAAAATCGGCAAGCTTGAGGATTTTTTTAAAATAGCAAAAATCGCGATTTTTTAAGGATTTATGCTTCTATGGATTATACGTAAAAGGTATATGTATGAGAGAATATACATTAAGAAGAAGAGAGAAGTATAGGGGAAGATACATATGATAAATGTATATCTGATGCAAAAGGAGATACAAGGAGATCTAACTATACTGCCTTAAGATAACTAATAGAAAGATATTGGAATTCTATCTACATTCTGTTGTCTGACTTTATGCTATATATGTCTAAGTAATTAATCTTCTATCTGACTCAAATCATTAATCCTTTTATATAACCAAGTCCAGGGTATACCTACAACACTCAAAAAGTATGTGGGGCTTAGAACTTCGGTTAGTGTTTCCCCAGTTTTCTTGTTAACATTGGTTCTTTTGCCGAGACATTGGCTAGGTTGTATAAAGGTCAATAATACCCATAATTTTAATTTTAAATCAGACATAGAAAAGGAAAGAAAAACCAAGGAAAATATGAAAACCTGTGGAACTGTCATCGTGGCATCTATTCTGTGAGAGGGGGTTAGGCACCAAGGGAATGTAGAATGGAAAGAGAGAGATTCTAAAAGGGATCCTCAAAGAGATGTGACCAATAAGAAAAGTTATCAAATAACTACCATGAAAAATAATAAAGGACTAATGTAATCCCAAATCAAACACACCCATGGCCAAAGGAGACAAGAAAACCACAAGAGAGATTATAGAACAAATTGAACTAGCATGAAAAATGAACATGGCAAGCCCAAATGGAGAAGAGAAGGGAAAAAAACAGATTGTCGAAAGAGAAGAAAGACACCGTAGAAGGGTGGAAATTATGAAGAAGTTGAGAATTAAGTGCCCCAAAGTGGGTGCTACCAAAGGAAAAGAGAAAGAAAGTAAAGAAGAATGAAAGACCCCAGAGAAATCAAATTTTTGTTGGGAAAAAGAGGGACAACTCATAACTAGTTTAAAAAGGAACATGTATGATTATGGAGAATCCAAAAGATTGTTGTTGGGACCTTGCATTAACACAAAATCTCCATTCCCACCACAAACCTCCAAAAGTCCTACCATCAGTCTAGATCCATCAAACTTGACCATCAATCTAGATGATAGATTTATGGAATTTCTAAAAACTTTGGAGAAGGCTCTATCTATTCAAGCAAAATACTTAGAAGAGTTAGTTAATAGAAGTATAAGGAAATTGAAGGAAGAAAAAATGAGGAAAAATGAAGAGATTAGATTGAATTTGGGCAAGGAATTATGTCCACTAACAAATAAATTGTCGCTAACAAATAAGAAAGTGAAATGGAATCTTGAGGAGTCACAACCCCCAAACTAGGACCCATCCCCTAAGCCATATAAGAGTAGAATAATTTTGAAAGAAGAAATACCGCAAAGTAAAAAGAAAGGAGAGAGAAAGAAAAGAAGTAGATTGGGAAGAGATACTTGGGAAATAGTACTGACATAAAGTTATCAAGAGATAAGGGTAGAGAGCGAAAACCCCATACTGTTAGGAAACTAGAAAAAGAAAAGGAAGAAAAGAATAGCTTGCAAATCCAAAAGCTCAAAACAGAAAGAAGCAAGAACATAATGGAATCATCAATCAAAATCCCAGTATGTCACACCCCAAATTTTGGCTTGCAGTTACTTTTAAATTTTATGCTAAATGTGTTTTAGATTTGAGTGGGTGATTTTACTTCAGTTGATGATTTGATGAAATTAAAATACAATGTAAATGTTTCGTTAAAGGATCAAAGAATTGTAATGATTATGATATCATGGTTATTAATGGACTAACCATTGTGATGACCTTCTAAGTTGAATGCAAGAGCAGATTTTTCCCTCCCAGATGGAGGAGAGTATCACTGGAGAGAAGTGTATAGACATTGGGAACAAACGAGTAAATGCCATTTTGAGTCGATCACACACTCACATAGGTTTTAGCATCAAACTTGGGTAAGTTGTTCCATGTGTTGTTGATGAAGCTAATCGTGTGTTTTAGTTTGTGCGGTCTTGTCAAAAGGTCATGTCAATTTCATACTAGCTCTTTGAATTAGTCGCTCACATTGGTCATGATGCGATATTATTGAGTCTAAATCATCATTTTTGTTTATCTTTTAATTGTAAAGGTTTATTCGATTATAATTAAATCAATTAATATATTGGTTATGGAAGCATAGGGCCAAGGTGGACTGTTTTACAAAAATAGTAGTGTCTAGATGACTTAGGAAACAAGGTCTTCCTTCAAGGAACTCAAAGAGAAGTCAATGTTAGACAAATGTCTACCGTGCAACTAAAAAAGCCTAAGCGGAAAGGGTGTCAACTCTTTGTAGTCAAAATGGAGAAACTAGAAGAACTCTAAGAGATTATCATTCTAGATGATCTAATGTATTGTGAAAATTAGAAGCTCCACAATATTGAAGGTCTAAAAGATCAAAAAGAGCCCATTGTGGAGAACTATCCATTCCTTCGATATTTTCAAGATGTCTTTCCAGATGAACTCCCTAGGTTACCCCTGAAAAGAGCTTTCAATCTTTTCATCGACATAATTCCTAGTTTTGAACTAATATCTAAAGCACCATATCGTATGACCACTATGGAGTTGATGGAACTGAAGGCTCAATTGCAAGAAATTTTGGCAAAAGGGTTAATTAGACCTAGTGTTTCACCTTGGGGAGCACCCACAATCTTTGTCAAAAAGGACCATACCTTGCGTCTATGCATAGACTATCGTATTCTTAACAAGGCAACGATAAAGAATAAGTATCCTTTACCACTTATTGATGATCTTTTTGATCATATGCATGGAGCAATAGTGTTCTCAAAGATTGATTTATGATTTGGTTATCACCAATTAAGACTAAAAGATGAAGACATTCATAAAACAACTTTCAAAACAAGGTATGGACACTATGAATTCACAATTTTTCCTTTTAGACTTACGAATGCCCCAACAACGTTCATAAACTTGATGAATAGTGTCTTCAGAGATTGCTTGGATAGATTTGTTCTAGTGTTTTTAGATGGCATTCTTATATACTTTAAGAATGAGGAATAAAATTACCGACATCTTCATTTTGTTCTCCAACGTCTGAGGGAACACAAACTGTATGGGAAACTTTCTCAATGTATTTTCTTTCAAATAGAAGCACAATATCTCGGTCATATAATCTCAGTAGAAGGAATTGTAGTAGATCTGTCGAAGATCAAGCCATTCTTGAATGACCAACGCCATGCACAATTTTATGGGGTTAGTAGGCTATTATAGAAAATTTGTGTCAAACTTTTCTAAGATTGCCCACCCTATCACTTCTCTACAGAGAAAAGGGAAGCACCTTGATTGGTCAAAAAAATGGTAGGATGTATTTGATTAGCTTAAAGAGAAGTTGACTATGACTCCAATATTGAAGGTTCCTGATCTGGAAGGTCAGTTTGTTGTAATCATTGATGTGTCAGGAGAAGGACTAGGTGGTGTGCTTATGCAAGAAGGGCAAGGGATAGCCTATGAGTCGAGAAAGATAAAGTCGTATGAATAGAATTGTGCTCCTCATGGCCTAGAATTAGTAGCAATCGTTCATGCTTTACAAATGTGGTGAAACTACTTGTTGGGAAAGCCTTTTGAGCTTAAGTAGACCATCAAGGTCTTTAAATATTTATTCTCCCAATCACATCTCAATGCTCGGCAAAGAAGATGGTTGGAATTGATATTCGACTATGATTTTGAGATACGTTACATTAAAGGCAAAGAAAATCAAGTGGTGGATGCCTTGAGTTGGCTGAAACATATTTACTCAATAGTCTCCATTCATTCAAATTTCAAGCACCAAGTTTTACAAAAGTCTATGGGAGATGAATATTATGAACAGGTTAAGAAAGCTCTCTTTGTCAATCCTCAAGATTCGAGGTATGTCGGGTTCTATTTTGAACCAGATGGACTTTTAAGGTATAGAGGAAGAATGAATGTTCCAAACTTTGAGGAGTTAAGAAACCTTGTGTGGAAAGTGGTTCATTCTGCACCATATTTAGGACACTTGGGAGTGGCAACTCCTAGTGGATGTGAAACCACTTTATTTCTAGAAAGAGATGAAGAGTGATGTTGCAAGATTTGTGGTAGTATGTCTAGAATGCCAGAGAGTAAAGGCTGAACATCAAAGCCCAACAAGACTTATGTACCCTCATGAAATTTCAGAGTGGAAATGGCAAGTCATCAGTATGGACTTTGTGCAAGGTCTTCCTATGTCTCAAAATAGACAATGTTATTCTAGTAGTGGTGGATAAACTCACAAAGGTAGCCCATTTTATACCTAGAAATTTAACAGATGGAGCACTGACAATAGCTCGTAAGTTTGTCCAAGAAGTGTTTAGATTGCATGGAGTTCTCGAGAATATCATCTCTGATAGAGATGCGCGCATGACTTCAAGGTTTTGGAAAACCTTGTTTTCAACACTTGGAACTCAACTTAATATAAGCTCAATCTATCACCTTGAGATAGATTGCTAGATAGGAAGGGTAAACGAAGTTCTTGGAGATTTGTTGAGGATGCATTGCATGGATATACAATGCAAGGGGGGAGAATATCCTCCACTTATGGAATTTGCATACAATAACTCCTATCATTTTGCAATAAAAATGACTCCATTTGAAGCATCATATGGAAAGAAAGTGTCAAACTCCTATAAGTTGGGATAAGCTAGAAGATAGGATTAGCCTTGGTCCGAAATTGTTATAAAAAAATGGAATAGAAAATCAAGTTGAGCAAAAAAAGATTGGCGGAAGTAAATGATAGACAAAAAAGTTATGTTGATGCCAAGCGTACACCGAGACAATTCTCAATTGGAGAAAAAGTTCTTTTGAGGGTCAAACCTCAAAAAAATTCTATAAAGTTTGGAAAATCATCCAAACTAGCTCATTGATTTGTGGTACCCTTCAAGGTTCTTGAAGTGATTAATCTAGTTGCCTACATAATCGCTCTACCAGCTCTTGCCCGAATGCGTGACGTTTTTCATGTCCCTGATTTAAAGAAGTATATATCTGGTTTTAATCATATACTTGACTGGAATGCACTACAGGTATAGGATTCAAGAGTGGTAATGATTGAGCCTCTCAAGGTGCTCGAAGTACGCAAGTGGAGCTTGCGTAATAGAGAGGTTACCCAATGCAAGGTCAAGTGGGACCAATATGTCGAGAACGGTGCCACTTGGGAAGATTACAATGAATTTTATCATAAGTTTTCTCATTTGTTTATTGCTTTCAATAATTAAGAGAAAACCTGTTTTATTATCTTGTTATGATACACTGATCATTAGGGACGATGATCCTTATGGGGGAAGATATGTCACACCCCAAATTCTAGCTTGCAATTACTTTTAACTTTTACGTTAAACGTGTTTTAGATTTGAATGGATGATTTTACTTCAGTTGATGTTTAGATGAAATTAAAGGATCAAAGAATTGTAATGATTATTACTTTTGATTAACGATTATGATATCACAGTTATTAACAAACTAACCATTGTGATGACCTAAGTTGAATGCAGGATCAGATTTTTCCCTCCTAGACGGAGAGGAAGAGTATCACTAGAGAGAAGTGTTTAGACATTGGGAACAAATGGGTAAATGCCTTTTTGAATCGATCACACACTCACATAATTTTTAGCATCAAACTCAGATAAGTTGTTCCATGTGTTTTTAATGAAGCTAATCGTGTGTTTTGGTTTGTGTGGTCTTGTCGAAAGGTCATGTTGATTTCATACTAGATCTTTGAACTAGTCTCTCACATTGGTCATGAGGCAATATTATTGAGTCTAAATCGTCATTTTTGTTTATCTTCTAGTTGTAAAGGTTTATTCGATTATTATTTAAATGAATTATATATATATATTATTAATACCAACACCTTACATTATGGGAAGCCACGATTAGTATTGGTAGTTAACTTGCCACTGAATGCATGTTAATGGAAATAAATAAAATCAAACAACTTAAACCCTCACATGGAAGGCTTTATGCCACCATCAATGGAAATATTCTTGGCATTAAAACAAATTAAAATTACTTCATTTATGGCATGGGATGTGAGAAAGAATAAGTGAGTCACATGTTAATAAAAGGAGTTTTTGGTTGTTTTCATGCAGACAACAGTTGCTTGGTTTTGGTGGAGAGTTTTTAATGGTTAAAGAGAGCAGAGTATATGAAGGTAGGCAGAGCTCTTCATTATCATTATGAATAGAGTTCATTAATATTTATAGTTGAGTTTAAACTTAGGAGAGTATACGAGGAAGAGGAGAGAATGATTCATGTTGTGAGCAAGGCATGGATATCTTGAAAGGTCAACAGGAGTTTTGAAGTCGTGCTTAGAGGATTAGAACTTGCAAAAGAACATAAATATTACAAACATGATTTCAAATTATGTTTTTTCTCTTTTATTCCTGAAAATATAAAGATGAACTTTCAGATTTTAGAAAGATATAAAGAGATTATATATTGAAGCATATGTACATGCATGGTGAAAGAATAGTTTGAATATATAGACTTGTAAATGAAATCATTTAAATTCTTTATTTTATTGTGTAAGACAACAAAGAGAGTATGATTAAAAATAAGAGTTTTTATTACCTTGTTGGTATAAACTGAATATATATATATATATATATGTATGTATGTATGATAAGATCAAAGCTTAAACTAGTTATTTTGGTTGTAAGTAACTAGTTTATGGGTGAAATCACAATATTGTGTTTCACTTTTTGCCCAAGATGGACATTTACATCAATATTTTTAACCGAATCTTCATCTTCTAAGACCTATAGCAGCTAAACCATAAAGAATTTGTAGATGATGTGAACTAGTGATTTGTGACAATTTGTGTGTAGATTCTAAATATATATTTTTTCAAATTTTTCGAAATAAATCATGAATCTTTCAATATCTCCTTTAATAACTGGTTTTAGACAAACAACAACATTTTTAGAAAGTAAAGTTTGTGTCATACAACATAACTTTTTTTCTATAAAGGATTACATTCTAATTTTTGGAATATAGATTCTCAACATCAATATCTAGGGAAAGGATATTTTTCATAATTTTTTGTTGCATATTTTTTTTAAAATTAATTTTTGAAGTCAGTGTAACTTAATTTGGACATATGTGTGTGTCGTACAACCTAACTTTTGTGTATATATCGAAATCCAATTTTTCTTTTTTGGGTGAAGCAAGGAAATCAATATCTAGGGAATGGGTATTTTTTGAAATTTTTTTACAATGGTTTACTATTTTTCCACCTCTACACAATAAAGAGCTTGATGTTCAGAGAAATACCTATGTTTAGTAAAAATTGAAAATTAAATATATGATAAAATGAAAATATAGCAAACCTATACTTGTTGGAAAGCTAGTTTAAAGGGCTACAATCTTGAAAAATGTAATTTTTAAATGATGTTATTTAATCCCTCAAAAGGTAAAGAAAAAGTGGGTTTTTGCCATTATTTTGATAGCTGTGAAGGAGACTCCATTGTGGTTATGATTTAATACTATAGGGGTTTTATCCAAGGGGTTTTGATCTAAGGGGGTCTTATCTATCCCTCTTCAATTAAAACCCTTTAGATGGAGCCTCTCAAGACTTAAATCATTGGTTTTTTTCTTCTAAAAACAGTGATTTTAGGCAAAAATCAACACATCCCAAAAGTGAGACACAGTATTGTGGTAGCACCCTTATTATTCATAGCTATTAATATGGCATAGAATCCATAAATATGTGCTTATTCTTGCAAAAAGAAGTAGATAATGTGTTGCACATTAATAGCATTATTAAATATTTTCTTGAACGAAGATGAAGGTGAAAACATAGAAAAACTAGAAATATTTATGATGAAGTATTTTGATATTAGTGAATAAAAATCTTATATACCTATGTTATGAGTTTTCAAAACCCTTCAGTGATAGACAAAGAATCACAAGTCAGTGGTAGGAAGGTGTCATTAATTGAATGTACTATAACTTGCAAAAGAGTTAAAAAGTCTTATGTTTTAAAAAGCAGGAGAGTACTACACTCTTGATTTAGTTGTAAGGACATATGAACACGTGGCAGTAGCCAAGATCTGAGAATTGTGAGTACACAATACACATGTTCTTTGTCAAGAGTATATTTCAATGAATTTAGTCAATTATCAACTATGGAAAGATATAAATGTTTGGTCTTAATTCCTTGTGAAAAGTTATATAAATAGTTAAATGAGTGATAAACTATAGGATGTCGTTTCCAAGTCAAGTTAGAGGTGTGTGAACACATGACTACATTTTCTATGAAAGTGTTTATTGTGTTAAAAAATTTGGCCAAAGTAATGCAAAAGTTTTTGCATTTAGTCAGTTGACAGTGTTCTAGATTTCATAATCCAATCAAATTGGTCATACTTAGAGGTTTGTCTAAAGTTGTATGGTTGATTGGGTTATGTAGGACACAACACTAGGACTCAGATGGCATAAATTTGTTAGTTTCCTTTGTTTATTCTCTTCGTGAAGGGTAGGGCCACTTCTAGATGGAAGGTGTGCAGTGGACCACCGGTCCATGGTTGGAGGTACAACACTCAGGTGATACTCTCCCTCTTGCAAACGACTTTTCCAAGACTTGTGAGACTGATGCACAATTTTAGATATGAAAGGCTTTATATCACTTAGTGGTATATTGTAAACATGTTTTAAATGAAATTCATAATTGTACTATGAAATAAAAGATTAGCATAATTGTAAATGCTGCATTTCAAATTCAAATGATTGTAATTTCCATTTAATTGTTGATCATGAAAAATAAATCAAATATGAAAGTCAAAAAATTTTACTATCAATTTTTAGCATGTGGTTATTTACTTTCTTGTAAATTCATTAAGTAATTTCTAGTTATGAAAGTTGAGTACATTACCTGGTATTTGGAAGAGATACAACAAAGGCTATTAAACATATATTCCTATTAGAATCTCCGTGGGAAAGATAGGACATTGATGAGGACAAACTAAATTTATTAAACTTTGTATTTTCACTAAGGAAAGAAGTATTGGATTGGTACAAAAAGATGTACTTGAAGCATGGGAAAAGTTGGAATAAAGTAAAACAAGACTTCTTGGCAAACTTTGACACTCTGAATATCCCTAAAGAGAGTGTTAGCAAAATGAGGGACCTAGTGCAAAGAGAAGAAGAATCGGTGAAGGCCTATGAGAAAAGATTTAAGGAAGTCTACTACAAATTGGAGGAACCCCTAACAGAGTGACAAAAGATTGAATGGTTTATCTCCGGACTATATAAAGATATAAGAGCAACCTTAGATGGAAGAATATTTAATACTTATATAGACTTGATCACAGTGGCATACTACATAGAAGCTCGTGAACTTGAAAGAGAACAAATCTTAAGAGAAGCACATGAAGGCATTGCAGGGGGCATAATTGCATAAAATCTACTGCCCGAAAAATACCACTGGTTGGGTTATGGTGGCCTAGTATATATAAGGATGCTAAGAACTATACAAAGAAATGTGATATTTTCCAGGGAACAGGGTGGCCTACCACTTGAGATGAAATTCCTTTGCAATCGGTATTAGCACAAGTTGGACATTTGAGAAATGGGCTATTGACTTCATAGGACTTATAGAATCTCTAACGAAACTGTCTAAAGTTAGATACATTATTGCTAGTATAGACTACTTAACTAAATGGGCTGAAGATAAACCAACCAAAGATTGGATTGCATATACCACAACCAAATTTCTCTACCATAACATAATTACCGGATTTGAGTGTTCATTGAGCATAACCAATGATAAGGGAAAACACTTTGTTAATAAGATAATAAAGGAATTACTTGCTAACTTCATGATCACACATAACCACAACACACCATATCATCCACAAGAAAATGGGGCAAGTGAAGCATTGAAGAAGATTATAGGAACTACTCTGAGCAAGATATGTGATGCAAATAGGATAGACTAGGACATTAAAATTCCTATGGTGCTCTAGGCATACCACACTACATAAAAATGAGCCACCAAGCACACTTCGTTTGATCTCTTATATGGAATGGAGGCTAGTCTACCCCTAAATTTCATGGTTCATAACCTCCACACAACATTGGCCTTAAGACTCACCGACAAGGAATCCATCAAACACTGCCAAGAAAAACTAGATAAACTAGATGAAGCAAGACAACTAGAAACACACCATCTATAGATAAAAAGATGCAGACAAAAGCATGACATGATCGAAACATTAGGTCTAAGCAATTCAAGGTTGATGATATGGTCTTACTCTATGATAGCAAATTCAAAAAGCAAGGAAAACTAAAACTAAGATGACTTGGCCCTTTTAAAATTCACCACATTCTTGAATTTGGAGCAATACAATTAAGAACATTAGATGGTACATTATTACAATCCTTCATAAATGGAGCACACCTTAAACACTATTATACTCCAACAAAGTAAAGTTGACTTGAGGACAAGTCAACATTTTGAAAGGGGGATGATGTTGGTAGGAAAGAGCAACAGTTCAAAAACCGCCAAGCAAATCTTACCGCATCTTGCCGCAAAGAGCTTGCAGACCATGAGATTCAAAAGATACCATCTAGGGTAGGGGTAGGATAGATGGGTCATGTCCCATCCCATAGATATATGTATAGGAAAATATATGAATAGCAGAGGGGGAGAAAGTGTGTCTGCACAAGAATATATGTATGGATTATATGTAAAAAGGTCTATGTGTGAGAATATAGGTAAGAGGAAGAAAGAAGCAATACAATATAGGGGAAAATATATATGATAAATGTATATATGATGTAAAAGGAGATATAAAGAGATCTTACTATAGTCCCTTAAGATAACTAATATAAGGATACTATAACTCTATCTACATTGTGTTGTTTGACTTTATGCTATATATATGTTTATATTATTCTTTTGTCCGACTCAAACCATTACTCTCTTTATATAACTAAGTTCGAGTTATAAACTGCAACACTTAGAAAGTATGTGGGGCTTAGAACTTTGGTCTGCGTTTCCCCAGTTTTCTTGTTGACAATATCTATACTAGTTTCTTTAACATAGTTATATTATATGCTATGCAATAAAATATAAGGCATAAATATTTCTAATAAAAGTTGCAAAATTTGAACATAGTAGTGTTGTGGATCTCAAAAACAATAAGTGAATTAAATTTGAGATATAATGTGTTATAAACAATTGCTAATTTATGAACAATAGTTTGAATATGGGAAAATAATATTAATGAAAGGAAAGCAAAGTGTGAAAAATACTTTCCTAATGCAAACCAATTAGGAGAGGGTTGCAAAATTTTGCTTCAAATCCTTTTAACTTTTACATTTAACATTTAAGATTGCACATACATTTAGTTATTTCAGATTTAAACACAAACCACAAGACATAAAATTTACGTGGAAAAACCCTTTCGAAAAATAAAACCCACACCAATTCACAAATCAATTGTATTACAATAAAAATTTATTACAATACAACTCTCAGAGTCTATGCTCTTACAAGTGTTGATTCACTGTGATACAAGATTCTAGAGTGAATCTTACAACATAATAGTATACAAATATTACAATCACACATTACAAACAAGTGCAATAAGGCATCAATATACATTCTTCTCATACATGGGCACCCAACATTGCCATGTGTCAATCCCGCAGTCTCTGCATGCATGCAAATTGAAACCAGCAACATGCACGAGTCCCAAGTGACCAGATTAGCAACCACATGCAACATGTGAGAACATGCAAGGCTTGCAACTCTAAAAATCAAGCAACCTCATATATTAGGTGTCCCATAGAGAAAATCAACTCAACTACCAAATTAGAACTCAACCTTGACTCCTAGTCACTCCCAGTGACAACTCAATCTCCATTTAGCAACATTCCCTTTCGAGCTTCAGTCAACAAGTCAAACACATGACATGCGGCATCATGGCGCTCATCCTAGAGGTGTTCAGAATGCTTGTCTCAAATGAGTGCCTAGGTGATAAGTGTCATCCTTGCTTCCACTTTTCTGAAGAGATAAACATACTCACAAGTGGGCCCCGCTAAAGCTTGCTTCCAAAATAAATCACCACATGTCAACATAATGCACCTTTTAGAGGTTTTAATTTTTTTACTTCCCAAATAAGCGCCCATGTGACAAGTGTTACAATCTTGCTCTTTGCACCTTGCATGTAGGATTTCATCTCTCTATTGGGTCCCACAAAGTGACTTAACAATTTGGAAACATATATTATTGCATTTAATAAATAAAATCAGCAACTTAAGGGTAAATAATTAATTAACTAATCATGGGACTCACTAAGGTTGAGACACCTTAATCCCAATATTCTCCCACTTGTCAAAAACCTTACAAGAGTGTGTATCACTGCTCAGGTTGCAAGGCCCATAGAACTGACACACCATTTGAACTTCTCTATGCTCACTAGGTTCATCAGTGCATCTGCAACATTCACCAAAGTGTCCACCTTTTCCAAGTTCACCTTTCTATCTTTCACCATATCACAAACAAAATGAAACTATACATCAATGTGTTTTGTTTTGGCATGGAAAGTAGGATTTTTCCCTAAACATATAGCACTTTGGCTGTCACAATAGATAGTAATTTGTCCTGCATCAAAATCAATATTCAAACACAATCTCTTAAGCCAAATGGCTTCTTTACAAGCATGAGTAGTTGTCATGTACTTTGCTTTAGTAGTGGACAAAGCAATTACAATTTTCCGCTTACTCATCCAACTTATTGCACCACCAAACATCATGAAAACATATCCACTAGTGGATCTCCTGCAATCAATGTCACCCACCCAATCTAAATCCACATATCCATGAATTCTCACTATATGTCAAGGTCCAATAAGATAACCATGAAAACACAGGGAATACACAGAAGTACCTCTCAAGTACCTAAACACTCTCTTCATTGCATCTCACTGCACCCGTCCAAGATTAGCCATAAACCGGCTAAGGCTCCCACTGCTTGGGCAATGTTTGGCCTCGTATAGACCATATTATACATCAAGCTTCCAACAACCTTCACATAAGAAACTCTCATCATGTCTTCCATCTCGATAAGAGATTTTGGACAATCTTCCACAAAAACTTCGTCCCTTGTACAACTGGAATAACCATCTATCTGCACGTAGTCATGTTGAATCTCTCCAACGTAGAGTTCACAGACTTGCTCTGGCTAAGCCAAAGTTTTATGTTAGCTCTATTTCTTCTAATCTCAACCCCCAAAATACACCTTGCACCTAGATCTTTCATCTCAAACTATACTGACAATTTAGAATTCAAATCTAAAATCATACTTTTGCCATCCCCAATGAACAACATATTATCCACATATAAGACAATAATGAGAATTGCGACCATTATCAGTCTTGTAATAGTCACAATGGTCAAATTTGGATCTCAAAAATCCCAAGGACAACACATAGGTGTCAAACTTATGGTACCACATCCTAGGAGATTGTTTCAAACCATACAAATATTTTCTCAACTTGCACACCATATTCTCTTCCCCTTTCACAATGAAATGCTCTGGTTATAATAGATTTCCTCCTCGAAGTCACCATGAAGGAAAGTTGTCTTCAAATCCATTTGCTCGACTTCCATGTCATAAGTTGTTGCGAGTGATAATGAGAAACAAATGAATGTCAACTTAGCTACAAGAGAGAAAATCTCCCCATAATCTATTCCCTCCACCTAGGAATATCCCTTCATGACCAACCTTGTCTTATGCTTCTCAACACTACCATTAGGACCCATTTTCTTCTTGAACACCCATTTGCATCCAACGGGTTTCCATCCATCAGGAAAATGTACCAGATCCCATGTAGCATTCTTCTTCAATGTAGCCATTTCTTCATTCATGGCTTCCATTCAAGAATTTGCATCATGCATACTCATAGCCTCTTTAACAGTCCTAAGCTCATTAGTTTTAGCAATCAAAACAAATATACAACTGGAATCCAACATAGAATACCCAAATCTATCTGGTTGTCGCCTTTCACGTGTAGACCTCCTCAACTACCGAGGTTTAGGTTCTAGTTCTTCTTCAAAGCTGCTAGAGTTGCTAGAGCTCTCCTCATCATCAAGTCCACCAAGAGTATGTAGTTCATCTCTCTTAGGAGTAGGTGAAATCTGAACCACCTCCTATTTTTTTTCTATTCTTTGGCTTTAGATCAACTGTGGAAGGTTTCAACTCACAAAAGATCACACTTCTACTATAGAGCACTTTATTTGCAATTGGATCCCAAAGCTTGTACCCTTTCACACTGACCCCATGGTCAATGAAGATACACATCACTACCTTGTTCTCCAACTTCGATCTTTTCACACTGGGCACATGAGCATATGCCTCACAACCAAATAATTTGAGATGTCTCATGAGGGCTTCTTGCTATACCACGCCTCAATGGGTGTCTTTTCAATAAGAGTTGAAGTAGGAGATTTGTTAATCAAATAACATGCACTAGCTACAACTTTAGCCCATAACTTATGTTCAAGGCTAACACCACTCAACATACTCCTAGCCCTCTCCATCAACATTCTATTCATCCTCTCTGCAACTTCATTTTGTTGTGGGGTGTATCGAGTTGTCTTATGTTTCTCAATTCCATGGTCCTTACAAAACCTGCCAAATTCTACGAAAAAAAACTCACCACTGTTATTTGTCCTCAAGCACTTAATTTTTCTACCAGTTTGATTTTCAACCAAGGATTTGAACTCCTTAATTTGACTGAGAACTTTAGATTTACCTCTGAGGAAGTACACAAATTTCCTAGAATAGTCATCTATGAATGAAACAAAATACACAGATCTAGACAACAAAGAACATTAATAGGACCAAACACATCAGAATGCACATAATCCAAAATCCCATAAGACTTACAAGAACTAGAATAAAAAGAAACACAGTGTTGTTTTCCATATATACAATGTTCGCAAAAATTGAACTTGAGATTAAAATCATCAAGTCCTTCAACAAGACTCTTATTTTTCAAGGCTCTAAGAACCTTCTCACCAATATGGCCAAGCCTTTGGTGCCACAACATTATTTTCTTAGCGGGAAGTTTCATTTCCAAAGCATTGACACCCTTAGGTACCCAGAAAGCACAATTTTTCAGGGCTCTAAGAACCTTCTCACCAATATGGCCAAGCCTTTGGTGCCACAACATTGTTTTCTTAGCGGGAAGTTTCATTTCCAAAGCATTAACACCCTTAGGTACCCAGAAAGCACAACCACCAGATGTAGACACCACAATCTTCTTCTTTGCTCGACTTGATGATGATGATGAAGAATCCAAAGCCCTTTTGGTGGGCTTAGAAGAAGTACTATTGCACTTAACCATGCATGCATCCAACTTATACGAGATTGTGCCAATCCGAACAGCCTTAGCAAGCACCATAGAACCTTTGGTCATCTTGCATCTACCACTTGAGAAAACAACCTACAGTCCCACATCACTTAGCTTACTTACTAAAAGTAGGTTTCATGCCAAACTAGGGAGATGCAATACACCATCAATCCCCTTCACTCTACCATAAGGGAATTGAATCCTAACTTCCACGACCAACAATCTTCAGGTGAGATTCATCACCCAAATACAACTTCCCACTATTATACTCTTCATGCTTTGAGAACCAACCTTTGTGAGAGGTCATGTGGAAAGAGGCACTCGAGTCTATCAACCACACATCTTCTGATGCACGTGTTTCCAAGGCTGCGACAAATGCATCTACATCTTCATACGAGGATTCAAAATTAGAGGATTTTATCATTTTTCTTCTTTTTATCCTCTTTGTAATGTTTTCGGAAATGACTAGATTTACTACAGTTCCAACATTTAGCCTTGGTATTTTTACTAGGAGACATAGATCTCCCCAAGGACTTGGACCTAGACATCTTGTCTTTTTCTTGCCTCTCTCCTTCAATCTACCATGAATAGATAGGGCCTCCTTGGCCATCTCAGAAGATTTCCTTTGCATCTCTTTAGACAACAACAAAGCAACCACATCTTCCATCTTGAAAGTGGTTGTTGTACTTCCAATAGCCATCACTAGGTGGTCCCACAAGTCTGGCAAAGAACATAACATAAGCATGCCACGATCCTTGTTTTCAATCTTTACACCAATAAGACCCAGTTGAGCAACAAGCATATTAAATGCATTTAGGTGATCAACAACTTATCCTCCTTCCTCCATCCTTAGAGAATACAACTGTTTTCTCAAGAATAACTTATTTACCAAGGATTTCCCTTGATAAATGTCACCGAACTTCTTCCAAAGACTAGTTCTAGTATTCTCCTCGTGGACATTGAGGAGCACAAAATCAACCAAATAGTCTTATCAAACCCTTGGCTTTCTGATCCATTAGGTTCTAATCCTCTTGCAAGGTTGCTACTATTTTTGTACTGGATATTTCATCCCATAGATTTCTATCCACGAGCACATCCTTCATTTTGAGTTTTCACAACTCAAAATGTTGCCATTAAATTTTTCCCTCTATTCTTCCAGGTGTGCTTGTCATCTTAAACC
Organism: Sequoia sempervirens; assembly: GCA_007258455.2. Taxonomy (NCBI): domain Eukaryota; kingdom Viridiplantae; phylum Streptophyta; class Pinopsida; order Cupressales; family Cupressaceae; genus Sequoia; species Sequoia sempervirens. Next base: position 167,384,224 of record VDFB02075321.1, on the reverse strand, counting down.
TGCAACAAGATTACAAAGCTCTCTCTACAAAACTCCCATTGAATCTAGATCTACACAAAAAACCCTTCAAACCCAACAAGGATAACAAAGTTGGCCAGGCTTTGATACCAACTGAAAGGAAGTCAAAGTCCGAAAACACTTTCCTAATGCAAATCAATTAGGAGAGGGTTGCAAAAATTTGTTTCAAATCCTTTTAACTTTTATAGTTAACATTCAAGATTGCACATACATTTAGTTATTTCAAATTTAAACACATAAAACACAAGACACAAAATTTATGTGGGAAAACCCTTTCAAGAGAAGAAACCCACACACCAAAGCATAGATCAATTTTATTACAATACAACTCTTAGAGTCTATGCTCTTGCAGGTATTGATTCACTATGATACAAGATTCTAGAGTGAATCTGACAGCATAACGATATACAAATATTACAATCACACATTACAAACAAATGCACTAAGGCATTAATATATCCTTCTCATACATGGGCGTCCAACATTGCCATGTGTCAATCTCATAGTCTCTACATGCATGCAAATTGAAACCAACAACATGCACGAGTCCTAAGTGAATTGATTAGAAAACACCACAACATGTAGCTACATGCAACCACATGCAAGGCTTGCAGCTCCAAAAATCAAGCAACCTCACATGTAAGGCATCCCATAGAGAAAATCAACTCAACTGCCAAATTAGAACTCAACCTTGACTCCTAGTCACTCCCACTGACAACTCAGTCTATGTTTAGCAACATTCTCTTCTGAGCTTCAGTCAACAAATCAAACACATGCCACATGGCATCATGGCACTCATCCTAGAGGCATTCACAATGCTCAAGGATCAAATGAGCACCTAGGTGACAAGTGCCACACTTCCTTGCTTCCGCTTTTTCGAAGAGATAAGCATGCTCATAAGTGGGCCCCACCAAAGTTTGCTTACAAAATAAACTGCCACATGCCAACATGGTGCACATTTTAGGGGTTTTAATCTTTGCTACTTCTGAAATGAATGCCCATGTGACAATTGTCACAATCTTGCTCTTTGCACCTTGCATGTAGGTTTCCAACTCTCTGTTGGGTCCCATAAAGTGACTTAGCAATTTGAAAACATATATTATTGCATTTAATAAATAAAATTGACAACTTAGGGACAAATAATTAATTAATTAATCATGGGACTCACTAAGGTTAAGACACCTTAATCCCAACAATTAAAACCATTCAAAGAACAATGTTAGCAATAAGAATTGAAACAAAATGATTATTTATATCATGATAGTGTTTTAATTCACATATTTCAATGCAACACAAAATGAGACATAGAAGAAATATTTTGGTAGCATGGGAGACAATGCGATGGTGAGAGTGTGTAGTGCTAGGGATTTGGTGTTGGCCTGATCATAGGCTAGCCCACTTTGGAATTGGTCTATGAGGGTTGTGGGGGGTTTTTGGTGTTGTGTAGAAGCGTAGGGTGTGTGGAAGCAGTGGCAGGGTGGATTTGTGGGGCATGTAGGCCGCCCAAGGTGTTTTTGGTGGGTGTTTTGTGTAGTTTTAATTTTTTTTAACTTTTGTTGTGTGCTTTGTGAAGATCCAGCTTGTAGAAGGCTACATGGATCCCTCAAGGGGTCTGAAGGACCCTTGTTTCTTTTCGTTCAAGGAAGCTATTGTGAGGGGGCATTACTCATAATTTATACATGAAGAGGTGGTTAATTTCCTTTTGCATGCGATAGAGGAATCCAAGAATAATCAATTTCAGGGGGGTGCATTCAAAACCTAATGGGTGTTTGGAAAGAAGAAAAGATCACCTAGTGGTGGTGATTAATCCAGATGTTGTGGCTAATGATGTGATTTATTTATCTGAGCATGCACTGTATCTAAATATCTTTTCCTTTTTTGGAGGCTTGGACCCATAATAACTAGAATCCAAAAGGGGATATGGAAATCATCTTGGGAGCTAACAACTTATTCTTTGTGGTCTTCACCCAGATAGCAACTCGAAATATGGTATTTGAAGGTGGCTCATACTTTCATAACTAGGCAAGGATTTTTATCAAACCATGGCATCTAGATTTTAATCCTACAGAGGAGCTTCCATCAAAGATTCATGTTTGGATTCAACTACCCTGGCTGCCAATGGAGTTCTATCATAAAGACGTCTTGCATTCTATCGATATTGTTCTAGGGAAACCCCTAGGTCCATCCTATCAAACCCTTGATCATAGAGTGACCTCTTTTGCTCATCTTTGCATGGAAATTAATTTAAATGACCCCTTATCAAAGTTCCTTGAAATCAAATTAGGGAGCATGTGTTGGATGCAATAGGTAGACTATCAAGCTCTCCCTTTTTGTTGTAGTACTTGTCATGAGTATGGATATTTGCAAAGGAATTGCCCTAAGTTGGGAGCAAAAATCTAACAACCTCCAACTATGATGCATGCAACTAATTCTAATGCAAAAGGAAAAGCCTTAATTCAGAATGAGGAGCCTTAGATTTAATGGAACATGATCATACTTTTGAGACTCAAGGTTTTCAGGGCATGGACCGAGCTAACCATTTCCCTTAGAATCCCATTCCAAGGTCATATAGGCTCGAGGCTTTAAAGGATAGAGTTGCTTCTTCTTCTCTTCTTTTAGAACTTGGGGGCAAAGGATCAAGAGATTGTGGGAGACCCATAGGCTGATTTGGAACATAACCCCCTAGATGAGATCCCTCAAGAGCACAAAGATATAAATGCGATAACTAACCTAGAGATTGAATTTGGGTTAAAGGATGATGGGAAGAAGAAAGTTCTACCCCTTCATGGAATCCACTAGAAGAGCTTAGAAAAAGGAGTCGATGATAAAATGGCTAAGGTAGGGAGGAAAAGGACTTGGAGAAGATAAATATTATGGGATTCTTTAGTGGAATCTGGTGTGATTAAGACACTGGGCACCCACTTTGCCTCCTCTCATGAATGATTGTGATTTCCTAGAATGTTAGGAGTTTGGGTAGCATCCCTAGACAAAAAGCTACTCAAGAATTAGTACATGAGCACAAACCTGATATTTTATTCATTCAGGAAACTAAACTGTCTGTTGAAGATATGATGAATATTTCATTCAAAATTTGGAGGGGTTTATGCCAGTGTGTGGGTTCCCAAGGATGGGTTGGAGGTGTTGCTTATCTCTAGGACCCTTGCAAGATCATGCGTCTCTGGTGGATGACTAGTAGGAATTCTTTTTCTCTGTTGGCATCTTGCTTTGATTCGAGTGTGGTCATTATTCTTACCAATGTCTATGCGCCTAATGATTTTCTAGTTAAGACTCTGCTCCAGTCTTATCTTAGCTCTATTTAGTCTATTGCTCCTTGTCCTTGGATCTTGGCAGGAGACTTTAACTCTATATGTAATTTGGGGGAAAATTCAAGGGGAAGTTAGCTATTTAGGGCCCTCTTCTTCCTTGTTGCATGACAACATTTCATTTCTTAATTTGGTGGATGTAAAACACAATAATGGAACTTTTACCTGGCATAATTGGAGGTGCGTGGAGGGGTCTATCTTTGAGAGACTTGATAGATTTCTTGTTTATGAGGTTTGGCTTGGTAACAACTAGACATCTTCGTTTAAAATCCTGGGGCGGGAGGTTACAAATCATTGGTTAATCAAGTTCTCTTCCTCTTTGTTCTCCTTGTCTAAACAACCCTCATTTAAATTTCAACTTATGTGGCTTCGGGAGTTCATAATTTGCACTAGCTTGTGGAGCAGTGATGGTCATAAGAGAGGCTGACCTTTGACACTGCAATGTTCTATTTTTTTAAAGGACTCCAATTTGTAAAATACAAGCTTAATAATTGGAATATAATGACATTTGGTAACCTTTTTATTATGAAGAAACAAGTGCAAGAACAACCGGATAGTATAACATTCAAAATTAAGGAAGAGGGAATGACTATGGATTTTCTTCAAGAAGACACCAAATGCTCTAGGGAACTTGCAGAATGTGAGCTATGAGAGATATTTTAGAAGAAAAAATCTCATATTGATTGGCTTCAAGAATGGGGACAATAATACTGCCTTTTTTCATAATTCAGTGGAGCATAGAAATGGAAATATTATTGCTTCTCATAATAGCCCAAGGGGAACAGTTAAATTCGTACCAAGCTATTTCAAAGGAGGTGATTAGGTTTTACTCTTTTTTGTTCACAAAGGAGGGTTCACGTGCTTTAGCTGAGGATAATCTTGTTTTGGGATGTATTCCTCCTTTGGTCTCTGATGGGATGAATAACTCCCTTCTTGTGCTTGTCTCTTTGGAGGAGCTAGAAAATATTGTGTTTTAGATGAAGAAAGGTAAGGCCCCTGAGCCTGATGGCTTCACTATAGAGTTTTTTCAAGAGTTTTGGGACACCACCAAATTAGATTTGTTGGAAGTTGTTCGAGCATCCCAAACTAACAAGAAGATGCTTAGGGCCATTAATTCCACCTTTCTTGCTTTAATTCCAAAAAAGAGGGTGCCAATTCTTTAGTTTCTTTTCGGCCTATTATAGTGTGTAATATGACCTTAAAGATTATTACTAAGCTAATTGCAAAAAGAAAAAAAAATTATTTGAGTCCCTTGATCTCCCCGGAATAGGGTGGCTTTGTCAAAGGGAGACATATTGTGGACGGAATAGTGGTGGAAAATGAGACTATCCACTCTATGTCTTCTTCCAAGGGAAAGGCCATGTTCATTAAATTGGATATGTCTAAAGCCTCTGACAGGGTCACGTGGTCTTTCCTTTAGCGATTGTTATTGACTTGTGGATTCCACTCAGAGCGAGTCTCTTGGGTCATGAGTTGTGTGACCAGTTCCTCTTTCTCAGTTTTGGTTAATGGTCCCCCCTCACCTATTTGTTAGCTTCTCAGGGTCTTAGGCAAGGGGATCCACTATCCCCTTATTTGCTTATTTTAATGGTTGAGGGTCTTGGGAGGTTGTTGAAGCAACATAAGGAAATGAGCCTCATTCATGGTTGGAGTTTGACAAGGGTTTTGGAGTCTCAGTCCCATCTCCAGTTTGTTGATGACACTGGTCTCATGGGTCTAGCTAGAATTGAGGAGGTGACCAATTTTAGGAAAGCTTTGGATATATTCTTGGCTACGTCTGGTCAAAAAATTAATGAAGACAAGTCTAGTATCTTCTTCAATACTCTTGATTCAGAACAAAATTGCCAACATACTTCATTTTTTAGATTGGCAAGCTTCCTACAGATTATTTGGGTATTCCCCTCTGTGTTGGAACCTTGAAGAAGAGTCAATTGCAAAAGATAATGGATAAATTTAGGTCAAAGGTTAATCATTGGACCTTTAGGCGTTTATCTTTTGCTGGCAAGTTGACTATTTTGTCCTCTATCTTACAAGCTCTTCCTCTATATAGGTTCATGGTGCTTTTGGCTCTTAAGTGCTTCCTCAAAGAGCTTGACTCCCTTGCTAGAAAAAAAATATGATTTGGAAATCTTGACAATCGTAAATGGAGTTTGGTGAGTTGGGATCAGGTTTGCAAACCAAAGGAGAATGGTGGCCTTGGTCTTAGGCAATCAGAGTTGAACAATCAAGATTTAGCTGCAAAATTGTATTGGAGGTGGTGCAAATTTTAGGAGCGGCCCTAGGCTCGTATTTTGAATCATAAATATTTAGGAGTTGCTAATGAGGACATTTTGCAAATGGAATTGATTGGTAAGGATTTATGATCTTGAGCACTATTAAAAGGGGCTTCACTCTCATTAAAGAAGGCTACTTTTGGATCATTAAGAAAAGGTGAGAATGCTCTCTTATGGACTAATTCCTGGGATGAAAATCCACTTGTTCTTTCGAATTTTCCTCAACTTCGACCCTTATGCAATATTTTTGTTAATTTTGGGTGGGTTAGTGTGGATAGGTTTAAATGTTCCTCTTCTTTGGTGAGTTCTTTGATCTATCAGTGGTGCAATCCAAAAATCTTTCTTGGAGGTGGATCTTAGGGAGAACAAAACACTTTAGCCTCTATTCTTGTAGAGCAACCTTGTCATTCCTTAGAGGATAGGGATATACTTTCTTGGGGCCATGACTCTAAAGGTATTTACTCTATGGCTCAGGGGTATGCTATTTTGGAGTCTCAACATGGAAACCTAAGAGTGTACCCTTGGTGGAAACATATTTGGAATAAGTTTTGATGGCCTAAGTGCAATATGTTCTTGTGGTTCTTGATCCATAACAAATGCCTCACCTAGGAGAATATTCAAAAAAGAGGTTTTTGCAACTTGTCTCTCTATTTCCTTTATGGGTGTAGTGAAGAAAGTACTAATCATCTCTTTTTTAGTGTACTTTTTCCATGGAAATTTGGTATCTTTGGTGGATGATCTGGAGGAGACCTTTTATTCATGCTTTGACTCTGTATGACTTTTGGGAGAACTTGGGCCCTCCTCTAGCTTCTGCTTCCTTTCTGTCAACAACTTGGGAGTTGGGCCCTTCTCTTATTATTTTCCATATTTGGTTGGAGAGAAATTGGCAAATCTTTTAGGAGTGTTGTCGGATTGCACTTCACATTTGGTATAAGGTTAAGAGCATGCTCAAAGAAACTATTGAGTCTAAATTCAACTTGGGAGAGCCTTTGTCTTCATCAAAAGCACATACTAGTACTCTCCTTGATCTTTCTCTTCCCTTAAATTCTTAGGTTCGTTGGATAAACAAGAAGAAATCTTCCAAGAAGGTGGACCAGAAGGGTAAGTGGACCCCCCTCCTGAAGGTATATTCAAAATTAACATTGATGGCTTTGCTCGAGGAAATCCTAGCGCTATTGGGATTGGAGGGGTTGGCCATGATAGTAGGGGATCTATTCATATTTTTTTCATTTATATGGTGGTACACTCTAATAATTAGATGGAGGCTTTGGCTATTCTTAAGGCTTTGGAGAAAGCTTGTGAGTTGGGTTGGAAGAAGGTGATTTGTGAAACCAACTCCATGATATTAGTCTATCTGATTAAAAAGAGATTTTTAGGATTCTTCATGGAGATTGGCTTTGATTACGAAGAAAATTCATCTTGCTTTGAAAACTTTGATACTATCTCCTTTTTCCACATCCCTAGGGAATGGAACAAAGTGGTAGATTGCTTGGCTAAATTGGCCTCTAAAGAAAGGGGGCATGGAATATGGTGAATCAGGGTTAGTTAGATTAGCAAAAAATCCAAATCCCGCTTCATGAGGATCAAAATGTTTAGCTTTGAGTTGGGTTTGGATAATTTATCTCTTGGTTGTTGTGTTTGTAGGTTGGGTTGGTGCCTAGGCCCTCTTTGCATGCATTCTATTTGGGGCCCAACTCTGGTGTATCTCTTGATGACTATGATCATCTAGGACTTCTATTGTATTTGTTAGCTTTCATTTCAATAAAACAAATCACCCCTTCTAAAAAAATAAAAAATGAAACATATGTGGTAAAATAATTTTTCAACAAAAAAGCCAACATAAAATGCACAATATGTACTTGTAATGTACAATTTTTACTATATTTTTCAAGGTGGTTCACATTCATACTGAATAAAATATAAATGTGTATTTTTTTGGTTTCGCTTAGGGTAAAACAACTAATATGCTCTTTCAATACTATGCAAATGATTTCATACTTTTGAATTAAAACAAATATTATGAATGCATGCTTATGTCGTTTAATTAAAATAAAGATTAAATAAAACAAGTATACACAAAGATTAAATGACACCAAATGTTATGAAGTAAACATATATGTTGCATTAAAACTACAAAAGACAAACTCTACAATTATCAAAATACAAGACTTCCAATAACTTTTAAGTGATATTTAATTCGTAGAACATAAGATAAAACACTTCAATAGTAATTTAGAAGAAATGTATATGTACTAAATGTGATTATATGAATAATGAATTCCAAACAGTAACATTGAATAACAAACATCTAATCAAAACCTATTTACCCTTTAATAAAAAATATTGATTAATAATTTAACAATATATAGACACGAGAATTACTATTCATCTAAATGCAAAAAAGTATTTATTTATGTTGTTTATAAAATTGCATGAGAATAAACTAATTATTAGACTTCAACTTTAACTAAGAGTTCTTGCATGATGTGCAAGTTTTATTACAATTTATTTTTTACTAATTCTAATTCTAAGACATGTAACAACTAATTTGATTAATACTTAAAATATTATCTTCTATTCCTTAATGCTTATATCTCTTGCATGATGAGAGATGATCTAACAATAGTCAACTCTACATCAAAAATAGTGAATACTAAAAATGGTGTGAGCTCTAGCCAAAAATGTAAACTGTGAATATGCTCTCTTTTTCAAAAAAAGGTGACAATATATTTTCAATGTAGGGTAAAAATAGAATTCTTGAAAGTGGTTTGAGATGCATCTAATTTCACGATGCTTTTTCTAATGTTTGACTCAAATTCGAAACCTTGTCTTTTTAAAGTTTTCGTGAACAACTCCATCTTCAAGTCATTTTTTACAAATTAGACTACTCAAGTAACAAAATTACAAACCACAAATTTTGTACTCACTTAATGATGAGAATTTTTTCTTTGTTTTGATGAAGTTTGACAACTCTTTGATGAAGCCCTGGAAATTTATTTTGACACTTTCATGAAGGGTCCTTTGAAAACACTATGAAACTCTTAACAAATTTTGGATGCTCTAAATTTTAAGATTTTTCCTTTTGTTGATCTCAAAGGTAGCTAATAGAATTTTAAAGAAATTGAAGAAAAGAGGATGTCAATTCTGTTTTTATATTTTGCTACAACTCTAAAAAAAATTCTATTATGATGCTCAAACTCAACCTTTGAAACCTTTAAAATAAAAAATAAACTCTTATTATTTATTCATGAACAAAAAAATTGAATTAATTTTTGAATTTTGAATAGATAATATCTACTTTATAAACATTCATTTTACTTTCCAACTAATCAACTCACCAATTTTTAAAAAAATTCAAATACCAAAATATGTGTATAATATTGGAGTTAAAAACCACAACCAACAAAAATAATAAATTATTCTAACTAGCATAAAAAAATTAAATGCCAAATGTCTTCACAAAGCACATCTTTCCTAACTGGGTTGTATAAAAAATATTCAAAACTTCACACAAGGAGGTGCCCAACTTAGTTGCACTTTAACTATCCAAACTACAATTTTACAAAATGCCAAACTCTTATGAAATGTGCACTTTCCTTTGTTTCATAGTTGTTTTTTTATGAGACTTTGGCCACCAAGACTTGGTTGTGACTTCACCCTCCGACTTTCTCTTTGTGAGAAGTTTTGATTTTTTTTTTGGCTTTTGATTGTAGAGTTGGTAATTCCTTTTTACAAGGAATGAATCCTTATTCAAGTGGCTACATTTGAAGGAATATAATTTGTATAATGCATGATGGAGGGTATATAAAACTTAAACCCTATTCATTATATTATGAGAATTTAATTGAAAGTTACAACTACCTATATTCATACACTTGGTCTAATCATCATGTGGGTGCAAAACTCATCCAAGTTAAGCTGGATCATACTCCTATATATGGATTGGTTCTTGAATTACTCTTTCTCTCTCTATCAACTCGTATTGGCTCGAACCACTTCCCGATTTCTCTCTAAGATGAGAGGCTGGGCAGAAATAAATGATTCTCCTTTAGATTTGAGATGTGGATGAGGCATCAAAATATTAAGGGTTGAATTAAATAGTGGTTGCAGGTCAAAATCAAGAGATCTATTATATACAAGATGGCCAAGAAATTATCCTATATTAAATCTAAGGTTTAGAAATGGAATAAAGAATCCTTTGGTCATTTTTTTCAAATTAAGGAAACTATAAAGAAAAGTCTAGATGAGGTTTAGTAGGAAATACATGTCAAAGATATGGATTCTTTGCTTTAGATTTAGGAAAATGATCTTTTATCTCATCTTCATGAAATATCTAAAGAAGAAGATTTTAGGAAACAAAGATCTAGGGTTATTTGGTTGAAATGTGGAGATCAAAATACTAAGTTTTTTCATCTTTCCTCTCTTAAGCACCAAATGACTAATAGAATTAAAACTATTCAGTCTAATGATTTTGCTTTGGAGGAGGAAGGGGAAATCCATCAGGTTGCAACAAAGTTCTTTTATAATCTCTTAATTGATGATTCTAAGTATGATCAAGAGTGTGAAGATCAATTTATGGGAGTTATTCCAAAAATTATTTCTGAAGAGTATCAAAAAGTTAATTTGTATTCCTTTGAGGAGGAAGTAAGATTGGTGATCTTCTCGTTTGAAGGTAATAAATCACCTAGGTCAGATGATTTCCCTCAGTCATGCCCATATTTTACACACTAAACAACCTAACAAATCTGCAACAACTTTACTAATTTTACAAATATATATTTTTTATTTAAAAGACAATAACAACATAATTCACCACTTACAACTATAGTCAATGATCTCACTAGTTAGGAGCAAAGATAGAAATGAGTTCCTTTTTTTTATCAATAAAGTCTACTTATTTTGGGTCAACTTAACATACCTCTTTCCTACTCAAGTACCTCTTACATTCCATCATGTCAAAATTTTATTGCTCCCAATACCCATACCTACAAGGTTTACATGACTTGGCATAGACATAAGATCAATGGGTAGTTAGCATATGATCACCAAGATAAGCTATACAAATCAAATGGTAGTTTACAATATCCGGAGAAAATGACAAATCCAAAAACAAGACTCAGAAGAACAGTCATAAGGGTCAGACCTAATGCTTCGGGGGCTCATCACTTGATGGCCTTGCCTACGTACATGTAGTGCAGAGGCACCGCAATTCGACAACTTGAGTTGCTTCAACTCTTTTTATTTTGATTTCATTGGTTGCCTCCTCTCCCGCCTTCTCCCCTGCCCATCTCCCCTCGCTTAACATTCTCGTTCTGCACAGTCCCATTAATAAACCTGTCATCTCCTTTTTGAGGTTACGCTGGCCTCCGACCTTCCCAAATACACACAAAGTGTATCCATTCAAGAGCAGACCAAATATCCTTTAATGTAACGAAGAACCATAGTATTACAAGGCATAGCTCTCGCAAACCCAAAGTCACAAGCTTGACAGCACCTCCAGCTCCAATGAGAATATTTTGGGGCTTCATATCGCGATGGATGACACAATGAGAATGAAGATAATGTTGTGCCCTTACCAGTTGTTTAGCAATAACCTAAACTTGTGCTTCAAGAAGGCATTTATCATCTTCTAGAATCTCAAAAGTTCACCCTGTGCAAATTCTGTCACAACACAAAACTCCTGCGACTTTCAAAAGCATCTAACATTTCTATCCTATACTCCTGATTCAATTGGCGTAATATCTTCATTTCTTTCCTCTAATTTTTTGTCTTTTCACTCTTCCCATGTTTCAGAAAGAACTTCAATGCAACCCCCTGTCCTGTGTACTTCCGGCTTCCTTTATACACCTTTCCAAAGGCTGCCATTTCACTACTCTTACAGCTCTCGTACCTCTCCAAGGGCCATCGTTTAGTGAAAAGAATTAATGACCAGTTCATGCAAAGGAGGCTTCCAACAAAAGAAACGTGCATGGAAAGCCGTCGAGGTGGCACTTCGACCCAAGTCCTTAATTCCCTATCTATTCATCTACACCGGCTACTTCACAAAGATAACTTTCTCTTTGAAGGTAATCCTTTGGAAATAGTGAAAGAATACAAATACCTGGGATTGATTTTCACTACAAGTTCAGTTGGGAGACTGCTAGAATTAAAGGATACAAGGGAGTTGGAAGGCCTCTTTCTTACTCCAAAACAGGTGCAGGAAGGCTAAACTTTGGGATTGGAAAACCAAGAAGACCCTCTTTGGTTTGCTGGTCACACTAGTGGTTCTCAATGGTTGTGAGGTGTGGGGAAGTAGCATGTCAAATCATAGTTGGAGACAATTTGAAAGAATCCAAAAGCATCTAATCACTTGCAACCTCAAAGTCAAAATTACAATCCCTTATGATATTCTCTTGGCTGAATCAGGAACTTTACCATTAGAGACTTTGGCTATAAGCCGGTTGCTAAGCTATCCAAAGAAGGTTGAAAACATGGATAATCACCATTGGCCCAAAATAGTTGTGGAAGAGATTGTAGACTGTAGGAAGAAAACATGGATGAAGCAAAATAACAAATGGCTAAACAAATGGGGCATTAGCTTGCACGAGTGCTCTAACACCAATGAGGAAATAAAAAAGTATGTTGCAAATAAATTTAGGATTGCCATGTGGAAAAAGTTGATTAGGCGAAAGAAAACTCACTATGTGAAAGAGTTCAACCCAACTTGGGAGCATGATGAAAAAACCTACTTAGGAGCATCTATTAAAGGTAAAGCAAGGATGTTAATTGCTCAACTGAGGACCAGATCACATCATCTCAGATGTGAGACCAGAAGGTGAACGATACCTTAGGAAGTGTGGGAGGATATAATTTGCACTTTTTGTAATGAAGGTGTGGTGGAGATAGAATGACACTTTATCATGGAATGCACTGCTTATGGGGATATCCATGCTCAGTATGAGAGCAACTTAAAGGCTGACAATTTACACAAGTTATTTGAGGAAGAAAAGATCAGCAAGATTGCTAATTTTTTGGTCAAAATTCATAGCAGAAGATCCCACATTGAAAAGAATTTGGAGACTTCTTAGCTTTTTGGTTCTCAGTCCCTTAGACTGTTTGATCTCATGGGCAACATTAAAATCTCATTCATTCATTCATTCACTCCAGACAGCTAGTTTTTATTGCACTGAGGTAGCATTTAAATTTGAGGTTGTGGGACTATAGTTTGCCCCTGCCAAACGCAATTGCTCAACATTTTCTAAGGCCTTTAAGAGGTGGTGGCCTCCCATGTTGTCCTTCTATTGAAAAATCTAGGGTAGAGGAGGGGTGCCATGTTTTTTAATGGCACGGATATCCATTCATTTTTGAGACATATATACACTCAATCATCTATTGTGCATCAATACTCCATGCAATCCTTTTCTTGACGCATCTATATAAAACAAAATGTACTTATCCATATTTAATACTACCAACACAAGAATTGATGTTAGTCTCTATTATTTCTATTAAAATCATTTAGGAAACATTTATCTCTAATTAAATGTCTTGTTCTTCTTTTGCAATAATGTAGTTGATGATGTTACTTTGGAAACATATACTATGAGACTTTTATAGTACCATAGGAGTCTTATGGATATTTTCTAAATATTTCTTGGTGTAGGCAAATCTAGTATTCCCTTGAATCAATGTTTCCTTTATCAACATTTATTCAATATAGATAATATATCCTAAATACTAGATTTCTAACTAACAATGGTGGTATATCCCAAATACCAAATATTTATTAAACTTAGTTTATTTATAATGGATGAAACATACATTTTTAAATATAATCATAAATTTCTAGTTTTATTCTAACACTATCATGGTTTTATACTTCAAACAGTGAAATTTATTCATCTAAGTAATGTAGTATTCATAATGGATGAAACATACATTTTTAAATATAATCATAAATTTCTAGTTTTATTCTAACACTATCATGGTTTTATACTTCAAACAGTGAAATTTATTCATATAATTTTTGAAATTGCTCCTCAAACCACTTCCGTCATAATTCGTTGTTGATGGCCAATATACTTTCTTGATGGTTCCACCATAATGTAACTTTGTTGATGATATGGTATATAAAAATTCAATCCTTATCATTAATAGTCATTTTCCAAAGATTAAAACACCTCTACATTCTAACTAGCTAAGTTTCAATTTTGATCCCAAAACTTCACCTGTTAAAATTTAGTGGTGGTATTTTCTTGGGTTCTTGTGTAAAATATTTTGGCCTCTCTAGAATTCCTTTCTCATACTTTCTCAAATATTTTCCATCATAAAGTATTATTTTCATAGCCATAAGGTCAACATTATTCTTAAAACATATTTTGTTATTACTATTATGTCATTTACATACAATATTTGTCATTGTCTATACATCTACATATTACTTTTTACAATCTTTATATTATTAATGTATCATTACCATCAATAACATGGCATTCTTATGACTTGTATTTACTCACTTTCTTACTATCAATTTTATCATCCATCTATTTACTATCCATTGCTCTACTATCATCTTCCAATACATATTTTTTATTGCATACCTATAAACATCATTTTAATTATCACTTAATAAACATACCCATGATCTAGATAAGGTATTTTCTACTATTGAATAAAAGGGCAGGGCCTCACACCCTCTTTTCTTTTTTTAAATCCTTTTGGGATATTATGGTGAAGGATGTTGTGGTTACATCAAAGGAATTTTTTGGGAGCAAAAAATTACTGAAATAATTGAACTCAACCTTTCTGGTCCTTATTCTAAAGTTTCCTGGTGCTAAATCCTTTGGGGATTTCTAGCCTATCTATTTGTGTAATTAAATATATAAGATCATTTCAAAGGTTCCATTGGTTAGATTGTAGCCTATCCTTCCTAATTTAATCTCCATTCAACAAAATGGTTTTTTTCATGGTAGACAGATTGTAGATTCTTTTATCTTTTTTCATGAAAATATGGACTCTCTTTCAATGAATAAGAAGGATAGTTTCTTCCTCAAGCTTGACTTAGTTAAAGCCTATGATCGAGTTAATTGGCATTTTTTAACTTGAGTTATGGTTAGTTTTATCTTTGGAGGAAAATTTATTGATCTCATTGTCCAACTCATCTCCTTTCTAAACTTTTTTGTGATTTTAAATGGTTCCCCCTTAGAATTCTTTAAAAAGCTCTGGAGGGATCAAACAAGGGGATCCAATTTTCCCATTTCTTTTCATTATTATGGTGGAAGTTTTGGGTAGATCTATTCAAGGAGTTGTTAATGTTGGTTCTCTTAATGGGATTCATTTGTCTTCTAGAGGGCCCCCTTGTTCCCATGAGAAATTTGTTGACGACACTATCATCATGGAGGAACCTTCGATGATGGAAGCCAAAAATTTAAAGTCCATTATGCTAAATTATGAAAGGGCTCCGAGTTAGAAAATCAGCCTTCCTAAAAGTACCATTTTTCTTCATGAACACACATTTGCAAAAACAATTAAAGATTGCTAGAATTCTCCTTTGTAATATGGGAAGCTTTCCTTTTGACTTATTTATGCCTCCCTCTCTATGTAAACAAGATTTTGGATTCTTTCTAGTTAGGGATGTTAGACAGATTTCAATCTAAACTTGTTAATGGATGGAACGGTGTTCTGCTTAGTCAAGCAGCTAAGGTCCAACTCATCAAAGCAATTCTTTAAAAAAAATTGGTGTATGTCATGAGTCTATTTAAAGTTCCTCACAAGTATGTAGAAAAGCTTGATCATATCCAAAAAAGGTTCCTTTGGACAAGAGTTGAGGTAAAGAAAAGAGTCCCTTTGTTAGCTCGGGACCAAGTTTGTAGACCTAAGAAGATGGGTGGTCTTGACATTAGGAAAATAAAAGAATTCAATCTTTCTTTGTTAGCTAAAAATGATTGGAGACTCATATTTGATCATAATGAATGGATGAGTATCATGACAAATAAATATTTTTTAGTCTATAGAAATTTTAGGGAGGTTTTGAAAAATGAGGATCTCCCTATGGGCTCCTAGTTTCGAAGAATATCCCGAAAAATAGGTTTATCATTGAAGGGTTATAGATGGAAATTTGGGAATGTAATGCTAATTAACTTTTGGGATGATTTGTGGTGCACCAATATTCCTCTCAATGCTCATTCTTGGGATCAACCTTTTAAATATCGTTGTATAAGAACCTTTCACAAATGTTTGGCTGACTGTCATCACGGAGGGAGTTGGAAGGACTTTCTTTATGTTGATTTGAGAATGGTCGAGCTTCAACACATTCTCTCTTTTATTCATATTCCATCTAACCTAGTGGATGACAGGTTGATTTGGCATCTTTCTTCCAATGGCTCTTACTCCGCTACTTCAGGATTTGAGATGTTATTGGAGCAACATGTTGCTCCCCCTTTTTGGAATAATCTTTGGAATCCAGTGCTTATTCCAAAGATTAATATCTTCTTTTGGATTCTTTTCTAGGATAAAGTTCTTATTATTGATAATTTGTGTAGAAGGGGTTTCGATTTTCCTAATAGGCATGCCTTAAGTGAATGTAATTCAAAAGACTCCTATCACATTTTCTTCAGATGCAACTTCTCTCATAACATTTGGGATCAAATCCTTTCCCTTTGTAAGTTTAGTTGGTTTTTCCCTAACTCCTTTGTTGATTTATTTGTTCAGTGGAAAGATCCCTCTAGTAATTTTCCCCTTAAACTTATGTGGTCTCTTATCTCTCCTCATGTGGCTTGGGGTTTATGGAAATAAAGAAATAATAGAGATTTTAGAGATGTGCACTTGAAGGTGGAGGGTGTTCTAGTTAAAAATTTAAGAGCCATTAGAGAAAATTTCCTGTTAGGGTCTTTGAGAAGATCATGGATGGACCTAAAATTAATGTCTCTAGTTATGATTTGCAAGTGGTAGTGAAGTGGAACCTCCTCTTTGATATCTCTACTCCATTCAAAAATATGAAGAGTTCTAGGGAGAATGTGATGTGGAGGCTCTCGCAGATGGGGCGGATCAAAGTTAATTTTGATGGGGCGGCCAAGGGTATCCTTGGACTAACAGGAAGTGCAAGAGTGTTAAGAGATGATAAAGGCGGGTTTATTTTAGTAGTGGCGCTTCCTTTGGGTACTTAGACTAACCACTATGTTGAAGCTACAATGGCCTACAATGGTCTTAAGCTAGCTCACACCAAGGGATATAAAAAATTATGGCTTGAAGGGGTTTCTCTAAACATAATCCATTGCCTTAAATAAGAACAAAGTCCTAGTTGGTCAATTGAAGCTTTCATTAGAGACTCCCTTAGCGTGATTAAAAAAATTGATGAGATATTGATTACTCATATATAGCATGAGGGGAATAAAGTTGTGGATGTGTTTGCTAATGTGGGTGTAAATTGAAAAGCATTAAAACATTGGGAGGGGTATGCCTCCATCCCTATTGAATCTTACTTCATCATAAACTATGAGTGCTAGCAGAGTTTCTAAGGACTGATGGGACATGGAAGTAATGATCACAAAACACTTTGCACATTTTTTGGGTGCTTCTAGTGTATTCCTCCTTTATTTTGTATGGTGGTACTGAGGAATAACATTCTCTACTTATCTTGGGGAATCCTAAATAATATCAATATCATAGTTGTTGATATGGGTGGAGAAAGAAGCAAAGTAGAGCCCCTTTCTTGTGATGGGGTCCGTTGGAACCAAAAGGTCTAGAAGATTGTTGAGGAGGGGGGTCTAGTTCCCTACATGGAGAAGCTTCATGGCCATGATCCTAGGGCAATAAAAATTTTCATTAAAGGCTGTAAGAACATAACATTGAATGTGTTTGGGAGGGAAACTATTATCAATGAGGATGTGATTGCCAAAATCACTAGACTCTCGATGCATGGAAGAAAGTTTTTTAGAGGCAAAAAGGTGAACAATGAGGCCTTAAATCAATTCTTCAAGGAGAACAAATGCAACAAACTAGTTAAGCTTTCTTCTTGGGGATACAATCGTCTATAAATTAAACCAATCTGGGTAGAGGTTACAGAAGTCATTATGAGGTACATTACCCTAGATTTGATGCTATCTATGGTGTGCATTTTACTTTCCTTAATCATTTTCATCATAAAATGTTTATTTCCTTCCTCTACTTTCTTCTGGATTATATGGACCATGCATTAAAGGAGCATTGCAAAATCCCTAAGATCCATGTGCTACATGAAGGTTTAATCCTTTTAATTATGGAGTATGTTCAAGCTCAAACCCCAAAGATTGAGCCTAAGGGAAAGCTTAATGTTAAAAGGAAACAAAAACCTATGGTGGTGCATTACTTAGACATGACCTTTGACACTAGCAAAGAAGAGGAGGATAGGAAATAAAACACAAAGGATGAGGGAGATGCCTCTATTGAGATGTACTCTTTGTCACCATCAGAGAAGGAGGACAATCCAAAGAAATGGAAGAATATAGGGTAGAAGAACACCCCAAAAGAGAAAGCCAAAATGTAGATTCCCTGGTTTGAGGGTTCCCAGACTAGGGATGTGAATGAAGAGGACAATACTAAATTTACGAGGAAGCAAAATATGAAAACAAAAAATGATGGAAGAGACAAAGGGAAGGAGAAGATTGTAGATAAGAAGACTAGAATGAACCCATCGCCAAATGTGGTCAATGACAAGTGTGGATAGGGAATTAATAATATCCCTAATATTCTAGAGGAATTTACCTACCTTCATGCAAATATGGATGAGATATATGATGTCTTGGCTCTTGAAAGAGACGAGTAGTGGTTCTTCCTTGAAATAAACAAAATTAATATCGAAATGAGAGCTTTGCAGGAGAAAATTTCTAATGAGGAAAGGGATAGGCTTGAGCCAGGGGATAATGAGGTGAAGGATAGAATTGATGATATGGAGAACACTATTAATGAATTCAAAAATGAGTTTGAGAAAAGAATGATTGACCTAGAGGAGAAAATATAGGAAACTAATCAAAATCTAGAAAAGGTTCTGAAAACCGGTCATTGTTCCATTAAGAACAACACCAAGGGGATTAGAATTTTAATTGAAAAACTTAAAGAGATAAGAGAAGAGAAAATGGTTGAGTTTATTCCCACAGAGACAAATGAGGAATAGATTAGCAAGGAAAAAGGTAATAAGTTGATGCAAAGTGACACAAAGGGGAAAAACTCCAAGACTCGAGGAAGAAAGAATAAAATATTTGAGGAAGAAAAGAAAGAGTTGTTGAGCCTTGCTAATCTCCACCAAAACTAAAACAATCAAGATCTGAAAGTTGTTGATACTCCGAAGAAGATGAAGTAGAACTTTCTCTTTTTTGTCTTTTACTTTTTGTTGGTTGTTCTTTGGCTCTGCATTATCTTTTAGCCACATTTTGTATGTAGGGTTTTAGGTCCCTTCAAAATTTGTTATACTTGTTAATAAAAATAATAATTAATTACATAAATTAATATTTATTATCCTTCAACATTTTCATACATAATTTTGTATTGTTATTTCTAAAATAATAATAATTAGTTTTTTTTTGTAAAAGTGGCGAGCCACAATATTATATTAATACATGTAATAAATATGTACATATACCTGGTTTAGAGGGCATATCGACAGGAAAGAACAATGAAGAAAACCTTCGGTTATAGCCCAACATCTTTTATAATTTGACTCAGATTGTTACAAGTATTACAAAATTGCCCTGCGTCATAAGGACAGTATGCAAATTATCAAAAAACTATCTACAGTACCACCACCACCACCTTATAAAGTTTAGATTGCTGGAAAATTACATGGCTAAGGAAAAATGGGGTAAAAGACGCATAACAAGACTCCATCAGAAAATAGACAAAATTTTGACTTGACAAAATCTTTAACTATCCTTCCATTCGTTCGTCGCATGTCGAGTTCCTGTCTCGTGGCTCTGTGTGTTCATTATTCACACCTGCCATTTCCTTTGCAAAGAAGTCGTATCCAGTGAACTGCGCTAGTTCATCTTCAGCTTAAGCCACGATGTCGAGTTGAC
Organism: Sequoia sempervirens; assembly: GCA_007258455.2. Classification (NCBI taxonomy): domain Eukaryota; kingdom Viridiplantae; phylum Streptophyta; class Pinopsida; order Cupressales; family Cupressaceae; genus Sequoia; species Sequoia sempervirens. The sequence continues at coordinate 167,364,583 of VDFB02075321.1, read as the reverse complement.
CGGGATGCAACAAACCCTAAACTAGTACATTGGAAGTCCCTACATGCGAAAAGTCGTGAAATGGCTGAAGATGGGTATTTGGGTCATCACTTCCTAACGCATTTTTCCTGCAACACGGTTGAAAAATAGTTTTTGCATATAATCCCGCAGGAACAAAATAGCATCAAACTTTTCCTTGATTTCATATTCCAATGATTCACTAAACCTTTTGCCATGTTGTTTTAGGGCAAACGCCAAAACATATTCATTTTTGAATTCAATTCTTGACCGGATGGCTTCGAAAACTTCCTCATAGCCATATCTTTCCTTGGCATACTCACGCGGGAAAAGGCCACCAATATATCCCTCACCATTGAACAAATTATAATTTTGAACATACAACAGATCTTTCTTTTCAATGAATTGGGGATTCACAAATTTTGCTACAATTTAAAATAATAATTATTAATTAATAGTTAATATTATTAATTTTTTATTGTTTTATTTTTATTTTTAAACAATAATATGAATAAAGAATTATTAATTAATTAAAAATTAATATTATAATTATAGTTAAGATTAAAATTGGCAAATAAACTACAAATATTTGACAATTCAATATTTTTTGGGTTTTAATACAATTATTTCACTTTTATAATTTTAACACACAAATTACTGATAAACTAACGACGAATGAGTTTCATATAACACACTCAATTTTTAGATTAGGTACAATAATTGGCTCTGATTGGGGACAATTGCATAAACTTGTGACATAGAAGGGCTTCAAAATGTTTGGCTTTTCAAGTAGATCGATGTTTTATTAGTTGGATAATAGAATCAAAAATTTCTTAAATTGCCTAAAGATGAAACTCCTAGATCACCTAACAACAAAAAAATGTACAATACATAAAAGAAATATAAATACAACATTACAAATACATCATGAGTTGGTAAACACAATACAAACAACGTGAAACATGAAGACACACTTTTATAAGTGAAACCAAAGGGAAACAAAATGGGTTATACAAAACCATTTATAGGTTTGGAAAAATAGAAACTACTCCACATGAGTTGTGAATTTTGTCATGACAATACATATCCTTTAAACCTTTGCAACACTTTCTCAAAGAGGCATGACATTGGTGGGTAGATATAATCATACATTTTAGGATGAATTGATTGATATGCATTAGTTCTAGATAATAATCTCCCATAAGGAGAAACCTCTTTAGCAAGTGAAGATATTGTAACTCCTTTTCAATGTATTTGGTAAGATATTGAGAACTATCACTAACATAATTGATGAAACAATTTGCATTGCTTGAAGGAGGTGGAAATTGTTGAGATAGTTGAAGACCTGTTCAAAATAACTTGTGACATGATTGATTTTTTTGTATATTTTTTGAAGTAATCATATGGTCTTACAACTCAATGTTGTCTTCTTCAGCATTTCTCAATTCTATAGAATTTCCTTGAAATCAAGTTTTAAATATAAAATATTTATGAAACAACCTAAAAGAATCTCATAAGAAGGATTTAGAGTGTCAAGAACTTTAGTAACAAGCCAATTGAATCTTATAGTAAACACTCTTATCAATTCACTTTCATACAAGATTGTAACAACCTAAAAATGCAACCTTAAAATTTCTTAACCATTAACCAAAATAAACATCTCAGTGCTAAAAAAATGGTACAAGTTAAGCTTCCAACAACTTCCATTAGTTTCCATAATACAATATTACAATGTTGTGCAAGTGTGTCCAATAAAAATCCACACAATATATATAACTCCCACTCAAGTAGTACAATAATAAATTATATCAAAAAATGCATCTCAAGTACATTGTAAGAATTAGAAAGTTGCACAAATACATGCTTAGTATTCAACAATGAAGATAACATCATTTCATAACCAAGATATACAAGGGGTAAAAAATAAAGCCTTCATCCAAGATAAGAATATAATAGATCATGAGGCCAACCACATGTATAAAAGTGGTCTAAAAAAATGAACACCATAAATAATATCTAAAGAAGTCCAATCTCAACTTTGCAAGCTAATCCTTCGAGATCCCACGCTTTTACTATTGATTAGGGAAATATTTGAACCCACCATGAGGATGTCTCTTTCCTTCCCATTCATTATTCAAGGTGAAGAAGCACCATCCATAATCCAAACATGTGGTACAATGCAATATTAATGATTATCTTTCTTGTTCATGCATTAGTTAAACACATCATACATATGAAATTATAGATCAAAAATATTTAAGACACATGGAATATATTTCACAATGCACATTCTCAATAATAGGCACATTCCAAACAATCATTCCAAGATAACCAATATTTCACAACACATCCTTTCTAGTATTTAATACAAATATAAATGTAAGGACATGAACAAGCCTAATATAACCATCAATGAAAATTATAAGTCCTTTCAACCACATAAGGTTTGACTTAGTATAACACATCCAAAACCATATACAACACCCACATGAGTTACTACATGTGTCCCATACTAAGAAAATATTTATCCATGTGATGATATATCTCTTCTTAATAACACATGTTCAAGGTAGGACTACATGCATCCTAACCTTTACACAATGCAAGTATCCAAACATACCAATAACACAGAGATAATACACAAATATATAAAAATGATAACATATAACCATTACATAGAAAAACATTCATTATTTAAATGTACAAGCCACACACATAAAATAAGTATACAAAATTAACATAGAATACAAGCACTTCAAAAATTACAAGAACATGTATAACATAAGTAAAACCATGTACAAGAACTCTACAAAAATGACAAGCAAGCATGGTCCTCAAACCCATCTAGAGGAAATCTCGTAATTGTGTAATTTACCCAAGTACCACTACCTCACATAAGACAAAAAGGTTGACTATAGATACCAACCACTAAGCATCCTATTACAAAGTAGAAACATATATCCGAGTACAATGCGCTAGAGGGCTTAACTTGGAGATCTCCTAGCTCTAGTGGTACAAGGTGGTCATACATTAACTATTTGTGGGAAATTTTCTAATGAAAGCACTAGAGCCTATGGTGGTGCGGTACCTATAGCGAGATGAGAAATCTTGAATCTCATCCAACTTTCTTATGGGGGACAATATCTCAAGGTATTGGGACCTAAGTAAACAAAATAAGATATTAACCATCTTAATCCATAGGAAAAAAACACATTCCATTCTTTCAAATGGAATTCATGAGATAAACCTCTCATACACCATATCCTTTCATATAACACCCCTCTCACGAATAAAATCATGACATAAGGGGTGGCATATAAATATAATCAATTGTGACATAAGGGTAGGTCCACAAAATGTTCAAAAAGTGGAAGTGTTTTTCCTTATTTTTAGAATTTGTCACAGTTGGACTAAAAAAATTAAGCACTTACACATTGAATCTTTAAAAATTCCAATAATATGGAATTTAATATTTTGATTCTAGTTTTCAAATACGTTATTTATTCTAATATCCAGATGATACAAATTAATTTTTAATAGGCATGTATAAAACCATTTTTTAAAAGTTATATTTTTAGGATCATACCATGCACGTGTACGAACACCATAATTTAACCTAAATAAAAGTATTTTTCTAATTCCTTTTGGAGAAATATGTGTAATAAAATGAAGTATGACGAGGATATTTTTTTATAATTTTTTTCTAAATATTTTTAATTAATTTTAATTGGCCCTAATTATTGTTTTTCAAAACCCTCATGTACGAACACCACAATTTTACCTAAACTAATCATTTTTTGAATTTCTTCATTATGTAAATAATTGTTTGTAGATGAATGCCATATAATTTTTTTTACAATATAAAATTAACAAATTAAAATTTATTCTCTGCTAAACCACTTTATACATGACTTGCATGTTTCCTTTCCATTTTTTCTTCTTTCTTCTCTCGAGATTTTGGTTTATACCCACCTCAAGAATCGTAGGTCCCCTGTTATTCATGAAGGGATCATTTTGCTCATCATGGAGCATGTGAGAGCTAATACCCTGGCTAAGTCAGTTAAGGGTAAAGAGAAGACCATTAGTGGTGATTCACTTTCTTCTGGTTCAGAGACGAGTGTTGATGGTGATGAAGAGTGGAAGTTGGAGGATGATAATACTATGGGGTAATCCTCTTCCCCAGTGGCTTCCCCTTCTAGGAAAAGGAAAAAGGGAAATTTGAAGAAGGGACCCACCAATAAACTTGTTATTTAGAGGTCAGATTCTCGTGTGTCCTTGTTTGGTGGGGACGATACTGAGCAGAGTTTTGGAGGGTCTCGCAGTCGCCCGACCAAGAAGAAAGTTGAACTTCATGGACAAGGTTCTGTTAATTCTGGGAAGGATGAGGAGGAGCAGTCCTTTCAGTTGGGGGACAATGTGGATGAGGGGCTTCCTTAGAGGACCTCCAAAATTCTTGCTAAACTACACAGGTCAAGGTCTAAAGGCAGTGGGAAGGGTGAGAATGTAGTTTTGGAATAGGTAAAGGTCATGGTTGATAATGTTGTTGATGTTGAGGATTCCCCTGCTCGGAAGGCTCCTCCACATGTGGATGTTGATGGGGATATGGGTAGTGAGGATGCTTTGGGTGAAAGGGATGTGCGGAAGGATGCGGGTGAGAACATTAATATAAATCCTTGTTCAATTTATCCTATTCCTTGTCATTATATTGAACACCATTCAACATAATTGTTAGCATGCCATGCATCCTTTTCAATGGATGTTTGATTTATCATGCATATGGTTGGTAAAGCAAGACAAACAAATGGATATCAAATCCCAAATATTTTTTTTCAAAAGTATTTATTAAATCATCAAATAGTGTAAGCAATACCAAACATTTTACTTATACATGTAACAAGCTTCTCTAAACTATTCAATATTATTTAGAAAATGGAGAAACCCCAAAACTTATGAGAAAATTATTTCAAAATTATTTCAATATTATTTGAGCCTCTATATCTAACTATAAAGTATGACAAGATTTATGAAATGAACATGCCACATTTAGTATGAAGAACTCATTGTTAATAACCCCAACAAAACCCTCATTGTAATTTTAACCATTCAAATTTCAATTAGATTTTAAACTTACAACCTAATAAAAAAACCATTATAGCTCAAAGATAAAGGGAAGAAGTTCCATAAGACTTTGAGAACCTTAACAAAGAATATTAAATACACAAGCATTTTAATCACTTGAGAACCCATCAAACTCAAATATTCAGCTTCAAAATCCTTATGTGCTTTAATATATGTGCATTGTCAACTCATTTATTTAATTAAAAGCTAAAGGAATCAAGAGAAAATGAATGTAGTAATGACAAATTAATAATTTACCATGTTCACAATATCTCAAACCTTTCTACACCTCTTTTGCAAGCATATAAGGTTTTACAAATGATATATAAACCCTTACTATCATGTCCCATTTTTCTATAATACTTTGGGATGGTCCTTAAGCATATTTTCCACTACCCATGGGCCTGGAGAAATAAATTGGGAAAATGGCTATCTAATACTATGTCTTATTTTATGAGTGCCCATATTATGGGGCATGTTAGCAAGAAAAGTGGGGGATCATAGACCAGAGTTCTGTGTTGCAAGTATTCTTCATAAGTTGTATTTATAACCTAGACTTGGTAATAAAGAGGGATCATATATTAGTGCATAATATGGAAGCAAACAAGACAACCGATAAATCCTGAATACAAATTAGATCATATCCATGACATAATATATAATCCTTAACTTTCATATATTAATATATTGAATATTATATTATTAGCATTCCATAGGATGTCTTATATGTTATCCTCTCTATTCTTCTATCTATTCCCTTAAATGCATTCCTTTTTATATCACCTTATCTCTATCTCTCCCACTATTACACTTTATTTTATCTTATACATATATTTTCCTGGTGGTATGTGTTCCTTACAATCTACCCTACTTCTTGGAGTTGACTTGTCAACTAGGAGCTTTGTAACCCTCTTGCAATGGTTTGTGGTAGGATTAGTTGCTTTGTTTTGTACTCCGGCATTTTCCCTGCTAACATCATCCCCCTTTTAAACACTATTTCCTATCCTCAAGACATATATTATATAAATTGGTTGGAATGATGGTCTTATAAATTTCCTCAAAATGAGAAAAAGTAATATCCCATTATTCGTTGGCCTGCTGAAGAAGTTGATTTAGTGTAGTGATTTGTGTGAGGAGTTTCTCTACTTTTCGAAAAGTGGACAGGAATTGAATTTGTTGAAATAAGTTATGAGAATCTCATATTAACCCTATGACATGTGCTAATATCATGTTTATAACTTCCCAGAACTATTTTAATCAATTCCTTGTCTTCTCCCTTTGATATTGTAGTTGTTAAAACTATAAATATAGTGTCTCCATTTGTGATCTGACTTTCTCATCCATCTATGTCATGATATCATAGGGGAGTGTTATCTGAATAATTTTTTAATTTGATCCATCTATGGCTTGATGTTTTCGATGTATTAGTCCATTGAAATAAAAATTGATATAGTGTGTTGAAATAACTTTCAATGTTCTTCAAAGTGCTAATATGAGTTTCTAATGTGGAATGGGCAGTAGTGTATTTCTTTCTTTCCTCATCCATTTTGGCCTTTTGCAACTCCATAGTGATGGTCTATCATAGTTTGGATGTTTTCACATGTGTGTCTTGGAGTATTCCATCTATCAAAAGTTTTATTTGTGTGGTGAGGGGTTGGTAAGAGTCCCCTTGTACCTGTGGAAACTTATTTTGAATATCATTTATTAGTTCTTCCAGTTGCTGTATGTTATCCACATGTTGCTTCAAAATATCCTCCAATGAAATTTGGTGGAAAATATCCCCAAGATGAAACTTTTGTAACAATGTAATTGTATAGAGATCAACTTGGGAACCAACTAGTGAAAGTTGTAACAACTATGGATTAGCCACTAGTTGTTGATTTTGTTTAGCCAAAAATTCCTTGATGGACTACATCAAGTAGGTGGTGGTAAATGATGATGGCTTCTCCAGAGATGGTGGAGAGTGGGAAGGGATTTGTTGGCCTATTGATGGATTTTTTTTTGCTGAGGAGGAATATGAGACCTCTTCATATTTTTCTTCTTCCTCACAAATTTTTATGTAGGTCTTATTCGTGGCCTCCTTGATTTTATCTTTAACTAGTTTGGTATCTCTGGTTTCCTCAACATTAGTTTGTCTATCCTTTTTTTACTAAAGTTCCCTTGCCTGTATCTGGGCCAATTTTTATTTTTGGGTAACAATGACCAGTTGAGTAGACAATCTCTACAATTGTTATTTCATTCAATTTCTCTTCTTTCTATGCAACTTGTTCTTACTTTTGGTGTAGGGTGGCAATTAAAGGTGGTGGGAATCAATCAATTAAAGTTTCTAGCATTGTGTTGTAAGACACCATATATCTAATAATGATTGCTTTAGTTATAGCTCTCTTGAGGGAATCCGCCTCCTAATAAACCTTTAGGGTTTGCTCCAAAACCCTTGCCTAAATAGTCCTCTGTACATGGTTTCTTCTTTCATAAAGTATTTCTAATTGGTGTTCCCTCATCTTTTCTTCTTCTTTGGAAGTTTATTTGTGTGCCTCTCTCTTTTGTCTCTTTTTTCATTCTGCACTCATTTGGAGGAGTGATTCCAATGCTTCTTTTATAGATGATTCCTTTTGCAATGGTGCAGTAGGTAGTTTCCTTTTTTTTACCTTTGGTACCTTCATACTAGGTAGATGTTGTCGGGGATGCACCTACTTGTAGTCTTCTAAATCTCTACAAAGTAGAGGTGATATGTTTCTCTAGTTTTTCCTTAGGTAAGCCCAATTTTTCTTTAATTTTCTCTTTTTTCTTGTTCATATGCTCCTTGGAATTTTCTTTGTCAAGTTGTCCATGTATTCTCAATAGGTTGTGTTTTTTCCATATTAGGGTATTTTTTTAGCTAGAGAAAATTTGTCTCATATGAATCAATCTTTGCATCACTGACCTCATATGGTATTTTTTCCATCCAATACGTCCAAGATTCAACTATCTCTATAAGGGTGTAATATTTATTGACCAAGAATACAATTTCCTTGATGTATCTTCACACTACATCATTGGAAAAGTGTTCTTTGTCTTGTAGTTTCTACTAAATGGATTTGAAGAAACCCCAATGTGTTGTTGTGTATGAAGTGGTATATTGGAAATGTTTTACATGGTCACTTATTTGTGTTGCTACCAATCTTCTACTATCCCATATCCTACCCACAAAATCTAGTAACTCTTGAATAAAATAGAAAGTAAGGCATATAATTAGGCTCCCATATCTGAACTGATAATGAGACTGCTTTGTGTACTCTACATTCTCTAGTAGTTGTTCATGTAGCACATCACAAAGATCAATGTATTTTCCTTCTAACACCATTTGATATGTGACATGTATTGATATTTTAATAAAACATTATATGTTTGCATAGTACACCATGTAGGTGATGCCCATGATGGTGTATATAACTACTAGGTTTGTATATTATTTTACATTTAAGATCCAACCATCATAGGTTGCACCTGTGAGTTTTGTCAATTCATATTTGTTTATTGTCTTCTTCAATGGAACCTCTCCTTATGCATATAGCCCTATAACTACTTGAATGTCTTCCTTTATGATCCTATAAGGATTTTCCAAGTAGATATATGCATCATGTATGTGGCTCAAGACTATCTAGACCCACTCCCCTCCTTTGTGAAATCTAGGAATTCCTTCGAGATATCTAATCTTTTATCTTATACCTGATTATATTCTAGATGATAATTTTGTGTTCCTAGTTAGAGTATGGTTTTCCAAAGGGTTTCAAACTTGGTATGGTCAATCTCAATGGAGCATGGTTTTCTAAAGGATTTAAAACTTGGTATGGTCAATCTTGGTGAAGCATGGATGTATTTATGGATATCTTCTATATAGATGTTTTCACCCAAAACTTTAGAGAATGATCCATTGGGATCTACCTCCATGGCTTTATAAGGTAACTTCTTGTACTTATGGCATGGTTTTTAGGAGATGTCAAAAAGGATGGATGTTGTCATTTTTTCCAAAGTAAAGAAAATACAACAGAACTTCATTTACTAAGGCTTCACGAATTGAGTATATAATTTTAAGGGGAGAGCTAGTGTATGTAAAGTGATTTTAGTGATGCTATTGTCATGAATTTACATCCCTCAATAGTGATATACATTAAATTTTGTGGTCATTTACTCATCTTCCTATGTCTATCTATCCATTACTTTTTTTACGACTCATTTTTGGCAGGTAAGGGTTAGTATCTTCTACAACACTCTAGTTTTACAAATGTGATACAATAATCAAGTAAATTTATGATCATTCTGGGTTTTTATAAAAATGCTTTAATCTAACCCCAATGATGTAGCATTGCATTTTTGTATCATCTAATTTCCTTAATTTGACTACCTTGAATTTTAGTATATCAACAATATAATAGGGACCTAGTCATATAACTTTTAAATTTTCCTTATTTTTAAATTTGGTTATCATATATTAAGACCATGTCATCTTTCTTAAATATTTTATGTTTGATACTCCTTTCATGCCATGCTTTTTTCCTTTTTATTTTCATAAGTTGGTGGTATACAACAAGTCGTCTAGTTTCATCTAATTCTTATGAATCTTTTATTCTTTGTTCTATTTATTCATCATCCATTAATCTCATAGTGAATGTGTTAAAAAGGTTGGGAAGTATGAAATTTATGGGTAAGTGTGCATCCATCCCATAGACTAATTTAAAAGGGGTAAATTTTGTGGATCTTTTATTAGTGGTCATGTATGCCCAGAGTACTGCAAGTATCTTGACATCCTAATATGTTTTATTTTCATTGCACATCTTAGTCAAGGTGGTGCCTATAATCTTGTTTAGAGATTCACTTGATCCATTGGCTTATGGGTGATAAGTGTTGGGTGAAAATTATGTAATCATCTTTTCAATAGATTACACAACCTAGACTTCAGCCACAACTATGTGAGATATAATCTCTCCTCTCAGAAAGGGGAGGCGCCCTTCTTACTGCTAATAGAAGCTACAGTAAAACTAATTAAGTATTTACACAATGTACACTACACTTACGAAATGGGGGGGGTGTCACATTCATGCTTCTCTTTTTTTTCAAAGATGTTTTACAATGCTTCACAGTTGGAAGTTCTAATTCAAGATAACCTTAAAATAAAAATGAGCAGTAATTCCAATACCTCTATCTTGTCAAAGCAAAGCGTAGAGATACCAGGTATGATAATAATAAACAAATAAAAGAAAGAGGAAAGCTCACAAAGGCACAAAGTCATTCTGTAGCTTTTTCACAGATGGATATGTGAGAGATGTGTCATTTGTTGCATTAGAAGCACAAAGTCTTCTTAGATGCAGCAATTCCTCGAACAACATGAATGATTACAAGCACAATGTAGGTCTTTCAACAAAAGTATCCAAACATAAACATAAATCCAAATAAGGAATGTAACACAAAGTTTACATAAAGTACTTGAAGCCCTTCAAATCTCATCTACTAACCACTACCAATAAGATCAATCCACAAGATTATCGATTCCAACGCAAAGTCTGGTATGCAATTCTCTTCTTTATTGATCAGATTTCATTCACAAAATATGAACACAAAGTTTCAAAAATATGCTTCAAAAAGGGTGGCACTTCATTGCAAAATACTAAAGGTCAAGATTACAATAGAAATCCCTCTTATTTATAAAAGAGAGGGAAGAGAAAATCTAGGAAATCAGTTGAGTAAAATTAGGAAAGTTAGGTGAGCTAATTTAGGAAAATCTCACCTAACTTTGACTAACTCAAAATGCAATTCATCTTCATGAAACTACATCTCAGATTTTCAGTGTAATTACATTTGCTAAAAAGACATTTAAGATGTCAAAAACTATTTACAAGATGCATAAAGGGAAGCATCAAAAAGTTCAACTCTGCAAATCAAGAGTCTTCATGGTTCCTTGCTTTGGGCGCGGAAGTCTTCATACTTCTTCTTGGTCTCCTGTATGAATGTATCATCTGGGCTGACTGTGTAATCTACAAGGGTGTGAACTCTTGTGATCGACCTTCTAGCGGATGAATGGATTTTCTTGCACCTACGAAGATGCGTCCTGAGATTATCAATGGCCAACCGTGTATCACAAATGACATGCATTGAGGCTTTTGAAAAGCTAGCATCCTCAACTTGCTGCATGACGGCTTCTTTGTAGATCTGGGATAGTTCACAGGATCATAAGATGTCACCTTCAAGATCACTTGATGAAATTTGGAGAGAAATTGCAAGGATGGTGAATCAATAGGCATTAGTAGAAAAAGTAGCATTGGGAAGCGTGAAGTGAGCAAGCAATATGAAGCAAGTGTGAAACTACAAATTGGCACAGAAAATGGAGTGGGAGTGAAGAAACGGGGTCTGGAGTGAGAACGAAGTGATTTTGAAGTTTTTAAGGCAAAAACTGCCAAAAGTGTAGGAGCACTGAAAAATCAGCACTCCAACACTTGGAGAGAAAAAAAATGACTAAGTACAAACAAAAAGTGCACAAGCACTAAAAATCAGAGCTTGTGCACCAAAGACAAACTTTTCACAACTCCCAAAGGCTGGAAGCTAATGAAGATGCTCATTTCGAAGCTCTTCAAAAGACGGACAAGGGAGGACACTCAAACAGACTGTTCGAGATTTTGGAATGAACGTTGAGGTGGATTGAAATTCTCCTCATTTTGTGTGCTTGAACATCACGAACCTATGAAACATACATGTTTCGTAGGGGGGTTATCCATGAATCGAGTGCTGCTAGATTCCATGATAATAATAAGGGGTACTTCAAATATGGGTTTAACTTTCTCATAATTTTTTGATAAATTTGTTAACATTTTTTTCCCTTGATCACTAGTTATGCTTAGTCAACATTTGAATCTTGTAATGTTTTTTTAATATATAAAATTTTTGGAAGTATTCTGGGTGCAATATTTGGTTGGTTTTTCCTCTATCATTTTTTCAAGTATTCTACACCAATGATCATGAATCTAGCCTTAGATAGTTTATTCGGTGGATCAATGGGTCCAATAAAATCAATAGCTCATTTTTCAAATGGTACTTGGGTTAATACCGATTGTAAGGGAATTTCATCCATTTTTGTGGGCGTCATAAATATTTGACATATATTGTAGCTTTTAACATATTTTTTTGTATCTTTATTTAGGTTAGGCCACCATAGTTATGCTATTTTGACTTTCTTGACAATAGCATCTCTAAATTTGTGTCTACCAGATATTCCTTCATGATCTTCCCTCAATATATCATCTCTCATTTTCATATAATACCTGATGAATGATATCATCCCTTCATATTCTTTGCAGTTCTCCTTCTATCAGTGTGAAGGGAAGGGACTTCCACAATAACAGCTATTTGTCTTGTGGATACATACTACTTGTATATTTTTTAGTAGATAGTAATGTGGCTACGTCATGTAGTTCTTCTCATACCGCAATTATTCTAAACATAATTGCACCAAGTAAACCATCTTCATTCTCATTTGATTCTTCTCCTATGTCAGTTCTTGATAAATTCCTTCTTGGTTTGATCATGATATTAAAGTTAAACTCTTGAAACAATAGTAGTCATCTACATATTATCCCTTGTATTATTAGTTTGTTCAACATATATTTTAGGGGCTCATGGTCAATGTAAAATATGAATGGTGTAGATAACAAGAAGTGGAGGAACTTTTTCAAGGCATACACCATCACTAAAGATTCTCTTTCTATAGTGGTATAATTATTTTCAACCTAAGAGAACTTTCAACTTACAAAGGAAATTAGGTGGTCTTTGTTTCCATAGGTTTGTGCTAGCACTACTCCAATTCTTATTCCAAATGCATCCACATGTACATGAAAAGGAGCTCCCAATCCAAAAAAAATAGTATTATTGCTTCAAAAATATTTTGTTTAAGAACATCAAAAGATTGTATATTATTTCATCCAATTTATAGACTTATTAGTTTTTTTCTTTAGTGATTCTTCCAGTGGTGTTGCTAGCGTTGCATACCCTGTAACGCCCCACCACGCAACCCTAGGGGAAGTTGCAATTTACTACACAAACAAACTATTTTTTTTTGTTTAAGTACAATTAACATGCAAGTTCACTAACCAGTGCCAACCAATCCCCTAAGGTTATGAGACTGAGTTACTTAAACCCAAACAAGAAACATGAATTATAACCATAACATTTAATTACTTAAGAATTGAGAACGCATACATTCCATACATGATAAAATACATCAAAGGATAAGAGATACCACTTGATTTCAGATAACAATAAATTTAAAATAAGATTACAACACTCATTCCCCGAATGAGATAAATCCAATAAGCATGGTTATAAATTACAACTTCCACCTCGATAACAAATGAGGGGTAATAAAATACAATATTAACTGAAATGATTAAAGCATAAAAAGAAACGGGATCCCACGAGCTCTCCAACTAGAAATCTCGACCACGCGAACAAGAAGACCCAACAGATTAAGGTGCACGTTCCACCCAACCATGTGATACCCGAAGGCTCACCCCCCGTGCTAGGAGATAGTAACAAGGAATTCCTATACAAGACCATCTACCTCTAGACACAGGCTAAAACATAACTAAACTGAAACAACTACAACCACAATATCACTTAACACAAAGATACAATGCTTCCAGAGACAATGATCATGTACATCATCTGTACACCACACAATAACTGACTGACTGTTGACCTAGGAAGAGTGACGTACATAAATTGCTATGAGTTACCCTAGCTCAACCTTCCTAGGCTACCAGACCCCCATCTTGGGTTACCCTGGCTTGCCTCTACCAGCCGTCGGACCCTCATGCAAAACTATGCATCTCATCTCATCTCGAGCCTTAACAAACACATGCTTCATGAGAGAGGCATTCATTATCTTTATTAGTGTGAAAGTTCTCCATTAATTCTTTTAAATTATCACTTGATTAAACCCTAGGTGAGTTACCCTGGCGCCCCTTTGTGTGTCGGACCCCCACAAAGAGCCACTCTCCTATCGACAACACACACGATACAAAACCACAATCCAAAGGGTAAACTAGATAAGACGATCTCTCCAATCCAAGGAGGCAACAAACAAAGGAAACTCACTCCAAACACTGGAGGAAAACAAAATAAAAAACCCACTCCTTCCAAAGGAGGCACAAACCACATAACCCTCTCCTAATCCCAAGGAGGCACAAACCAACCCCGTTCGTGAAAACCAGGTGAAACATCATACTTCTATACACGTTACCCAAAACAAAACAGAGGTTGACTACATAATATGACAACCCCAAAAGATTAAAAACCCCATCTGGAAGACTTACAAAAACAATTGACTCAATTGCCCAACATAGAGAATGAACAAAAACATCACTTAAAAAGCATTTCAGGCAACTCAATAAACTAATGTTAGGGTTTCCTAAACCCAAGCCAAGCAATGACGTAGCGCAAGAACTCAATTAAATAATTAACCTTATTTGCACATACTCATTAGTAACTCAAATCACATTAGCAATTTTAAGGAATTTAAACCAATAATTTCATTTCATTTTCTCCAATTACACATCATGATTAAAACATTCTTTTTCAATAACCTCATTTGATTATAACATCAATTTTTTTTAAATAAATCATTTGATTATAAAAATCAACATTTTAAATAAAAATATTTGTTATAAAGTCAATTTCAATTCCACTATAATAATGAAATAATCATTTTAAAGAAATTCCTATTTTAAATATTTAAATAATTTTATAATCCAACTAATTCCAATTAATCCCTTATTAATTAACATATGTATATTATATATATATATAATATATATATTTAAATCATAAAATAATTTATTTATTTAAATTAAAATATATTATATCTATATAATATATATACATATTATATATTTATAATATATATATAATATATATATAATATATATATATATATTATAAAATATATATATAATATAAACTAATATTAATAAATAATAAAAAATGACTTTAAACGAAATTTAAATAGTAATAAAAAAATGAATTTAAAACAAACAAAAGCCGCACAGGTTACCCTGGCTCCCCAGGGCGGCAGCCTATGTGCCCTCACACAGTCCGCCTCCCACAGGGCCTGTGTGAGGCACACAGCCTGCCTCACAGCCCCCTTGTGGCACACAACCCACCTTCCCCAGGGGCGGCGGCATGTGTGCTTCACACAGTCACCTCCTCTTGGCTGGGCGGCGGTGGGGATGGTTTCCCCACCCCACAATACATACAAAAAAAAAATCATTTTTTTAAAATTTAAATTTCGTTCAATAAAAAAACGCAGTGCCCTGTTCTGGGCGGATTTCCCAGAAAGAAAAACACATATTCTTTTATTTTTACCAGGCATTTAAATTTGAAAATATATATATGTATATATATATAATATGTATATATATATATATATATGTATATATATATATATATATATATGTATATATATATATATATATAAATTTCTCATATTACAACTAAATTGAACAAATTTTTCTCACATAAACAAAAATATCCAGCAACAGAATTTGCAAGCATAAATTCTAAATTTCATAATCAAAAAGGAAATTTGTTTGTTCAACTCCCATTTTTTCTATTGTTGAATATTTTCTGTGGTTTCATTTTCCATTTCTACAAGAATCCTTTTTTTTCTTCCTCAAGATTTCCATAAAGTTTTTTACAAGTTTGAAATAAGATTTGACATGGGTTTTGCTTCCAATCCAAACAAAGTTTAAATCCTTTCCAACAACATAAAAAAAATTGCAAAATCTTTCAAAATGAAAACATAATCATGGAAAGAAACCTGGTTTTTCTCCAAAACTTCAAAGGTTCCAATGGTGCTTTCAAATCCTGTTTTTGATTCCAACTCAACCAAGAATCCACTTTGCTTCCTCAAAAAAACCAAGAACAATAGCCAAATCCTTTCTCTACCAAATTCAAAAATTCCCCCTTTCAAAAATGAAATCCCTTTGCTCTCATAGAGTTTCCCCAATTTTGGTCAAACCCCTAAAAATATCCCACCCACTAAATTCATTGCAAATTTGGAGATATTTCCATTTTTTTTTTAAATTTAAAACAAAATTACTTTCCAAATGAAATTTCATGCATTTTTGAAAATTTATTTTTAACAAAAAGGATTCAAATTTTGTAAAGAAATTCTCTTACATATTAATTTTCAAAAAATGCAATTTAGAACATATTTTTAGTTTTTTCAATTTCTATTGAAACATCCATTAATTCCAAAACAAATAACTTATTTTAATTCATCACCATTAATTTAATTTAACAATAAAATAAATCTAATACAAGATTATATTATTTTATTCATTAAATTAAATTAATCAATAAAATAACTGACATTTCAATGTTGTAACTAGATATATTTGATCATCAATTTAACTACACAAGCCATTTAATAACCTTTAACTTGCAATTAAATAACAACCAAGGAGAAATGGGCAACATAAAACAACTAAACCCGACTACAAACCGACGACACACTATGACCAAGGTGATGACTTGGCACGGAAAACCTAGCTACTATCTCCCAATCGATTACCGTTGGCCAATGGACACGCTCAAACCTGTGAAATCAGGTGGAGTCGATGTCATGTACCTGTCAACCTGCGAATAAAGAGTAAATCGAACATGCATATATACATAATATGATCAAACACACTGTGAAGAGGAAATCACGGAATCGTAGGGCACTTGCAAGCGAGTGATGCGATCTCGTCCCCTTCACCAATACACTCATCATAGACTGACAATTCCATCATAACAATTATCTCATGACATAACATGTTACAATAATTAATCATCATTACACCAATTAAAACATGCCAAATAAAGCATCAGATAAGATACATCACATCACACAAATAGACTATCGCTCTATAAATATCGATCAAATCGCACACGCATGATAAAGCATCTCAATATCCAAAGGCACATCAAAGCAAACAAGGACACACTGTCCAGCCAAAACGCAAAACAGAGGGGTATTACATACCCTCTAATAAATTTTTAGTGGTATTAGGTATAGCCCATGAAGTTCTTTACCTCCAATTTTCTCTTAGGTGGTAGTAAATTCATGATCAAGGCCACCTTCATAAGTTCTACCATTAACCCTTACTTATAATTTATATGCCCCAACAATGTATCAAAAGATACTGCAAATATGCATTTCCTGATTTTCAAAGATATTTGTGGGCTTCTACATCATTTTAGCATTGTGTGGAGTGTTTGAATTTTATTTTTAACTAAAAAATTTATCATCCAATCATCCAAATAGACTTCTAAGAAGTCATGAATAAAATATTTAAATGTATTAACCATCATCTAGTTGAATACTACTAGAGCATTCTTCAAACCAAATGGCATGATTGTGTACATAAATGACCCCCATTCTATTGAAAAAGTGGTCTTTGGTTGATCTTCTTCTCTAATATTGACATGATGGTATCTAGATAATCTGTTAGTGAATGATTATATTTCCCTTCTTGCAACAAATTCTAATATTTCTTCTATAAAAGGAGTTGGAAAAGGATCATCAATACAAGCTTTATTTAGCTCCCTAAAATCAACATAGATCCTTATTTCACTGAGCTTCTTATTGTGTACCACCATGGGACAGATCCACTCACCATCCTCAAGTGGTTTCATGATTCCAATTGCCAACACCTTGTCCAAATCTATTTTTAAATCTATTTTTAAAACTTTCTTTTTCATGTTCAAATTGAGTTGATAAGGTCTTTTCTTTTGTGGTTTATCTCATTTCAATTTTATTATCATTACTTCAACTTTTATTTTTATTACTTTTACTTATTATTTGATCCCTTTCATCTCTGTAAATTTCTAAGGAAATAGGTCTTCGTACTCAGAAAGTATCTCAATTTAATTTGCAACTACTTATTCTTCCCAATAATCTCTAATTTTAGCTATTTTAGGATTGTTAGTAGATGATATATTCTCTTTCCTTAGTTTGAGGGGTTGATTATGGTATTGATCTTTAGATTCGTTATGTAATCAAAATTCTTTTTCACCTTCTACTACTTGTATTTCTAATTTAGGATCTTGATCTCCTTCTTCTTGATGTGTAATATAACACCTTTTCTCCACAAATTGAGTTTGTTTATCCATCCACTCTATTAGTTTTCATATCCCTTCCTTTTGAGGAAGTGGGGGAGTTTTTGTGTGGGTTTGTATATTATTTTCTTTGACTTGCCTAAATATAATTTATTTCATCAGCATTAGTGTGGTATGGATATTTTCATCTTCATCCAAAAAAGAGGTGTGAATAAAATCTCTTTGAAGTTCTTTCCAATATTTTCTTTTGGTCCTTCTTTGTTAATTTGTGTATCATGTTTGGATGATTAGCATTAGATTCCAATAGAAAATATGTATGTATAACCTATTATCATATTCTCTTTGTCCCTTCCATGTGATTATACTGTAATGTCGTAAAATTGCACCCCTTGCAATTTCACATACATTTTTGCATCTGCTTTAGTGTCCACTCCCTTAGCATCTTGTGTAGGCTCATTTTAGCCCCTACACCAGCCTTTTCCCCACTTAAGATGCTTAGGACCCCTTTTCAGTAGCTACCTTCGTGCGTCAACTTTGCATCAAACCTTGTGCTTTTCCCATTCTCATCATTTTGTAGCATGATGTGTTTGGACACTAGCACATCGCACGAATGTCCACCTGTTGTGATAGATTCTTGTGGAATTTCAATGATCAAACGGTCATTTCCTAGCATGTTTTCCACTTGTCACCTCCTTTTGTCGGTGGTAATGGCCTAGGATACCTTGTAACCACCCGGGATACTTCTTTTCCCTCCTATTCTCTCTTTATATACTATCTTTTCAATCGATTTTGGTCTTTGAATCTTTCTAGATTTGGCTCATACCTTTTCCTCCTCTATTTCTCTTACTATCTTTCTTGCATAACTCCATACGGCTTGCTACAACAACACTCTCAATCTCTTATAGCACTCTTTACAACTCCCTTGGCTCTTGCATCTCTATCTCCCTTGTGCTTGCAAGCATCTTGGGATTTCACACATCCCCTATCAATTGCATCTCTATCTTGTGATATGGGTTCTACTCCTCGAGCGGGGATTGCTTTTATCACTCCATAATTGCTTACTTTGTTCACTTTCTCTATCTATTTGGTTCTCCGTGGAGGTGGGAACACCAAAACGGGGGTTTGACTGAGGCAAACCCCTATACAGCCCCAACACTTTATCTTGATCTTACGCATGCAGGTATTGAAGATATTCATGTACTGGAGACTTCATTACTTGGGTTGTTGTGAGAAGTTTCTATCTCCTATCCTCTTACTTTATTATTTATACTTCACTTTATTTTAGTTTTGTTACATTCTGTGACTTTCCCACATTCTAGAGATTCTCAGTAATCTAATTGTAAGAGGTCGCTTTGTTGTTTTTTGTGATATTCTCATTCTCTAGTCCATACAAGACGCTAGTGCGTTGCTGGGACTCCAATGCATCGCGTTGTCATCCTTATTCTGCACTGTCATCCTTTGGTCAAGAGCTCGTCAGTTTGTCCAGAAAACATTTGTGATTTTACTCCTTCAGATTCTAGAACTCTCGCTCTTTTCCTTGAGGTAGTTTAGGGAAGTTTTCCCCTTGGTAATCTCTCAAGAATAAAGAGACTTATGAGTAGCGAATCCCCCTTCTCCAAATTTTGGTGAACCCAACGTGAACCACAGTATTTTTCAAAAAACTAGGAATTTATTTACCCCAATTTGGTGGGGTCATAACTTTTGACTCAGTGCTTGAAATTCAGAACCAGTTACACCATTGGAAAGGTCTCCAAGAGGAATAACTTAGTCCCTAAAATATTGTGCCTTTAGTAGCTAAATTTTAGGGACTAATGCAATTTTTGAGCCCAAATTTTGCTCCAAAGGCTTCCAAAAATGAAAATGACTAGAACCTAGAAAATACCGAAAAAAATTAGAAAATCAAGATTTTTGTTTTTTCTCAGTTCTGTCACCCCTGGATTACTCTAGGTCGGTCGATGTGTCTATACTTCTATTTCAAAATTTATTTTCTATCTTTCTTCCTTTTATTTCCAACTTTGTTAAGAAGCTTCAAGAAGTTCTCTTACAAGCATGTGAAAGTGAGTTCCTATCTCCTTTCTTATTATTCTTTGTTGATCCCTCTCCTGAGATTCCTTCTAAGGATATTTTGGCACAAGAGGATGAAATCATTGATACCTTTATTAATCTTACTCTACCTTCTCTTCATTCCAATGCACTCTCCTCTAGATATGATGCATTAGCGAATTATGAATCTCCTTCCACATTTGATCCTCCCTAGATCAATGTTGAGAATATTTCTTCAAATGATTCTTCTACTAGTTGTGATGATTATGTAAATGTAATATATGTCTTTGTTTCCCCTCAAAGGCCTAAGAGACCAATCATTTATCTGACTCCAGCTAGTCCTTCTCCTAAAATGATTTGTTCTATTCACGATGACCCATTTGATAGTGATTATCTTGATCTTTCTATGGCTCCCTCTTACAGAGCGGTAGCCAATACTTATAAGAATAGAATGAATAAAAAACCAAGCCTTCTTCAAGCTCCTAAACCTATGACTAAAGCACCCAATGATTACAATCTTTTTGAGCAACTTCAAGTTACTTCGGCTAATATCTCATTGTGGGACTTGCTTTAGTCTACTCTGGTTTACCAAGGTATGCTTCAGGAAGCCTTGAAAAAGATCTTCTTGCATTCTTCTACCAGGCCGATGGATGTTAACATGTTGATAGCTCATATTCGTGTGGATTCCCCAAATATTACATTATATCCACATGAACTCGAACCTTTGGAAGTGTAGAAGCAGGTGGATCCTCTAATGATTATAGTTAACATTAATAATATCAGCATTAGATGCACTCTTGTTGATGTTGGTTTGGCACTCAATGTATGTAGCATTGATCTATTGCCTAAGATTAATATTGATTCATCTTCTCTTAATGCTTCTTTTGTTGACATTTGTGGGTTCGATAATGTTGATCGACAAGCCCTAGGCACAATAGTCTTGCCTTTGAAGTTGGGACCCATTACTGTACCCACCCTTGTATATTTTGTGTCAGAAAAAATTACCATATAACCTTCTTCTTGGTAGACCGTAGATTCATGCTATGGGTGCAGTCCTGTCTACCTTGCATAAATCTATTAAGTTCATTTGCAATAATTGAGTAGTCACAATCAAGGTTGACCTTGAGGCTATGCACTTATGTGAGATAGGAGTTGCTACTCAGGTTTCATTTGTGCCTACTCTTATTCCTTCAATGTCTTCCAATGTGTCAATGTTTACTCCAGTACCTACTACAAAGGATACTCTTGAGATAGATGTCCTTGAAGAAGTCCTTATGAAGCAAGAAATTGTAAGTCTACTCTTTCTAGTTCTCAAAAGAATGCATGTCTTGGTGATGATTGGGGTTCTTTAGACTTTACAGAATCCTCCATTGGAGAATATAAAGTTGACCCGATCCACTCAATCCTTCTGATAATGTCATCTAAACCCGCCATCAAAGATGGTTATTCTTCTATATATCGGGATAATATGAACAACAATTGTAATGTTCTTAATGTTGATCCTCCTTCTTCTGAGGAAGATGATTGCACCTCTATTAAAGAGGCTAATATCGGAAATCTTATCAAGAAGGACGATGGCGATCCCATACAAGATTATAATCCCCATTGTTGGGATAATGCTCTCTATGAAGATCCTCCTCAAGATTTGCAAACACGTTATGGCCCTGGCTTCAAACTTGTCTCTAAATATGGCTATGGGCGTAAAGGTTGTGGGCATAATGAACGAGACATCCAAGTCCCTATAGAATGTGCACCTCGTAAGCGTAATTTGGGGCTTGGTTTCTTCAATGAACAATCTAAATGGAAGCCATAGTTGAATGGTAGCCTCATTCTCTTGGATTGATTCATCCTCCATCGTATTTTATCTTCATGTCTTCTTCTTGTGAGCAGTCAAATTTTTCTCCACAAGAGAAAGGGTTGCTTCTTGCTCCTTATCCTCTACCAAAGCAAGAGTGTATTTTTTTAAGGTTTCTAAAAGCTTTCTTAATTACTCTTCATCCTCCTACACATAAGAAATTTTATAAGCATGATAAAGAAAAACATTCTTTCTGTGAATATCATCGAGTGTCGGGTCATTCCACTAGTGAATGTAAGGCCTTGAAGGATAAAATACAACTTCTTGATTCAAGTGTCATCACTCATTTATTTGTTGATGCACCTACCTCTTCTTCAAATGACAAGTGATATTGAGGTCTACCTTTATCCTATATGTGCTAAGTATCTTGCATGGTTCTCCTCCCCTGTATGTTAGGGGTTGCGATAACTTGTTCTGGAGATGTGCGTCCTTCTAAGGACCCCATCTCTTCTCTATGTCTTTCAAATGAAGCATCCCTTGAGTGGACCCCTTGTTGTCTTGAAGGGTTCCTGAGGGACCCCCTTTGAATTTTTTTATCTCAAATGAATTCTATGGCATCTAACTCGGGGGCATCTTGACTAGACCTATCTCACATCTTGGCATCTAGCTTGGGGGAAGCTCGACTAGATCTATTCAAGCTTACCTTGTAGGACCAAGCACCCTTGAGTACCCAATCAGACTCTATGGAGTCCCCTACATTAGGCTTCCCTTAGGAGAGAGTACCTGGGGCACCTTCTCTACAAGTCTGAGGACCTATAAATCACTTTCATCCTACAAGATCTATTCATCGTTGGTCTACAGGCCTCCGATGCAGTTTGTTCAACTCTATTGGAGAGAGTACCTACAGAGCCTTTTGTTCACCTTACACAGGTCTATGGATCTACGATGCATTTTTTCAACTCTCCTTAGGTTTGAGGACCTATGGAGCTATCTCTCCTAGAATTTTCATTCCTTTCTAGCTCTTAAATTATATTCTTTCTTTCTTCTCAATTGTGTATACCTAATCAAAGATCTACATCTTCTTCATCCTGAATATATGTTCTTTCTCTCTTCGATATTGGTTGCTTCCCTGACTTTTGGGTGCATTCTTCTCTTGAAGCAATCAATCCTTACCTTCTCCTCTTCATTTAAGAATTCTCTTATGTGTTATTTCTTAATTTGGGGATGACACATAGTACTGAGACAACCTTCTACATCAAGGTCTCTTTTTTATTCAAATCTAGTTAATTAGTTATGTGCCCATGTGTGTGTGTTCTAACCCTGTGTTGTAATGGATTTTTATGTTCTAACTTTGTTATCTTATGCAGGTCTTTCTTGTCTAATGCATTTGTTTTGTAGGTCTTCAGCTTGGGGGCATGCTTCTTTGGTTAGAAGAGTTATCTACTTCCTCTATAGTATCCTTTTGGTATCATGATGTTATTTATGTTTAGTAGATTTCCTTTAACGTGCATATTAGTGTAGAATCATATGCCCACTAAAGTGGGGGAAAATGTAATATTGTAAAATTGCACCCCTTGTAATTTCACATACATTATTGCATCTTCTTTAGTGTCCACTCCCATAGCATCTTGTGTAGGCTCATTTTAGCCCCTGCACCAACCTTTTCCCCTCTCATGATGCTCAAGACCCCTTTTCAGCAACTACCTCCACACATCAACTTTTGCATCAAACCTTGTGTTTTTCCCATGCTTGTCGTTTTGTAGCATGATGTGTCTAGACACTAGCCCTCTGCGCGGATGTTCATGTGCCACGCTAGTGTCCTATGATGTTTCAATGTTCAAACGATCTTTTCTGAGCATGTTTTCCACTTGTCACCTCTTTTGTCGATGGTAACGGCCTAGGACACACTGTAACTGTTCGGGAAGCTTCTTTTCCCTCCTATTCTCACTTTATATGCTATCTTTTCAATTGATTTTGGTCTCTGAATCTTTCTAGATTTGGCTCCTACCTTTTCCTCTATTGCTCTTACTATCTTGCTTGCACAGCTCCATATAGCTTGCTACAACAACACTCTCAAGCTCTTATAGCGCTCTTTACAACTTCCTTGGCTCTTGCATCTCTATCTCCCTTATCTTGTGCTTGCGAGCATCTTGGGATTTCGCACATCCTCTATCAATTGCATCTCTATCTTGTGATACAGGTTCTCCTCCTTGAGCAAGGATTGCTTTTATCACTCCATAATTGCTCTATTTGGTTCTTCATGGAGGTGGGAACACAAAAACGGGGGTTTGACTGAGGCAAACCCCTATATAGCCCCAACACTTTCTCTTGATCTTACGCATGCAGGTATTGAAGATATTCACATGTTGGAGGCTTCATTACTTGGGTTGTTGTGAGAAGTTTCTATCTCCTATCCTCTTAGTTTATTATTTATACTTCACTTTGTTTTAGTTTTGTTACATTATGTGACTTTCCCGCATTCTAGAGATTCTCAGTAATCTGATTGTAAGAGGTTGCTTTGTTGTTTTCAGTGATATTCTCATTCTTTGGCTCGTATGAGATGCTGACACGCCTCTAGGACTCCAACACGCCACGTTGTCGTCCTTATTTTGTGTTGCCATCCTTTGGTCAAGAGCTCGTCAGTTTATCCAAAAAGCCTCTATGATTTTACTCCTTTAGATTCTATAACTCTCGCCATGTTCCTTGAGGTAGTTTAGGGCAGTTCGCCCCTTGGGAATCTCTTGAGAATAAAGAGACTCATGAGTAGCAAATCCCCCTTCTCTACATATACATATTTGTAAATGCTCCTTGGGAGTGATCAATCCATTGAATTTTGGGATTATAATATACTCTCCTTATTCTTGTAGGTATTTGGTTTTGATAATAATTTTAAAATCATGCCAATGAGGAATAGTTTATTTATGTGTTTTCCACTAGTATGCAGCATTGTAGACTAATGTATAGTGCAGTGTTTCAATTTGCAAATCTTCTTTCACAATTTTTTTCTCCATTTCCTCCAAGTAGTTATTTAGGTCACCAACTCCTGATGTGTAAGATCATCCTTTATATGTGGTTTATATGCTTTTTTCACCCTGGGGATGAGAGCTAAGATACTGGTTGCCCCTTCTTCTAGTTTTTGTGGTACATTATTCTTATTTGTGGTACTTTGTAGTGCCTTTTTAGGGTTTCTTTGTACCAAAAAGGCTCTCCTAAAAAAATGTACCTTTTAGGAAGTGGGCTTTGATTCTTCCCGCATCCAAGGAATTAGCACTTCCTTTCTAGTTGTACTACCCTCTTCAATTTCTAATTCAGTTTCCCCTTCATTGTTGGGTTCTTCAAGTATGTTTGTTTTTGGTATTTTGGAAATTAAATAGATCAATTTTATATCTCCTTATTCATCTTCTGCTAGGGTATCTTCTGCTAGGGTAATTTATTTTACATAAGAGTTGTCTTCATTATCCCTGAGTAGTATGTGAACTATTTTTCATCTGAAAATATATTTCTTCTTTTCTTGGGTCAATGATTCCATTGTGTTGACAAACCACCATAATCCTAGTAGGTCTTAGAATGTTTCAAATGGTTCTTTCATTTCCACTACCTCAAAATTGATTTTCAATTCAATTCCTTGCATATTAACTTCTACATTTTTTTACGTTCCTAAGGTTTTTATGGAAGAACCATCGGCTAGACTAATATGGTAGGGGTATTTCTTAGTTTAGGATTTCCTAATTTTTCCCAAGTCTTATATGGTATCATGTTAATGTCTACCCCCATGTCTATCATGATGTGTTTAACTTTCCAATGATCAATATGTGTAGTAATCATTAGAGGTCTATTCTTCCAATCTCAATCTATTTGTTGTACTATTCTAACTTGTGGCTAGGAATTTGGTTGGTTGTCCTAGTATTTATAAAATTGGTCTAATTTTTCTAGGAGGCTTTTATGTTGTACCATTGTGGCCATTTGATTAAGTGTGGTAACCTCTTCTATAAAATAACTATTTTGTTCATTTGTAATTATAATTTTTGTATTCTCAACAATTTTACCATGTTGTTTATTTGGTATCAATTGTTTTTCTTGTTCTTATTCATCTAATTCTTCCTCTTCTTTTGTATTTATAGTAATTTATTTATTTTAGGTGGTATATATCCCTTGGCAGGTAATTACCATAATTTTCTTTTCTTATTTTTGATATTATATTTTAATTTTTCAATATTTTTCTTTCCTCGTGGTAATATTCTCTAAAGGTATCCTCTTTTGTAGGTGTGTCAGATGACTAATTAACCTATTTTTGGAATCTTCTTTCCCCTTGCAATTGATTTGTTGAAACTTTTATTATGACTTTTTCTCCTCTATTTGGCCCATGAAGTTCATCACTCTTTGATTGGTCGGGGAATTCTAAAATTATTTGACCATATCATGTAAAAATATCATAATATGAGTTGTCATAAAATGCACAATTCTTATTCTAATTTGACCAACATTATGTGGCATAGTGACCCAATTTACCCTCTTCCTGGTTCTCTTCCTCTATATTTGTTTGAGGATCCATGGTCCTCTTGGTAATTGTATGGAGGAAGTTTTTTCATGGAATTCACATTTTAATTGTTTTTTTCATGCATGCATCTTGTATCCATGGTCTTGGGTGTAGATGGGTCATTATGCAAGCTTATGGTTTGTATCCTAATTTCAAACTTGGAACCTCACAAATGGGAAATCATCTATTTTGTGTTCATCCCACTCACTGCATTTTCCACAATACATTGATTGGAGCTTTTGTGGTATTGTTTTGAGTTCTACTCTAAAGGCGGTGGCTCACTTTTCACCATGTGCTTTTTAACAATAATTTCTCATGTGTCCTTCCCTTGAGTAGTATGAGACCATATATTTTTTTACCTTTGTTTTTGCCTTCTTTTTTCATTATCTCCTAGAACAATGTTAATTGTTTGATGGTCAATTGTATTTTTTCTATAGCACCACTTTCTTTCTCTTTATCTTCTCTTCTACAGGGTTGTGCCTCTATTCAATAGGACATGGTTACCAAATTTTAGTAACCATCAAATATTCTTCCACCCAAATTTTCCTTGATTTATTTCTCTAGTCTAGAAATAAACCACTCAACCTTCTACTTTTTTTTATCAAATGTTCTTTTGATTTCTAGGAGATCTCTTTGACTCTTTGGTCATAATATTTAATTGATTCTCCTTTCTTTTGTACTAAATCTTGCATATTACTTACACTTTCATATAGTACCTCTAGAGTGTCAAAGTTTTCCAAAAATTATTTCTTCATGTATTCCCAATCTTTGTTGTGTTTTTTGGATAGGTCTTTCTATACCAGTCCAAGGCATCTTTCCTCAAAGATTCAACAAATTCAAATAGCTTATTCTTGTCTTCATCAATTCCCTTCCTCTACCAAAGGGATTCCAATATAAAAATGTTCTATGTTGCTTCAATAGTGTCGTTGTTGAATATTGGGAGTTTAAATAATGGGTCCATTGTATGTTTGACTTTTTTTTTTCTCACTTCGCGGTAGGATTCTATAACTTTCTTCTCTTTCTTAGTGCTTCTTATTACCATAGGATTATTTTCTCTACCTTTGTCCCTTGCTAACTTGGTTTCAAAGTATTATTTTCCTAAGATCTCTTCACAATATACTAGAAACTACTCTTGTGGGCTCTAAATTTCTTCTTGTGTGTCTCTTGTATTGAAATTCTCCTAGATTTATATGGCATAGTGGATGGGTCCGGGACTAGGGGTTGTCCCTCTTCATAATGGAATTTCATATTTGGTGATAACATTTTGTTTGTAAGTGACATCTTATTTTTTATTGTTGATAAATGTTTTCCTAAACTAAACATGTATTTTCCTTTTTATATTTCCTCATCTCTTATTTTTCTCAAGCTCATATTAACTAATTTTTCCAAATACTCCTCTCTAACATATAATATTTTCTTTAGGGTGTCTAGGAATTCTAAAAATATTTCATCCAAGTTGATTGTGATGTTAGATAAATATGATTTCATTAGTGGATTTTTTGTTAAGTGTGGTAGTGTTAATGCCTCTTTGCTTCCATAGCCTATTGAACATCTGGAATAATGAGAGGGGGGGTGAATCAGTATTCTAGAAAACCATAATAAAATCCATTTAAACATTATCACAATTCTAAATGAATTAGCAAGAGAGAACATAGAAACAAGTCAATGCAGCCATACACATGAACACCAAGATTTTTATGTGGAAAACCCAAAATGGGAAAAACCACGGTGAGGGTTAACTCACAATATATTGTATATGGATACAAAATATTATGGGGCTCACTGTTAGGACTCACTGTCCTTAAAAAGGCTCACTGCCTAAGTACAAAATATGGCTAACCGCCAATATATAATGATAGTGACTCACTTCCAAAATATTGAACTGATAGGATACACCTTCAATGTGTAGGGTTCAGTTCCACTGAAGCTCAGAATAAGAAGTACTGCCTCACACAGTAATCACTCAACAAAACTGGACTGATCACAACTAATAAAGCATTTAGGCTCAAACCTTCACACACCTTTTCCTCTTCACATTTCACATGAACACTCCATATATCTACTTCACTGCTCATCCTCATGTCATTCCTCAAAACATCTTATATATATACAAGTATATCTTGATCATCAATTAGGTCGGCCTAATTAGATGAGCACAAAAGTAATCAAAACATTCTTTGTTGGCACCATATAACATTTAAACATTTTACCCACATAGTGCATTATACCAAGTCAACTATCATCCATAAAACATAACTAGTCTTCATAATATATTGCATACGCTGAGTCAACCAAGACTAGAACACAATTCTCCAAACCAACAACTAATCCTCAAAGAAAACACCTTCTAAATATGAGAACACATTAATTTCCCATCATACTACCAACATAGAGACTATCAACAAAACCGCAGCATAAGAATGTTCACCTTAGTAGAATGCGGAGACTCCCACACAGTATGCCACGCATAGAACAATAGTAGGATAAAGAGTTAAACTCTGTCAGAGATAAATTTCTACTCACAACACAAGAAGTCTCAAGATCCAAGATATAGCTATCTAAATGAGTCAAGAAAATATGGTTAAGAGATTAGAGTCATATCAGATCTTGCGGTGAATTTTGGACTCAAATACCAACACACTGATCTATCACAAAAGGGTATTACCAGCAGAGAACAACTTTCGGTAAACCAAGAAGACTTCCCATATAGTTATCACCATATTGACATCAATGACAACATAGGAACAACCAACACAAACCATCCATACTTCATGCTCATGTTGCAAGGCTCCCAACAATCTCCCCCTTTGGCATTGATGGCAACATGCATGAAAAAAAAAACATTTTCCAGTAACTGAATACTCTGAATACTCCCCCTATCAAAATTGTTCTTCACAAAAATGTCTTTCCTCTATCTCTCTATCTCTCCTCATCTCTCTATCTCTCCCCCTTTGACATCAATTACAAAGGAAGGGGTCTGGTATATATGCATCAAAGTGTAACCAAAAAGATATGAACACAAAATTGAATTAACCTAAAGAAAAACCTCTGAGACTCTCCAAGATAGCCTTCCATGATGCTTTACCTTCTTCCCATGAACCTTTTGTACTTACAAGAGTCTTGTAAAATAACTCAAGCTTAGTTAAGGACTCTACACCATTTGTTAAAGTATTGGAACTAAGATTAATCTCTAATAATTCACCAATACAGTCAAGAGCACTAGAAACAAAAGTATGTCTGAGTCTAATCATGTCTTTGAGTGCCACAAATTTCTTGATAACATTTGTCCCTTGATCCTACAGAGAAAAGAATTTGTCTTGAAGCTGCACAATGTAGGACCACCTTTGATTATCTTTATCTTCTGCTAACCTGTATGTATCTGCCTGAGTGCTCAACCGAGACTCACTCGTCCTTATCTCATTTCTCATATCCAATGTACTTCTAGACCAATCTAAGCAAAGAGAAATTAGTTCCTATGCCTCTTCTTCACAACCTTGTACACTCTCCAATTCCTTCATCACTCAATTGTGTGCATTTGCACATTTTTCTTTGATATCTTCCAAATTTCCTTCATCAGACCTGATTCCAGCAAACACTTCAAGTCCGAAGATGTAGACCTTCAAAGAATCAATCATGCCACAGAGATTCTCCACAACTAAAATAGATGAATCAAAATTAGCACCGAGAATAACCCTCTGCAAATCTTCCAAAGCTCTCTGAATATTTATTCTTTCGTGATCATGTTCAAGCTTACTTCCTTCTGCAACTTCTTGCTTAACAACACTCTTCCTTTTCTTCCCTGTTTCGGTCATGCTATTGGAGGTACCTTCTATATTGGGATTCTTAGGGCCAAAAGAATTTTAGCATAATTATCATCTTCAACCTCTCAAACTTCATAATCCAATTCAAATATCCAAACTAACCTTGATTCAACTGCGTCCATGTGAAAAAAATCTATAGACGCAAGAAAATTTATGCTTTTGAGGTACCTTTTAACAACACTTACTGGAATCCTAAACCTTTTGTTCATCCTCATCAGAAATGTTCCAAAGAATGCAACAAGGGAAATATCTTGTGCATCTGAACTACCAAGATATACATGAAGTTCCTGATTTGATAGGAAATAGGCTATGAATTTGACCATTCTATCCTTCCTATTACCAGTAACTCTCTCAAAAAGTAAAAGAGCAAACAGACAACCAAATTTCCATACCAGAATGTATTCTTCTTACTCTTCTTGATTTCCTTTAAATTCTTCAAAAGATGTATATGAAGTAATTCACACAAGTCATATTCCACACCTCTTTTAACCATATCAACAACATTATGTATAGCACCAGTAGAAACTATAAGGTCATTGTTAGGTATACAAACTTTATGACCAATGACCATAGCAGCATACCTTATTAACGGATCAATAATCAATCTCAAATCAATCTCTTTCCCTTCATAATTCACACCAGTAACCTCAATTATTTCTTTCTCATCCATAGCCTTCAATTTAGGAACTGGTCCGGAGGAACACAAAC
Organism: Sequoia sempervirens; assembly: GCA_007258455.2. Classification (NCBI taxonomy): domain Eukaryota; kingdom Viridiplantae; phylum Streptophyta; class Pinopsida; order Cupressales; family Cupressaceae; genus Sequoia; species Sequoia sempervirens. The sequence continues at coordinate 167,333,436 of VDFB02075321.1, read as the reverse complement.
CAGTTACATCTCTAATAGATTCTCTGGAAATCAAATGTGCCTCATCAATCCACAAAGATTCATCATGAATTATGCTCAACACTATTTGAATATACTTCTTCTCAAATTCAAACAAGGTAACTTTCCTCCAAACATCCAACTTTTTCTCAACTAATACTTTGTAGGCATCATGGTTCTCTTTCAATTCACTTTCCCAAAGCATGCTCAACTGAACTAATTCCATCTATTCTATCTTACTATAAACAAATGCATAGATATATTCTGTAGGAAACACTCTCAGAGGGATGCCAAAGAATGCACCAACAGACACTTTCGACACATTCCTTAAATATCTCTTCAACCTAACTTGCACTTTATCCGCACAATTCACAACCTTTGAATTATCCTTAGCAAGAAAAATGAAAGATTGTGCAAATAGGAATACCTCTGAAAATGCCAACAAGAAATGTATAGATATCCTGCTTCCAGAGCTCACTTCAAATTCGCTTGATTTCTTCTTCAAACCTTGAAACTCTGAATTTCCTTCTAAAATTTGTATGCTTCTTTGAAAATACATAATCCTTTAAGATTATATGAATTTATTCCTTCCATTCCGAATGATTTTGTAATAAATGTTTCAACTTGCAGGTAGATTGCCTCAAAAATTGTGTACACCTCCATTCTTTCAAATTCTATACTTTTATTCTTCACACATGCAACTGAGAAAATACCTTAATCTTGTTACCACATTAAATATAATTCTGTCATGATATGACACAAGTATCGATGAGGGGGTTTATTATATTTTTTGATGATTGCTCCCCCTTAGCCACTACTTTTATTTAGAAATTGACAAGAGTATCTGCACTGAAGGTCGGCACAGATAAGACTAATGATTCCTTTCTACAAATCCTTTTTATTTCCTTTCTTGCTTCTTTTGGATCAATGATTTGATCATTCTTTTTCACCAGATAGATATTATCTTTCTTTTGTTGTTACTACCAGGGTGTTCTAGATTGTTGCACTTACAGCAAACAACATTCTTCTTTCCATTTTCCCTTTTATCCAATAGAATAACTTTATATCTGTAAGAGAGGGGGACCACCGCATGCAATACCCCAAGCCACGGAGGGTCGAGACGCGAGAGGCTGCCCTAACTTAGCTCAGCTAAGTGTATGTTTAGGGTGTGAGGATGAGAATGATGAGCATTTTTAGGGTCCTACATCACTCTACAATCCGAGTTTAAAAGTGGGGCTAGGTGAGTCACTCTTTAGGTCTAACTCTGCACCTCAGGGAGCTCCCTACCCGAGGACGTCAGCATGGACTTCAGACGACAGCGCGACGCGTTGGCGTCTCAAAAACACGTTGTGGTCTATATGGTCAGACAACGGCTAAGACGAGGTTAAACACCCTAAGACAACTTATCAGCCTGGCTTAGCTAATTTTAAGAGGACAAAACAACACTATGAAATATGAAAAGTATAAGTGAAGGTGATAAAGTAGATATACCAAAGCCAAGGTGATGAAGACGATCTCGTAGAAGACCCTGTTCACCAGCTAGCTCCTCGAAATGCGTCCACCTACACACAACAAGAGAGAGAATGTTGGGGGTGGCTGTATAGGGGCCTTCCTTAATCAGACCCCTATTTAGGTGTTCCCACCTCCACGGACAACCGATAGAAAGGAGATAAAGAAGTGATAAAGCACAAGCACTACAAAAACAATACTATGTTACTCAACCAAATGATAGAGGAGAGGATAGGGAAGCTTACCACCTCCACCAAGAGCACTCAAGGCTTCTTTGGGGAGAAATGAGAGGAACTCAAGCCTCTATTGCAATGGCATGGTCCCAAACTTTCTCTACCGACGTGATGGAGTGTGATATTGCTGCTATGGAATGCTTGGAATGCTAGAATGTGAGTGCAAAAATGAGCTTGAAGTGATGTAGAGTTCTTCCAATCTTCATCCAACCTTTTTCCCAACCTCCAAAGCAAGTTTGAAGGCTTGAATATGAAGGAATGAGGAAAGAAATGACCATATTCAGGTCAAGTGGCCGAAGGAGGCATTACAACTTCGCTGCCAATGGGAAGAGTAACGCCTCTATTGGCTCAGCCGCAAGAATCTTCCAGGGACATAAGCGCGCCGCACGAATGTCTGCGCGCCGTGTGGGCATCCCCGACATAAACGCCTCCATCGACACACAAAACAGGCACCAAGTGGACCACCATCAGCGGGCTTAAGTGAATTAAGCCTCCGACTTAGGTTTTCTAAAGTGTAATAAGGCAAAAAGGGGAATTGCACCTAGGGTGCAAATTCGCTCTTATACATTTTTTCCCCCACTTTAGTGAGCACAACTACTGATGAGTGCTTAGTAAAGTAGATCAAGAAGAGAGTAGGGTTAGAAAAGTATACCTGAACCATCGAGGATGCAGACCGCAATCTAGAAAACTCAAAGATGCAGGGCAAACAAAGGACTCCATAGCTGCTCGGAACTATGAAGTTGGAACAACAAATCACCTTGCAGGGCCGCAGACCTGCAAGGAGGCAACCTCCAAGATCTCTCACATAGAGGAAGCCCCAAGGAAGTAGACTTCGCAGAGTCAGGAAGAGGCAACATGTCTACCCGTAGATAGAACATGTCAGAAGCAGCGACACGTCTACCCACAGATAGAATGTGTCTAAAGTGTCGATGCGTCTACCCGCAAATAGAACGCATCTAAAAGTGGCGACATGCCTACCCGCAGATAGGGCATGTCTAAAGTGTCGATGCGTCTACCCGCAGATAGAACACATCTAAAAGAATCGATGCGTCTACCCATAGATAGAACACATCTAAAAGTGACGATGTGTCTACCCGCAGATAGAACACATCTAAAAGCGGCAACATGTCTACCCATAGATAGAACATGTCTAAAGAGTCAATGCATCTACCCACAGATAGAACACATCTAAAAGCGGTGACACGTCTACCCACAGATAGAACATGTCTAAAGTGGTTGGTCACGCAGACTGAAAGGCTTTCAAAGGGCTCCCTCGGGAACCCTTCAAAAGGAGAGAGGTCCACTTAAGGGACACACAGTTTGAAACAGCAAGGTCTAGTTAGGTTGTCCCCAAGCTAGACGCGAAAGGATGAATAGAACGAGTCTAGTCAGGTTGCCCCTAGACTAGATGTGCAAGATTCCATTCATTACAAAGGCTTTTGAAGAAAGGATCCTTGAGGAACCCGCCGTGAGAGAGGGGGTCCACTCAAGGGGCACGCAGTTCAAAAGTCACCACCTTAGAGTGATTCGTCATCAAGGGGTCCTTTCGAAAGATGTTCACTTCATCAAGGAATTTGAAAGGAAGGTCATGCCCCCACGCAAGGGGAAGTCAAAACAGTTCCCACTTTGAAGGAAGGTCTCCAAGTCCTTTCTTTATGAACCCATGATGAAGGAAACACATTCCGTTAGGATTCCATGTTGAGAATGTGCTTCCAAGGAAACGGTGTTGTGAGGACTTTCAAGAAAATATTTGTTGGCGGCGAATTCATTTTCTGAAATTCAAAGTGTTAAAGAGTGTTGTCACACATAGAAGGGACAACTCAAATAAAGAAAAGAGAAAGATAAAGAAAAAGCGAAAAACACAAACAAAGGGCACAGGGGGATTTGGTTTAGTGGGGTCAGATCTGTCCGAGCTCATATAATAGTATAACCGCAATGAAAGGTGAAAGATCATCAATCCCCAACCAAATCAAGAAGAATGCATGGAAAACAAAGTAAAAAATAAAAAATTGGGTCAACATGGAAGGGAAGCCTAAATGCCCCCAACGTTTTGCATCATCCCCAATTTACCGAAAATCAAGCACAAACATGGAAGAATGAAGGTACAAATAGAAGAAGGTTTTACCACACAAAAACCACACCTGTATCCAAGCACCAACAAGGGTAATGAGGGTCATCTAGGCACATATAGCACGAGTATGGGGGAACACATCACAAGACACACACACAAGATTAAGAAAAAGGGGGCCTCCTCCTAACATTGCTCATCCAAGAGATCATCTGCTTCCCAATCCAAATCCTCGTAAGGGGAAGGAGGAAGAGTCTACAAAGGCAGAATGTTAAGAGGAGGGGCATCTGACCCTTCCACAACAAGGGCCAAGGAAGAGGGCCCCTCGAGGTCCTCTCCACCGAGCTCTTTTGGAGTCAGAGTCAGCGATTTTGCGAAGATCGTCGATAGGGTTAGAACTTCATCCATAGAGTTGAGCATGTACCCTATGGGAGTGCTATGTCTTACTTCAGTGGATGGGATGGGTTGCACCTGAGATCCACCGCTAGGCTTGCTGAATGATTTGGGAGTGGTGACAAACTCAGGAGAGGCCAGGACTGGTTCTGTCACAAGGACAGAATGGGTCATTACAGGGCCACCTTGCAAAGGTAGGCTCTTCCTACGTCCTTTATCGCGAGAAGGACTAGCCCCTACCTGCTTCTTCGCAAGAGGAGATGAACTCCCCGCAGATGAAGCTAAAGGTGCAAAGGAGGAAGAGGACAGAACCGCAGTGGATACGACCGAAGTGTTAACCATATCCATGGGTTTTGGGAAGGGCTGAATATCCAGAATGGACATCAGCAAAGGTGGCTTTGTCGAAGGAGCGATAAACACTTGTACCCAATTAGGGTTAGGTGCTTTCATGCTTGCAATAGGATCCAGGAATGGATCAAGTAGAAAGGACACAACAGGAGTAGAGGAAGATGACACTGCAGAGGGCCTTGAAGCAGGGGTGGTCGTTTCTTCTTCCTTCTATTGCAAAGCAGCCTGCTCGGCCAGGAGAGCCTTTCACCGGTGCTTGCACTCTTGTGCAAGGCGGTTCCTATGGCTCTTAGATTTTGAAGCTGCAACTTGCGAAGGGATAGGAGTTTCCTACTTGACCATAGGGACGTCCACTATGGCCGTTTCAGGTGGAGGAACGGGTTCCTGTATAGGAGCAGGGGAAGTGGGCTGAGGAGTGACGGGAGAAGTCGACTCAAGAGCCTCGGAAACAAGCCTCTTTTTCTCACTACCTTAGGGGTAGGAGCAATAGGAGGCCACAGCGGTCGAGAAAAATAGGACTCTCTTCGAAGGATCTTCTTCCTCTCATACCGATCGGGTCTAGGCTCCGTTGGTAGAATAGAAAGCTCGAACACGGGATGCTTGGGCTTTCACCAAGTGGGCACCGAAGGGTTCTCCTGCAAACAAGGAGCAGAACTCGAGGGTACCACAGTTGAGCGAGAAGAAGCGTTAAGCTGGGCAACGGAAGAGGGAAAAGGAGGATCCCGAGACCGCTTCTCTTCTTTCCTCTTTCGAACCTTAACAGCATCGATGTCAGCCTTCAAGCAGGTCCTATGTGAAATAGCGTAAGGTGAGGGAGGGTACCTCACTTTCGGCCTCAGACATCCTTTCTTATAATTCTGATATGTCTTGTGTAAAAGGTCTATCCTAGGCGGAAGGGGGCCCACAGGCGTAGGCCATGGGTGATCCAGGGAGTAGCTACCACGTGCAACCGGCGGTCAATATTCGATGTCGTGGATCACATGTACGGAACCTCTGTGGATAAACTTTAGACACTTATGCACAACGGAGGGTACCACATTCATTGCTACTAACCAGGGGATACCCAACTTTACATGGAAGAGTTCGTACCTAAGAATGATATCAAACAAGAGGCTCATGGTTTTAGGTCCAACCAAGACTGACAGGGTAATGCTACCTAAAGGGGGTACGGAACGACCATCATGTGTGCGAATGAAACTTTCAGGAGCATCATATCCATCCTTATGTAAAAAAATTATAAGCATGATCTCCTTCGTTATTATGTTCACCTATGATGTCGGATCAACGAGAACACTGGCTATGATGTTTTCATTGATCCGCGTAGGAATATAGAGGGGAGATGATTCCTTATTAAAGCCCATTGGCAAGTCCTGTGAAGTAAAGGTCATGCCAACACTTTTCTCTATAGGCTGCTTGGAGGGGATGGTTTGATGTAGGAATAAAGCCATTACGCATACTAAACAGTGCTTTCACAGAATCCCTAAAGGTTAATGGATAAGATGGTGACCCAATTAAGGTTTCATCGTGCAATACTTTTGGAACCTTCCAACTACGCCTCCTAGGGGTCGCTAGTTAGGTTGCAAGGTGACAACCTTACAACACTCACACCTACAACACTCCTAGAGTACCAGAAAAGGGACTATCAGTATCATAAGAACGGAACCAAAATGGTTCACGTCAAGTTCACTAAAAATGTAAGAGAGGGGGACCACCGCATGCAAGACACCAGGCCACGGAGGGTCAAGACGCGAGAGGCTACCCTAACTTACCTCAGCTAAGTGTATGTTTAGGGTGCAAGGTTGAGAATGATGAGTATTTTTAGGGTCCTATGATCACTCTACAATCCAAGTTTCAAAGTGGGGCTAGGCGAGTCACTCTTCAGGTCTAACTCTATGCCTCGGGGAGCTCCCTACCTAAGGATGTCAACGCGGACTTTGGATGACAGCGTGGCGCGCTAGCGTCTCATAAACGCGTTGTGGTCTGTACGGTCAGACAATGGCTAAGACGAGGTTAAACACCCTAAGATAACTTATCAACCTAGCTTAGCTACTTTTAAGAGGACAAAACAACACTATGAAATATGAAAAGTATAAGTAAAGGTGATAGAGTAGATATACCAAAGCCAAGGTGATGAAGATGATCTCGTAGAAGACCCTGTTCGCCAGCTAGCTCCTCGAAATGCGTCCACCTACACACAACAAGAGAGAGAATGTTAGGGGTGGTTGTATAGGGGCCTGCCTCAATCAGACCCCTGTTTAGGTGTTCCCACCTCCACGGACAACCAATAGAAAGGAGATAAAGAAGTGATAAAACACAAGCACTACAAAAACAATACTATGCTACTCAACCAAATGATAGAGAGGAGAGGGAAGCTTACCACCTCCATCAAGAGCACTCAAGGTTGATTAGGGGAGAAATGAGAGGAACTCAAGCCTCTGTTGCAATGGCATGGTCCCAAACTTGCTCTACCAACATGATGGAGTGTGATATTGTTGCTATGGAATGCTTGGAATGCTAGAATGTGAGTGCAAAAATGAGCTTGAAGTGATGTAGAGTTCTTCCAATCTTCATCCAACCTTTTTCCCAACCTCCAAAGCAAGTTTGATGGCTTGAATATGAAGGAATGAGGAAAGAAATGACCATATTCAAGTCGGGTGGCTGAAGGAGGTGTTACAACTTCGCTGCCAATGGGAAGAGTAACACCTCTGCTGGCTCAGCCGCAGGAATTTGCCAGGGACGTAAGTGTGTCGCGTGGGCATCCCCAATGGAAACGCCTCCACCAACACACAAAATAGGCGCCAAGTGGACCGCCATCTACGGGCTTAAGTGAATTAAGCCTCTGACTTAGGTTTTCTAAAGTGTAATAAGGCAAAAAGGGGAATTGCATCTACGGTGCAAATTCGCTCTTATACAATATCCATTCTTCTTGCTCTAAGAACATTTTCCAAAGAACGATAAAGAATCATTTGTTTTACTTTTGCATTCCTTTTCCTTACGACCAAATGTCTTGCAGGAATAACAAACTCCATTGAAAGATAAATACCTTTTAGCATCATGTCAGTTGACAATATTTTTTTCAGAATTGCTTCTTAGCTCCTTGATTTTCCCATTTTTGTAACGAGTCTTCTTACTAGTGGATTGCTTCGCTTTAGAATTCTAACCTTCCCCAAACCCTAAACCACTCTTATCCATTTCTGGTCTTTGAGAGGTAATCAATTCATCAAGCATCACCAAGCTTATCTTAAATTTTCCTTCAAAACTTCTTGCCTTTTCTAGATCAGATCTCAATATTTTTGCTTCATTTTCTAGCTTTATGCATTCATCCATCTTTCTTTGAATTTCAATTTCTTGGCATTCTTCAGTTCTTTTCTTCTCATCCAATTGTTGCAGTAGGCTAGAGATAATTTTTTCCCCTTCAACCAACAGATCACATGCTTCAACACCAACCTGTCCTTTAGATCTTCCATTTCTTTTGTATATTTGGCGGAGACTACTTCCAAACGAAAAAATTTCTTATACTCAAATTTTAGGACCTTCCTCAAGCTGTTAGGATTCTTCCAAGGAATCAAGCTTTGATACCAATTGTTGAACATCCAGAATACTAAGAGTGGGGGGTGAATCAGTATTCTAGAAAACCATAATAAAATCCATTTAAATATTATCACAGTTCTGACTAAATTAGCAAGAGAGAACATAGAAACAAGTCGATGCAACCATACACATGAACACCAAGATTTTTATGTGGAAAACCCAAAATGGGAAAAACCATGATGAGGGTTAACTCATAATATTTATATCTGGATATAAAATATTACAGGGCTCACTGCCAGGATTCACTTTCCTTGAAAAGGCTCACTGCCTGAGTACAAAAGATGGCTAACCACCAAGATACAATGATAGTGGCTCACTGCCAAAAGATTGAACTGATAGGATACACCTTCAATGTGCAGGGTTCAGTTCCACTAAAGCTCAGAATAAGAAGTATTGCCTCACACAGTAGCCGCTCAACAAAACTGCACTAATCACAATTGATAAAGCATTTAGGCTCAGATTTTCACACACCTTTTCCTCTTCACATTTCACATGAACACTCCATATATCCGCTTCACTACTCATCCTCATTTCATTCCTAAAAACATCTTATATATACAAGTATATCTTTATCATCAATTAGGTCAGCCTAATTAGATGAACACAAAATTAATCAAAACCTTCTTTGTTGGTACCATATAAGATTTATTATCCACATAGTGCATTATACCAAGTTAGCTATCATCCATAAAACATAACTAGTCTTCATAATATATTGCATACGCTAAGTCAGCCAAGACTAGAACATAATTCTCCAAACCAAAAAATAATCCTCAAAGCAAACACCTTTTGGATCTAAGAACACATTAATTTCCCATCATACTACCAACATGGAGACTATCAACAAAACTACAGCATAAGAATGTTCATCTTAGTAGAATGCGGAGTCTCCCACACAGTATGCCACACACAGAACAATAGTAGGATAAAGAGTTAAACTTTGTCAGAGATAAATTTCTACTCACAACAAAAGATGTCTCAAGATCCAGGATATAGTTGTCTGAATGAGTCAAGAAAACATGGTTAAGAGATTAGAGTCATATAAGATCTTGTGGTGAATTCTAAACTCAAATATTAACACAATGATCCATCACAAAAGGGTATTACCGACAAAGAACAACTTTCGATAAAGCATGCAGACTTCCCATATAGTTATCACCATGTTGACATCAATGAAAACATAGGAACAACCAACACAAACCATCCATACTTCATACTCATGTTGGAAGGCTCCCAACATAGCCATCTACCAATAGTTTCCTTAATGCCCCATATTCTTCTATACTTTTTTTTGAATTTCATAAAATATTTCCTACCTCTTTTATATGAGAGTTCATTGTCTCCTGATTCTTCCACTCTTCTTCTACCATTACTTTCCCTTTCTCCTTTTCAACAGCACCCACAATGAATCAATATTTCTAGGTGGTTAAATTGGGAGATATTGACATGGTGATTAGAGTATAATGGTTACAATCTCTTGGAGAATTCTCACAAGAATACTAGTCTATGGAATTAAAATTTAGAGATGAAGGTAAAGAAGTAGTTCTCAAAGGAATTTGGAATAGATCACTACTCAAAGGATGGAAATAGCATTTAGAAGAGGACAAGTTTCTTGGGCAACCAACTACTTGATCACACCTAAAAAATCATTCATAAGAACAAAGTATGCTTATCATATTAATGTATAAGTTATGTTGGACAAGCATAGCAAGGTTTTTTAGGATATTCCCCCAATATTACCACCTAATTAAGGGTTCTAACACATTATTGAGTTATAAATAAGTTCAAAGTTAATGATAACCACTCCTTACCATCATCCCAACATCCATAGGGAAGAAATCAAAGAAATAAAAGAGATTTTGAATATGGGCCACATCAAGCTGAGTTATACTCCATTTTCTTCTTCAATATCATTCTTCAAGAAAAAGGATGATACTATGAGGATGTGTGTTGGGTATCAAGTATTAATCAAAAGAAAAAGAAAAATATATATCATATCCCCATGTTTGATGAACTAACGAACAAGATGCATGAAGTTTTATACTTCTAAAATATTGGTTTTAACTCAAAATACCATCAAATATAGATGAGGGAGAAAGAAGTTAATAAGATGGTTTTAAGGTGTCACTAAAAAAACTATTTTTTTAGTCATGTCCTTTGGCTTGATAAATTCCTCAACAACCTTCCAACCATGTATGAACAAGGTATTTAGCAAGAAATTAAGAAATTTTGTCTTATTTTTATTTGATAATATTTTTCTATACAATAATACTTGGGAGGAGCACCTAAAGCACTTGGATGAAATCTTGAGTATATTGGAGCACCACTCATTTTTTTCCAAGCAATCAAAGTGTGAGTTTAGGCTTAAGAAGATTTTGTATTTGGATCATATCATTAATGAACAAGGGATTGAAGTGGACTAGAAAAATATCCAAGCCATTTTGGATTGGTCACCCCCTAAAAAATTTTCATAGGTAAGAGGGTCATTAAGACAATGACTATTACCAAAGGTTCATAATTTAGGATCCTCCCAACTTGCAGTACCACTCATAGACCTAATCAAGAATGAGGAATTTAAGTGGATAGATGTAGTGGAGAATACTTTTAATAAAATAAAAGAGGTCATGTGTTAATATCCAATGCTTGTTGTTCTCAATTTCTCAATTCCTTTTGTTTTGGAATGTGATGCCTCTGGTAAAGGTATTAGATTTTTTTGATGCAACAACAATATCCCATTGATTTTGAAATTTTGAAGTTACTAGTAGAAGTATAAAAGAAGTTTTCTATGTATGACAACAAAATTTTAGCAATCATACATGCCTTAGTTAATTTTAGACAATATTTGATGTGCCACGAGTTTTTGGTCAAGATAGAGCACAATAGTCTTAAGTACTTCCTCAATTATAAAGACTTAAATTAAATATAATAGAAATGGGTAAGAAAGTTGTAGGCATATGATTTTAATACTGAATATGTGAAGGTTAGGCATCTTGTAGTTGTTGATGCATTATCTTGAAGACCCACTTTATTTTCCATTTTTCATATTTATGTTGATTAGGTCACCATCATCGTATCTAAATATGCCAACAATGATTTTGTTACTAATGTATTCGATGACAACTTTAAAGTGGTGGATGATATAATTTTGTATAAAGAGGGAATATATTTAGTCATATAATTAAATATGAAGGAGAATATTTTAAGAGTCATACATGACACTACATTGGCTTGGTAGCCAAGGTATTTCAAAATACACAAATGGATTACAGAGAGATTCTCCTAGAAATGAATGAAAGGGGATTTTCTCAAGAATTTTAAGGAATGCTCATCTACCAAACAAATAAGGTCGAATAAATCTATCTTGTAGGACTACTTTGGCCCTTACCAATCCCTAAGAAAAAATTTGAAAGTATATATATCGACTTAATCACTAGGTTACCAAAAGTAAATGGTAAATTCTACATTTTTTGTAGTAGATAGACTTACTAAGTATTCACATTTTTATTCCATATCCCCTTATTTCAAGGCTTCCAAAATTGTTGAATTATCCTTTAAGGAGGTATTCAAATTACATGGTAAACCCAAGAACACTATTAGTGACAAGGATAGTAGTTTTTGTATATTTTTGGTAAGATTTGCTTCATTTGATAGGAATAGAACTCATCCCTAGAAAAGCTTATCATCCCCAAAAAAATGGGAAAAATGAGATTGCCAACAAATGAATCAAATGGTACCTGAGGAATTGTATCTTTGGGTAATATACAAGTTGGGGTCAAATAGCTAGGGGAGAACATTGCTATAACACCTCCCAACATATGTTCATAAGTATGTCACCTTTTATGGATTTATATATATAATGCTTTAAATTTTTTGGATCTTGAAATCACAAAGAATAGGGTACTTGAAGCAATAGATATGATCAACTAGAGTTAAGAGATATTAAAATCTCTTAAGGACCATCTTCAACATGCTTAGAACTAGTAGAAGCTCTATCTAATTCAGAGTTGTACCAAAAGAGTACTTGAAGTTGGAGACATGGTTTACTTGAGGCTACAACCCTATAGGAAATCTTCATTGAAGAAGAAAGGAATAGAAAAGTTGAATCCCAGATTTTATGGCCCTTATAAGATCATAAGAAAGGTGGGAGAAGTAGCCTATGACCTAGATCTACCTAACAATCATAAGATTCACAAAATATTTCATGTTTCTTGCCTCAAAAAGGAACTAGGGTAGCATGTTACACCTTTCAAATACTTTGTGCCTTTGTATGATGAAGACTCAATTTGATACTAGAGGTTATCTTGGATACTTGCAAAAGAAATTTGATGAATAGAACCATTATTGAGTATTGGGTGCAATGGAAGGACTTACTAACTGAAGATGCTACATGGGAAGGAGACAAATCCTTGAAGCAATCAAACTTGAGTTGCTTGAGTGTAAGCAACTTCAAGGAGGGAGGAATGTCATGTCCAATTTTTCATAAAACTTCGGTATTTTCCTTAAGCCTATTTTCCATTTCTCATGGGCATGGGGGAATAAAGTATGGAAATGACTTTGTAATTCTAAAGTGTGTCCTATTTTATGAGCTCCCATATTATGGGACCTTTTGTGTTATGTAATAAGTGTGAGTATTTTTTTGGATGAAAAATGGGATAATTTTAACTTTTCCTTATTGTAGCATCAAAATTGTCACCCTTGACAATTTCACACTAGGTTTAGCTCCCCACTATGTACTTGGACCTAATTATGCATTTAATTTTCCCATTTTATAAATATCTTCAGAAAAATAAAATATGGGATTGAAAATAAACATTAAATACTTAATACCTATGTTCAAGGCTCCAAAAGGATGGGTCTGGACTAGGGTACACCCTTGTCCAGCCTATTTTATCCCAATTTTGAATGTCAATGTTGAAATTTTATCATTTAAAAATATAATTTTATTTTTCGACTATCGGTATTTGATTTTTTGGGAAATTAGAAGAATTGCATATAAATACAAGTCATTTTCACCATTTTAATCCTAGAAAATCTATTGAGCAAATTGAACATCCTAAAATCAGTCAAGGCAATTCAAGGGAAAATTTAGCAACATTATTACAACGCTTTCATCAGTCAAGATCAATCTTGCAAGTCATTAGGAAGAAGGAAGCAACTATGTTTATGATCAATCATGTCATTTTTTGAAGATGTATTGAGTTATCCTCTACATGCTAACTACAACAATATATTATGTTTTGTGAACTAACCTTTTGTAGATCTATCACACAATCAAGGCATCCATCAATCAACATTTGTGGAAAATTTTGATGTGGCATCACCTCATCAAGGATTTCACATCAAGGTAACATTGTCATTTATCATTTATCATTTCATTCAATTATCATTGTTTTGGCCTCTACCCAACCTAAGGTATGCCCTCTTGATCATTATTGATTGTTGTACATGGAGGTAGAAATACCAAAATGGGGTTTGACTTAGGCAAGCCCCTATACAACACAACTATTCCCCCTCTTTTCATGTGTGCAGGTTAGATTTGGGAGTTTTAGCAGAAAATAATCACAAAAAGCACATATCTGACTATAATCTACATTTTAGAGTTTGCAAATTTTGAAAAGGAGCATCCTTGTCTGGGCACCGAACACACATTTCCCTACATTTCAGCCTCTTATTTTATTCATAGATTTGAAGTTGTTATGTGATTTTTTTTATTTTGTTTGTGTGATAAATTACATTTTTAGATCTAGGGTTACATGTCAAATAGGCTTATTAAAACACATATCAGATTTGTCATCTTCTACAAACACAAAAAAGACATAAACCCTAGGAAATTTATTTTCCCTTGTGACAACAAGCTAATCATCAACCCTAGTTGGTTTATGTTCAAATGTGGAGTCAAGTGAAAAAAAGCTAATCCTAGTTCGATCTAGGATCACTTTCCTACTCTACATTTTGGTGAACCCGACATATACTACACTTGCAAATTTTTCATTTTTATAGCATAAATTTTGAAAATTGATTTAAAACCTAGGTTATTTGAAGATCTTGTTGTTGATTTGAAATTGTTTCATTTTTTAAACTATGCATTGACATTCTTTGATCAGTATACATTAAAGAAAAAATTACAAATATTTTAAATTAAATTGCATAGATTCAGATCCAATTTTCCTTGTTTAGGGCTTAGATCTGAGCCATTTTTATTGTGGTATCTAAGTGTAATCCTAGGTTACTTTAATTTTTCAAAAATTGCATGCATATTTTAGTAAAAAGCATTGAAAAGTGAAGAATTGCATAGGCTTTTCATTTCAAAAGATCAAAAAGTCTTTCTTATCTACATTTTTTTATATAAATTCAAACAATTACAATATTTTAAATTCTAAAAATTATCATTTGAATATATTGTATTGCTTTAAAAATATAAATTTTATGCATGTGTGTGTTTCACATAGAAAAAATAGGTTTTTACACATTCCTATAAACCTATTTGCATCCAGACCTAAACCTATGCAATATCAGACCCTCAAACATTTTTGTTAGTTTCTAGATTTTGAAATTGTTAAATACTGCCTCTCTGGTCTAGGGCACCCAACACCCCTGTCTAGTCAATTTGGCATCAAATTTTTTGTGTGAAACCTTATCTATGGTCTTTGTTCAAATTTGGTTCCTATTTCTAAAAATTGGTCCTAAAATTCCAAATTTTGTTGTGCATTATTGGTGGGCCCTAATTCACTTAATTCAGTGTATTACCCCTAAAAAAAGAGGATAATAATAATATGTTTTCTTTTCAAATGTTTGGTTTTGATATAGAAAACTAAGGCTTGCCTAAAAAAATCGGGGTCCTTCCCCAAACCCCATTCCATGTCATCAAAAGGGATATATGTTAGCCTTCGGCTGACCAATAGTTTTTCTACCTATGAGAACATTTTGGTGGACTAGAATAAAATCAAAATCATTGATACATTTACTAACAATACTTTACCTAGTCTTCATTCTTCAAGTAATCATGAAACTCGTGTTCATCTCTCTCCCAATATCTCTCCTACTTGTGAGGATATCTTGGCACAAGAGGATGCAATCTTTAGTACTCATGTTTGTCCCTCTCCCAACATCTCCCCTACTTGAGAGGATATCTTGGCACAAGAGGATGCAATCATTAGTACTTGTGTTTGCCCCTCTCCCAATATCTCCCCACAAGAGGATGAAATCATTAGTACTCATTTTTATCTTCTCCCAATACCTCTCCTACTTGGGAAGATATATTGGTGCAAGAGGATGTAATCAATGATAGTAAGGTGGTTTGCATAGATGAAGATTCAAATTTGACATTAGATTCCCCATTGATAGAAGATCATCAAAAAGTAGTTAACTCAGTTGAAATTATAAATCCATTAATTGATTAATAGACCTCATCTTATTATTGTACCTCCCTTTAAACCTCCTCTCATTATAGGAATTCCAAAACATCGTGGCCATATCCTAAATTTGTTAAAACAACTCACTCAAAGTAATCATGTGCACCAAGTTGTGTTGCAGCAACCAAGTTATCGTGCAATTTCTCACACATATAACACTAGAAATAATAAGCAACCAAAGAAAATTCTAACCTTCATTCCATTTCCTCAACCATATCTCCCCCTGCACCAAGCCATCCTCAATGTAATGGTAAAGAATATGATATTTTTGAGAAAATTCGTAATACTCCAACCAAGATATCCCTTCAAGACTTGATTCAAACATCACCTACATACCACAGGATTCTCCAAGAGGCTTTGTAGAATATTGATATATCACCTTGTTTCAAACCAATGATGTAGCAGCCATGTTTGAATATATACAAGCAACAAAGTTGGATATTACATTCCTTCAACATGAGTTACCTTCACTTGAGGTCCAAAACCAACATGAGGCTCTAATGATAATGGTAGACATTAATAAAATTAGGGTTCGATGTACTCTTATTGACAATGGATAAATTCTTAATATTTATAGCATTGGTCTTCTAGATAAGCGTGGTGTGGATAGGAATCTCATAAAACCTGATAATATTTCTATAGTGGCTTTGATAATGCTAGTAGGAAACCATTGGGAACAATACATTACATATTAAGATAGGGCATGTGGTTTTACCTACTATTTTCCATGTCATTCTAGATACTCTCTCATACAATCTTCATCTTAGTAGACCATGGATGCTTGTCATGAAGGGATTCATGTCTACTCTTCACCGCAAGATGAAGTGTGAATATAATAACAAGATATATACGGTAAAAGTGGATTAAAAAATTTATAATTTACATTTATAGAATCCCATCATAACACTTCAACTCTCTTAATACTTTGATTCCATATTCAAAAATGGAACCATTACCTTCCAATGATAATGATCCTATGAATGAACTCTTGGGTGATGATTGGGGGTCGCTAGATTTTACACCCCGTTTCATTGAGGAGTCTAAAATATCACCATCAAAGTCCAAAGAGTCAAATGTGGTAGCATAAAAAACAAATGATGATCAAATTGATGCTTCATCTTCAATTACATGCTTTGGTGACAATTGTGGTTCATTAGATTTTATGCCCTTTTTGTATGATTTGCTCAATCTTCTTTGACATCAAAAAGTCCAAAAACATCATCCCATGATGGTGATGGGGACTCTTTCATCCCTCATGTTTTGGTGATGTCTAACCTTAACATTTCAACACCTAAAAAGTATTTTAATTCTTGTGAAAGAATCAATTCTTTGCATAAGCATTTAGACAAGACTTCTACATTAGAGTTGGAAAAGTGTTATGGGCTTGGATTTAAAGTGGATATAATGAAAACATGAAACAAGGAGTTAAGGATCATGTGAATATACCATACCTTTCTAAAAGGATTTTAATTTTTCAACCTCCTCCATCTACATATCATCCTCCATCATATACTATATTTAAAACATCTGGTGGTAAGTGAGCAAGCGTTTCTTCACAAGAGAAAAAATTCTACTACTCCTTATCCTCTATCAGAGCAAGAGAAAAAAATTTCAAGGCTTATAAAATCCCACTTGATTACTCTTTCCCCTCCAACGCATAAGAAATTTTATATGAATATTCATTTTTGTGCATATCATCGACTACATGGTCATTTCATAAACGAATACCAGGTCTTGAATAATAAAATATAGAAACTTAAAATAATTGTGGTGCTCTCCCATGTATTTATGTACCTAATCATTCTAAATAATAATCTCTCTTCTATGGTGTTGTTCCTTACTATGTGGAATTTGTAGCTTCATGTGCTTGCTCATTGTCAATCATGGGGGTACAATCTTATGTGCAACCATATTTCTTTTAGTGGTAGCAACACAATAGTTTCTTGTATGGTTGTATTTTCCTTTACACTTGGGGGGAAAGAATAACTAGTTTTGAGAGGTGTGTATTCTTTCCAAGGATCCCCTCTTCCCCCTTCTCTTCCTTAAAATACCAATATAGCAAGTATATTGAAATTTTAAGGGGGGCATATCATCCTATCCATTTTTATTGACTTCTTGTGAGATTTGACTTATTAGGATACCCCTTTAGTGGTTGTGTTGTTTATAACACCCCTTGAGGCATGGTTATCAATTCATCCCCTATGACATTAAGCATTGATTCATCCCCCATGACATTAAACTTTTACATGCTCCCTGAGGCGTGATTGGAAAAATAGTCCATGGATTCGGCATAATGAAGCTTTTTGATTCATGTACATGAGAATTTTTACATGGCCACCTAGCATAACACAACTTGCTTTCCCTTGAGCCATGTTTCTTCATGAGTGATTTGGAATAACACAACTTGCTACTCCTTATGAGAGCACCATTTTGTCTAAACACCACATTCAATGAATGATGTTTGGTATTTGAGACAAATTTAAGACTAAGGTCTCTTTACCTTACTGACTTGAATTATTTTTAGTGTACTAACCTTGTGTTTATGTTTTATTTTTTATCATATTTGCACTATGTTGATTATGCATTTATTTTGTGTATAGTATCATGTTTTCCTTGTGTCTTTCATGTTTTTTCTTCCTATATTGTCTCATATTTTCTTTTATGTCTTTGTTATGTACGCTTCATGTTTTTCATGTTCTCTTGTCCTTACATTGTTTTATCATAGGACCTTGAGCCTAGGGGCTAGTGCATCCCCTAGATTCAATGTCATCATATCTCTTCAATATTTGGATAATTAAACCCTTCTTGGCTCATCCTTACTTTAGTGTAATTCTAAGCATAATTTCGTACTCTCACTAAAGTGGGGATTAAATACAGCATCAAAAATTGTCACCCTTGATAATTTCACACTAAGTTTAGCTCCCCCTATGTGCTTGGATCTAATTATGCATTTAGTTTACTCGTTTTATAAATGTCTTCAAAAAAATAAAAGATGGGATTGAAATAAACATTTAATATTAATATTGATGTTGGCCCAATTTTGAATATGTCAGTGTTAGTATTTTAATATTTAAAATACCAATTTTATTTGTCAACTATCAATATTTAATTTTTGGGAAATTAGAATAATTGCATATAAATACAAGTCATTTTCACCATTTAAATCCTAAAAAATCTATTGAGAAAATTTAACATCCTAAAATTAGTCAAGGAAATTCAAGGGAAAATTGAGCGGCATTATTACAACACTTTCATCAATCAAGATCAAGCGTGCAAGTCATTAGGAAGAATGAAGCAATTATGTTCATGATCAATCATTTCATTTTAAGTCGGATCTAGGAGTTTCAGCAAAAGACAATCACAGAAAACATAGAGCCGGCTATAATTTATATTCCAAATTTTGCAGATTCCAAAAAGGAGCATCCCAGACTAGGGCGCCCAATGCCCCTATCCTTGCATTTAAACCTCATATTTCAATCACAGGTTCCTCTCTATATCTTATTCTTAGATATGAAATTGTTCTATGGTTTTACGTTTCTTTCTATGCAATAAATTACATTTTTAGATCTAGGGTTACATTTCAAATAGGCTTATTAAAACACATATCAAATTTATCATCCTCTACCACAAAAAGGACATAAACGCTATGATATTGGCTCTCCCTTATGATAGCAAGCTAATCATCAATCCTAGTTAATTTATGTTCAAATGTGGAGTCAAGTGAAAAGAAGCTAATCCTAGTTGGATTTAGGATCACTTTTCCTACTCTACACTTATCAATCCCCTCGTGCATATTCAATCAAAGTCGAGGATCAAAGGTAGAATACTTGTTTATGAATTAATTTTCTCAAATAGATCATACATCCTATTCATTTATCACTAGATATTTGAGGATAAAAGTCTCTTAATTTCTATAGCTAGTTAGTGGAAGGAAACCACTTATCCAACATTGTTTGAGCTTCAACAATCTATAGCTTGGGTGACTTATACAATGCATATTTGTTTGGATGATAAGTAGTGCCCCTAGCACTTAATTTTTGTAATTTTTGGGTGGATCCTTTAGCACCAATCATTGATATATATTTTTTTTAAATAATAACTGTTTCGATTGTTCCAAAAAAATTGGTAAAGACTAAATAAGTTGAAACCACATCAAATTAAAAGGGGTGATCAATTAGTGTGGTTGTTTTGTTAATTGATCACATTTAAAGGGGTTCTTTATCCATTTCTACATGTTATTTTGAGAATAATATTTTAGTATTATATATGATCTTGTAATAAATCTGTAAATTTGTGTTCATTGGAATTGAATGAGTAGAAATCATATAATATTCCTATTGGGGATATTACAAGCTAACAATGTATCTTTACAAGTATCTATTAAAATGAAAAATAAGTGATGCCCACAATGAAAAAACACACAATATCATGTGTATAAATAGAGAAGACTGTTAGGAATTGCAAGCAGAAAATAGAGGGATTAAACCATCAATTATATGCAGATTTAATTAAACACAAACAAAAAAACAAAGGAATGAAAATTTCACAAAAGCAAGAGGCAAGACAAAGAATTATCGTGGTTCACCCTTAAGTTGTGCTACATCCACAAATAGCAATCCATTTTATTAATCAACTTCCAATAGATTACAAATTACATTATCCTGCAACAAATAGTTGCAACGTGCAACAACAAATCCACGATTTCACTACTCTATTTTACCATGCATTATACTACGTGCACCCATCACCAAACCTGTGATGATACTCACATAATTTTGTGTGACTTGCACCAACTTCACACACACATCTCTTCCAATTCCATGCAACACAATAAATCCAAACAAGGTCGTGACTGTCCAAAATTGTGATTGTTGGTTTCCAATTCGTAACAATAATCTCAGGCAGTTTCAAATCAATTTTTCAACCAAATTACATTGGGAAATATCATAAATTTATTTATTAAAATATAGAAAATTTTGTTTCGAGTGTGTTGCCCTCGAGTGCCCGACTGGGGGCACTACCTCTAGCAACCCCCAAACCCCCACTGTGGAATCTGCCCCGAGCCCTTGCTAGGGGGATAATACCCCCCAGACCCCACAAGAGGGGCTCTTCCCCCTTGCATTGCCTCGTTAATTAATTTGGTGGGAAAATGCACTAGTTAAAGAGGCCAAAATATAAACACCAAGATTGATCAAGCTCCACATACCAAGAAGGATGTCTTCAATATATACCCAAACAAATGAAAGGATATTCAACACTTGATACTACATTAAATAATTAAAAACCTTCAAGACACTCAAAGTGTGTCAAAATACCTCTAAGACATATGATCCCATCGATTGAAATGATAGCAGAATATGCAAAAAATAGATTTATTGAAAACTCTCTATAGACTTTCAAGGAAATATTTCTAATAGGTGTAAAGCTAGGCTTGACAACCTTTTCCAACATCCTCCCCATTGTGAAAAATAGGAGATTCAAAACAATGTACGGATATCCATGTAAGCACACTAGATGGGGGAACTTTCGTCACATGTTATATTTGCAACCACCTTGCATGTGCATACAATGTGGAACCATAGATAGGGTACATTAACTATTTGACAAAGTTCCTCAAGTATGAACAAAAAATTCAATCTTGCAAAAATATAAAAGAACTATAGCAATAATTACAAGTGGTTGATGCATAATAACCATCCACCTCAAAATTGTTCAAGCCTCCTAACCAAATAATCCCAAACCTTACAAATCTATAAACTCTTTTTGATAAAAGGTTTGATCACATATTTTTTGCAAAAATACAAAGGTACCAACCAATGAAAAATAAATAAATACAAATGATAAAAGTGGAAAACCCATAGCAACCATGGCAAACCCCTAGATATACTTTGAACATAAAATTATTGCATCTATAGTTGTTGCTAAAATGGAAGCCTCCTAGCTAGATTTCCATCTAGATGAAGCAATTATTCATTGCTTTCACCCACATGATATAACCATGTTAACAATCACCAAAAAAAACATGAAGCTCCCCACGAGCTACCTCAACTTAGTATTCATGGTGACAAGGCGTATCTAGAATTACAACCAAATAAATGAAGAAACTCTCAAATCTGAAAAGAATCATTATATTCATAGTCAAACCCACTAAAAATCATTGTCTACAAATTATTTTTCTCTCTTTCATCATTCACCTAATCAAACCTTCCTAAACACAACCCATAAATTATTACATTGTTGGCATAATTAGAATGGATAAGATTGCAAAACAAGACAATAGGGACAATATCCATTTTCTCTTTGAGATAAATTCTCATACCACAACCTAAAGGTTGCAACCAATTCTTTTTATTATGCATGGAAGTTGGGATAAGGTGGCCTTAAGATTGTGTACAAAGGCCAACCGCAACACAAATAGAGTATGAATGGGAAAGATGATATTGCACAACTCCTCTCAAAGATTAGTTTATATTTTATATTTTATATTGTACAACTCCTCTCAAAGATGGGAAAGATGAGATCCTCCAATACTTGGTTTAACCTTTCCGTCTGACCATCTGTCTTGAGGAGATATGTTGAACTTATTTTCAACTGAGTCCCAAGTGAGGAAAATAGGGTTTGCCAAAACCTCAACATTACACGAGCATCCCTATTTGAGATAATCTTCTTAGGAACACAATGCAACCTAAACACTTCCTGCACGAACTTATGAGCTTTGATGGGTGTCCCATTAGTCAATTTTCTTGGTATAAAATGGGCTACCTTGGTGAGCTTTTCCACCACTACTAAGATAGAATTATGCTTATTCCTTGACATAGGAAGACCTTGTACAAAATCCATACTAATGATTTGTCATTTCCTCTCTGGAATTTCATGAGGATATAATATTCTTGTTAGGTGATGATGCTCTGCCTTCACCCTATGGCACTCTAGACAACTTGCTACAAAACTTGCAGCATCCCTCTTCATTCCTTTCCAAAAATATAGTGGGTTCACATCATCCAATAGCTTTGTCACTCCAAGATGTCTTGAATATGGTGTAGAATGAACTTCCTTCCATACCCTATTCCTTAACTCCTTGGAGTTTGGTACATAAATCCTTCCTCGAAATCTTAATAGCCCATCTGGTTCAAAATGGAACCCATCATACCTCGAATCTTGAGGATCGTCCAAGAGAGATTATTTAACTTGCTCATAATACTCATCGCCCTTTGACTTTTGCAATACTTTATTCTTGAAATCGAAATGGATTGATATCATTGAGGAGATATGTCTCCTTCAACTTAGGGCATCTGAAACTCAAATTTCCTTTCCCTTTATATAGTTGATTTCAATATCATAATCTGATATTAGCTCAAGCTATCTCCTCTATTGAGCATTCATATTTGGTTGGGTAAACAAGTACCTTAGACCATGATGTCCAGTCTTTAGCTCAAATAGTTTCCCAAGAAAATAATGTCTCTACATTTGTAATGCATGAACAACTGCTGTTAACTCTAGATCATGTGAAGCATAATTTTGTTCATACAGCTTCAATTTCCTAGATTCATAGGCAATAACACATCCTTCCTCCATCAATACCCTTCCTAGACCTTCTCCCAAAGCATCGGTAATGACAACAAAATCACCTTCTAGATCCAGTACCTTAAGAACTAGAGTTATAGTTAACTTCTCCTTCAATTGGTTGAATGTCACTTGACATTTTTCTGACCACTCAAAATTTTCCCTTTCCTTTGCAATGATGTAATGGGAAAAGTTGTTTTAGAAAAGTTAGCTGCAAACTTTCTATAGTATCCAACCAAACCCATAAAGCTACATACTCCATGCACATTTTTTAGTGCAGGCCATTCTTGTACAGCTTTGATCTTAGTTGGATCCACTACAATTCCCTCTACTAAGATTACATGACCCAGATACTATACTTTCTTTTGGAAGAAGGTGCACTTTGAAAGCTTTCCATAAAATTTATGCTCCCTTAGATGCTAGAGAACAATTTGCAAGTGTTGGATATGTTCTTCCTCATTCTTAGAATAGATGAGAATGTCATCTAAGAATACTAGCACAAAATTATCCAAACAGTCCCTAAACGCGTTCATTAGGTTCATGAATGTTGTTGGGATATTCGTTAGTCTGAAGGGTGGGACTGTGAACTCATAATGTTCATGCCTTGTTCTAAAGGTTTTTTTGTATATGCCTTCATCCTTGAGCCTTAGTTTATGGTAACCCGATCACAAATCGATCTTTGAGAATATTGTTGCCCCACACATCTGATCAAAGAGATCTTTGATACAAGGTAACAAATACTTATTCTTTATCGTTGCTTTGTTAAAAATGTGATAATCTATACACAAGCGTAGTGTACCATCCTTCTTCTTGATGAAGATCACTGGTGCTCTCGAGGCTGATACACTGGTTTTGATTAATCCCTTAGACAACAATTCATGTAGTTGAGCCTTTAACTCCATCAACTCAGTTGTGGTCATCCTATATGGAGCCTTGGATATAGGTTCAGACCCTAGAAATATATCTATAGAGAAGTCGAAAGCTCTTTTAGGAGGTAACCCAAGTAATTCATATAGAAAGACATCCTCATCAAAGTCCCTTAAAATGGGATACTTATCCATGTCTAATCTCTCTTGCTCCATAATTTCCCCTTTTTTTGCTTCTTGATGATTTTGAGATTCATCTTACATTAAGTCATTTTGAAAGATGAACTCTTTGAAATCATCTAGCTTCTCCTTTTTTACTACAAAAATTTAACAACCCTTTTTCTTGGCTCTCTTCAACTGCACGGCGGAGATTTGCCATAACTTTACTTCTCCAGGTGCACCTTCCAAGTACACTCTTTTTTTGAGGTCGTCTAGACACTATTGTTTTGGAAAAACAATCAACCTTGGCCCTATGTCTCCATAACCAATTTAACCCTAGAATAGCATCATATGATCCTAAGGGGGCTACGTACAAATTTACTTTTGTTGAGAAACTTGGAAGTTCAACCCTTTCCTCAAAAAAACACTACTCTACCTTTGCTCTTGTTTGGTTTGCATATTCTATAGAACATGAATTTTCCATATAACCACATTTCCTATATAACTTGCTTGCTTCTTTTGGGGAAATAAAACATTCAATAGCATTGGTGTCTATTAAAATTGAAATTGGTAAGCCAAGTAAAGTACCTGGAGTCTCAATTGGAGTAATCAGGTACTTTCCTTGACAATTATCCAGCACAACATGAATTCTTTGTTGGAATGCCTTTTGTTGGGAAGGTAAAGGATTCCCACGAGGTTGTGTCCCTTGTGTCTTGTTGGGACACTGGTTGGCATAGTGATCGCCACCACAAGTGAAGCACCCCCTAGAGGCCCTCACCTTTCTAAAGGCTTCTCGAAATTATCTTCACTCCTCTTTGGGTTATTATTGATGTTGCTCCTATAGCCACCTATAGCCACCTCTAGCCTTGTTCTGATTATTCAAGAACCCTTTATCCCCTTTCTTCTTGAAGTTTTGTTGGTCACCCTTCTTCTTAAATGTCTGGGTGGATTTTGACCAACTAAACTTCTTACGAATCTTCTCTTTGTATGCAGAAATAGGCCTCAACTTTTGTTCCTACTTTATAGCCTTCTCGTACACTTGGTCCATGTTGGTAGGACCATGTACATCCACTTCTCCTCTGATCTGGGCGTTGAACCCAATAATAAATTTTTGAATTCAAAATCTCGCGTCCTTCTATTACTGAGGTACGTACTTTACAAGGCAAGTAAATTTTCTCAGTATTCATTGATAGTAGAATCTCCCTGTTAGTGTAGGTTTTTTAATATTTATTTTTCCTACACACTATTAAGCATACTTAGGTTATGTGAGACATGGTTTATGTGAGGACACGTAGCGTAATCCATCAATTACATGTGTCGCTCTCACCCACACTTGGATGGTTGAGTCTCACACCCTCTTTCGGCTTTTTATGCCACCTCACAAAACCACTTTCTTGTCTCTTTCTAAGTAGGTTATGCCACCTATTTGGCATTTTCCAAGTAGGCATAACTCCCACCTAATTTGGTTAGTTGGGAGTTATTACCCCTCTTGGAATTATATGCCCATATTATGCTATATAATCAGTACTCACCTCTCTCTCCTTGGCTAGTCCAGATGAGCTCATATCAGCTCAGTCAGTTCAAGGAAGTGTTGATGCATATTGTATCATTTTGAGTGTGATAATATCATTATTCAATTATTGCACCATATTCCAACATTTCATCCTCTTGCTACTCTCATGTAGAAGGTTAATCTTGGTTTTGCAAGTGATCTTGGGTGCTCGAGTTCATCAGCAACTCTCACATAGTATCAGAGCATTTAGATCTGCAAGCCCCTTCTCAAATTTGGGAGAAAATCAGCATTGAGCTTTTGCTAGTAGCATTTTGAGCCAAAACAGACTGCGCCATCAAGTCCAGAAAGTTCAAAAACCCCCATTTTCATATATCATTTGTCCAATTTGGACAAAGTTTAATTTGGGGCAAAAAAAAAAATTGCACGAATACCCCTTGCATGCATTTCGAGAGGGCTTAAGGAATCTCGCAGAGAATCTTCTGTACGAAACCCGTAAGGTATGAATTATGCATCATCCACCTGGATCAATAATTTCTCGATTTTCGGGTAAAAATTTTCCTTCGTTAAAAATATAGCATTTTCATTTTTATTGTAAAGTTTTTGAAAAAAAATAAAAACAAAAAAAATTGACAAACAAAAAATCAAAATAAGAAAAAAAAGGGAAGAAAGTCTGAATTTTTTGCAGACTTGTACCAGTGCAAGGTACAGTACCTACAAAGGTACTGGTGGACGCCACACCCTGCACACTCGCGGGCCCCAAAATTTTCGACTGGTGGTCGGCGCTCTCAAAACCGGCGGTCGGTTAAATAATCGACCACCTTTTATTAAAAAAACTAACACCTCAATTTCAAAAATTTGGTGTTCCATAAAAAAACGGCAGTCGCTTTCTTCAATTCCGACAGTGACAGCATATTTCGACTTTGAAGAATATTCCAGGGGAATCCTAGTGATCAAATATTCCAAGAGCATAATATTCCAAGATTCTTTTTGACCGGGACCCGCGTCGACCCGTGACATGCAAAAGGCCTTCAATCTTAATGGAGTGAAGTGTTGTTGTCAGCAGTTTTCTTTTTTTTAATTTTGCACCCCCTCTTCATTGAAGCTTTTGGTTTCAAAGGTTAACTTTGGGAGGCCCGTTCTCAGTCATACGAAGGCCTTTTTAGGAGAATTTTTTTTTTATTTGGGGTAGAATTTCACAAGCTTCGCAATGATGTAATCCATTTTTTCTCAAGTGATCCATATTTTCCATAAAATCAATTTTCTTAGCAGATCTGAAGGACAATTCTCATTTTTTGAACTTCAAACGGCTGTAACTTTCACATACAACCTCGGATCGAGGTGATTATTTTTTGAAAGTTGATATTTTCTGAGCACTACATATTGGTGCTATTTTTAAGTTCTAATTTTGATATTATTATGTACTTTCAGTATTTGGTTCCAATTTTGGACATTGTAAAACTCTGGTAACAACTCCAGAATTGTAAACACACTAATTATAAAGTTCCACCATCATTTTTTGGGGGGGGTCATTTATTGAGTGAATTTGGGGGGGTAATCTTTTGCCTTTGTTGGCTTATGTCTCTTGATTGGTCTATTGTGTGACTAAAGTGGAGGAGTTTAATATGGGAATCAAAAAACATCTTGTTGTAATAAGGTTAAAAATCAATGGAACTTTTATTCTTAGCGAGATGGAGTCCTAACACATTGTAGGTGGCTTAATCTTTTTCCATATATCTATGGACTAGTTCCTAAACCTTCATCAAAATGGAAGAGTTGTGTGGGACATAAAAACAGAACATATCCTGGGAGTAATTGGTTGTAGTTATGATATTGATACATAAATGGTCACTGATGGTATTGAAATCCCCCATGACCTTATGACCAAACTTTGGGAGATGTATGGAGACTCAAATGAACCTCCATTCCCAGAGGATCCTGTAGTAGATTGTCTTGTTCCACTTGTAGATTTTTGACCTATTGATGATTGGGAAAGGTATGGTAGTTTTGATGACACAAAACCTTCTCCTCCTATAGAGACATCTATTGATACTTCATTTTCTATGGCTCCTAATCTAGATTTAGAGGGTTCATCTTCTTCATCTATGAGTCAACATCTTGAGGCTGAGGACTCTTGTAATACAGCATTGGTAGAATCATCTACTGTTGTACTTGAGGATGCTCATGATCCAATAGTTTTGGCTCCTTGTGATTCAGTGTAGCAGGACATACATTATCTTTTAGATTTGGCTACTTGTGATGGCTTCTTGACAGGTATTTTAGACTTGTTTGTGGAGTCTCATATTGAAGATTTGGGAGACATCATCGATAGTATTCATCTTATCTTTGATGAAGTTGCTTCAACTTCTTCAGATGTTGAGGGGGAACCTTTTGAACCTCTTGTTCTTTACACACATGATCATTCCTCACAGTTTGACATGACTATGGCCACTAATGAGCAGCATTTGGAGGAGATACCTTTGTCTTCGGAGGAGATACTTTTGTCTTCATATTTTGTTCTACATCCATCTCCACTAGGTCCTGGATTTTCATCTTCTACAGTGTGGCCTAGAACACCTGATTTGATGGTGACATCTTTCGACATCGACATGGGGACACCTAAGCAGAGTTCAAAGACTTCATACATTTTCATCATTCTTCCTACATATTCCTTTCAAGAATGGGAAGATATCCTACATACATCCTTGGTTTTCTTTCTTCCTAAGGGGAGGAATATTGTTCGACGATCTTGGATCATCTTTAGCTTCTTGTGTCGAACATTCAACAATAATGTAGGAGATTCTACATTGGGGGACTATATGGTCTCTCTACTTCTTCTCTCTTGGGGGAGAGTTTTGTCCTATGGATTTTCTCTTTCTCATCTTGTGTGAGGTTTCATCATTGTACATGGGTACATAACATGGCCATGTAGTCGGGACCCATCTTTGCATTGTTTCATCCTTTCACCCACCTAAGCTATACTTAAGGGGGGGTGTTAGTGTAGGTTTTTTAATATTTATTTTTCCTACACATTATTAAGTATACTTAGGTTATGTGAGGACACGTGGCGTAATCCATCGATTACATGTGTCGCCCTCACTCACACTTGGGTGGTTGAGCTTACACCCTCTTTTGGATTTTTATGCCACCTCACAAAACCACTCTCTTGTCTCTTTCTAAGTAGGTTATGCCACCTATTTGGTATTTTCCAAGTAGGCATAACTCCCACCTAATTTGGTTATTTGGGAGTTATTACCCCTCTTGGAATTAGATGCCCATATTATGCTATATAATTAGTACTCACCTCTCTCTCCTTGGCTAGTCCAGATGAGCTCATATCAACTCAATCAGTTCACAGGAGTGTTGATGCATATTGTATCATTTTGAGTGTGATAATATCATTATTCAATTATTGCACCATATTCTAGCATTTCATCCTCTTGTTGCTCTCATGTAGAAGGTTAATCTTAGTCTTGCAAGTGATCCTAGGTGCTTGAGTTCATCAACTACTCTTACACTCCCTACCTCAAGCTATGGAAATCCATTAACTTTTAATCGAAGTACAACTATGGAAACCATCGTTGATGGAAGATCACCACAAACTCATCCCAAGTCAGGCTTAGTGAGCTAAGACCTAGCTCCATCTTCTTATTCATCCACCAAGTGGATGCTTCACCATATAATTGAAATGCTCGCAATACGGCCTTAGTTACTTTAGAATAATTTCTTATTTTGAAGTACTTTTCATTTCTGTGACCATGCCTCAACAACATCCCCACTTACGACTCCCTCAAACTTGGGAGGAGTGACCTTTCTCATATCTCTAGAAATTTCTTGGGCTAGCCAATTCCTTTTACCCATTTCAGATCTCGACTCTGATTCATCTTCCCCATGCTCACTTAGGGTAGTACAATCATTTGTGTTCTCATCCTCTCCTTCCTGAGAGGCCTCCTGCTTAGGTCTACCCTTACCCCTAACCTCTTGATTGAGGTTTCCAATCCTTTCTTTCGCCTCATTAAGCATAGTCAATATTTGATCTAGCTTGGCTTTAGAGTTCCCTGAAGGTTGACCCACTTCATGGTTTCCTCCAAGGTTAGTTCTTGTTCGAACCATGCTTAAAGATAGTATTCCAGCTGGTATTTTCATTTATAATATACAATTAGTTGCTGGAATTTTCATATAATAATTAAATATTTTAACATTCATTCGCATTCAACAAAGCAGATGAGACAATTTTTTGCACAAGTTTTCAATCCTTTCATTTATTATAATACTTAGAATTTCAATCATCCTTATTTAATACATGGTTATACATAGGGTTGTTGAAATGTGTTGAGATGATGTTGATTGCTTGTTGTCATTAATGGTTGTCATTGATGTTAACATATCTTGGTTGTTTTACCGAAGTTCTGTTTTGGTGCCTTGGTGATCCGGATTTGGCCTAGTTTCGGATATCGTGCTATAAATATCTATTTTTGGTTGTATCTATCCTGGTCCCATTTCTCTTGTAACACAATAAGATACATTCTTTTAGGTCTGGACCGATCTGGCAGTTGGTTAACATGCTTTGACACATGATTTGCATTGTAACATATATATTTTACTCTTTGGTTTTGGATATCATCTCGTGTTGATTTGAGCGAAGAGGCTATGATTGGTCCATGTTTCATTCCTATCTACCACGGGAATGTTTTTGTGGTGACCTATTTCAAATTGTGCTTGGCTGACTTAGGAATTATGAAATTGTGTTTGGCCGACTTGAGAGATTATGAAGGCTTGGAATGGTATAAGTATAATATGTTTTTGTTCAATACAAGCAAGTGTGATGAATGTGAATCTAAATATCCAGACATTGTGAAGTGTGCAAAAGTGTATGACCGAAGGCAATAGATAGTGAGATTATATCTAGTGTTTTTTGGTGACAGTTCTTTCAGTGGTGGATTTCCTTTCATCATTCTTTTGTTGGCAGTGAGCCATTTTTTGTAGGCAATGAGCCTTTCTCTTTTGGCAGTGAGCCCTTTTTGTATCTTTGGCTATAATAGCCGAGCAGTGAGCCCAACTGGTAGTGAGCCACCCTACAGTGAGAAACTTGGCAGTGAGCCTTTGTAAAAATCACCTTAACCGGTATCACCTTAATCGGTGATTTATAATTGAGAATTATTATTCTCTGTGGTTTTTCCCTTCTTGGGTTTCCATGTAAATTTTGGTGTCCATTGTGCATGGTGTTTTGTGCTTTCATGTTCATTAATATCTTATTGATTTAAGTTTGATCCGGATTAATTAAATTCAAGAAATTTGTTTTATAATAACTGATTCACCCCCCCCCTCTCTTAGTTATCCGGAATGTTCAACAATTGGTATCAAAGCTTTGGTTCCTCGAAGAAGAGAATAACCGCTTGGGGTAGATCCAATGGCACACAAACTGACATTCCTATGTTTGATGGATCTGACTATAGTTTCTGGAAAGTACAGATGAGAGGTTACCTAATCTCTCTAGGCTACAAGACTTGGAAAGTTGTTGAGGCAAAATATGTTGAACCAACAAAAGGTGTTTCTACTACGAATGAATTTCAGCCTATGAAGAGAATCAAAAAGCAAGGTATGCAATCTTTAGTGGATTGTCCAAAACTGAGTTAACAAAATTTATTTCATTGGGCACCGCTTATGAAGTTTGGGAAAAGTTGAAAGAAATCTATGAAGGAAATGATAGAGCCAAATTATCAAAGAAGCTGACAGCTAAGCGCAGATATGAAAACTTGAGAATGGAAGAAGGTGAGGATATAGCAAGCTACTTTCAAAGAGTTGATAGTGCAGTAAATGAAGTCAAAAATCAAGGAGGGACTCTGACAAATGAAGATGTAATGGAGAAAATTATGATGACCTTACCGAAGAGTTACAATGATAATATCTCAGCTATTGAGGAAGTTTATGATCTAAATAAATTCACCAAAGAGCAACTATTTGGCACCTTAACCGCATTTGAGATGAGGAAATTTGGAAAAGAACAAGAAAAATCTGAAATAGCCTTCAAAGCCACAAAAATAGAAGAGAATTTGGATGATGAAAGTTCAGGAGAGTTGGAAGAAAACTTCATAAGGAAGCTGAAGAAAGGTATTGGAAAGTACAAAGGTATGTTACCTCTTAAATGTGTTAGATGTGGAAAGATTGGTCATTTAGCAACTCAGTGTCTGAAAGAGGATCAAGACAAAATTTTAAGAAGATCAATAAGAAGGCCTACTATGTCAATGAGAATGTTGGAATTTCATATGATGAATCAAATCATGAAGATTGCTTGTTTTTGGTGGAAAAGGATGAACCTAGATTTGATATCTCTAATATTTGTCTGAAATATAATGATAGCACTGAAGCTGCATTTTTTGTTAAAAGAAACAGAGATGAATGGTTGATTGAAAATGGATGTTCGAATCACATGACCGGTGATAAAAGCAAGTTTGTAAAGCTTGAGAAATATGATGGAGGTTCTGTTAGACTTGGAGATGATAAAACATCACAGATTGTTGGAATTGGTTCTATTACATTTGATGAAAAGCATAATACTGACAATGTTTACTATGTGAAGGGTTTATATCATAATCTTTTGAGTGTTGGAAAAATGTGTGAAAGTGGCTATAATGTGGTGTTTCAAGATGATGGTTGTGAGATTCAAAAGAGATCCAGAACTGTTATTGTAGTTGGGAAAAGAACAAGTGGAAATATGTATCAACTGGAAGGAGCTACAAAGAGATGCTTATTCTCCCAATCCAATGATAGTTGGATTTGGCACTAAAGGATGTGTCACATCAAATTTGACAATTTGATAAGTTCAACAAGAGCAGTAAGATATTTTCCAAGACTGATCAAACCAGACAGCACTTTATGCAAAGGATTTCAAGAAGGAAAGCAGACCAGAGAAACGTTCCAGAGAAAATAAGAATCATCTATCGGTTTGTTGGACCTTGTACACACTGACCTATGTCGTCCGACCAAAACAAGAAGCTTACAAGGTGAGAGATATTTCATTATTTTAATAGATGATTATTCTAGGCTCACTTGGGTTTCATTTTTAAGAGAGAGAAATCAGAAGCTCTAAAAAAATTCAAGATTTTCAAGGCAAGAGTTGAGAATGAAGTTGACAAAAGAATCAAGTGTTTAAGATCTGATAAAGGAGGAGAGTTTACTTCTGATGAATTCAACAAATTCTGTAAAAAACATGGCATTAAAAGACAGCTATCTACCCCTAGAACACCTCAATAGAATGGTGTAATGGAAAGAATGAACTAGACAGTTCAGCAAGCAGCCAGATAAATGATCATAGAAGCAAAATTACCACAAGTCTACTAGAGAGAAGTGATACACACATCAATATACACTCTTAACAAAGTATTGTTTTAGAGGAAATATGGAAAGACATCATATGAGCTATGGTATGGAAGAGCTCCCACAGTAAAGTACTTTGAAAAAATTGGAAGCAAATGCTACATCCAAAGAGATGAAGGCAATCTTGGAAAATTCAACAACAGAGCTGATGAAGGCATATTTTTTGGGTTACTCTACAAAGAGAAAAGCATACCGGTGTTACAACAAAAGACTGAATAAGATTGTTGAAAGTGCAAATGTGAAAGTAGAAGATGTTCAAAGAAATCCTAAAAGGCATATTGAATATGAATCAAATGACTTGGATGAAAAAGGAGAAAAGGATAAGAAAGAACAAGAAGAAGAAGAAGAAGAAGAAGAAGAAGAAGAAGAAACAAAGGAGGCTCTGACAACTAATCTAAAACTCCAAGGTATGTACAGAAAAACCATTCAGAAAACCAGATTATTGGAGATAAGAATAAGGGAATCACCACAAGAAGTAAAGCAGCTCAAGAGCAAGTATTATTGTGTTTACTCTCAGAAGCTAAGCCAAAAACTGTGGAAGAAGCATGTAATGATCAGAATTGGGTGAAGGCAATGAAGGAACAGCTTGATCAAATAGAGAAAAATCAGACTTGGGAACTTGTGCCCAGACCGGCAAACAAAAATGTAATAGGAACAAAGTGGGTATTCTGGAACAAGCTGGATGAAAATGGAAAGGTAGTAAGAAACAAGATTGGTTTGCAAAGGTTATACTCAGATTGAAGGTATTGATTTTGAAGAGACCTATGCCCCTATTGCCCAGATGGAAGCTATCCAGATATTTTTGGATTTTGTAGCTTTTAAGGATTTCAAAGTCTATCAAATGGATGTAAAATCTGCATTCTTGAATGGAGAACTGAAGGAAGAATTTTACATTGAGCAACCGGAAGGATTCAAGTCCGGAAGTGACCTGGATGCTATTTGCAGGTTGAAGAAAGCTTTATACGGATTGAAGTAGGCACACAGAGCCTGGTATGGCAGATTAGACAAGTACTTGATTGGACAGATTTCAAAAGGGATCTGCTGATAGTAATTTGTACTACAGAACTCACTCAGATCGAATGTTGATTGTTGTGGTTTATGTTGATGACATAATTTTTGGAGGAAATGATGATATGTGCAGAAAATTTGCAGATGAAATGCAAAAGGAATTCAAAATGTCTATGATAAGTGAGCTAAATTTCTTCCTTGGATTACAAGTAAATCAAAATAGCAAAGGAATTTTCATTTCTCAGTCCAAGTATGCAAAAGAACTATTGAAGAAGTTTGGATTGGAGAATTCTAAACCGGTTTGTACACCTAATGTTACCAAATGCAAGTTGACAAAAGAAGATGAATCACCCAAAGTTGATGCAAGCATTACAAATCAATGATTAGAGGATTGTTATATTTGACTGCCACTAGACCAGACATTATGTATGCAGTTTTTTTAGCAGCTAGGTTTCAGCAAGAACCAAAGGTATCACATGTTGTTGTGGTAAAAAGGATCTTCAAATATTTGAAGGGTACAGAAGATATGGGGTTATGGTATCCAAAGGATTCAGATTTCACTGACAGCTTATACTGATGTTGATTGGGGCGGATGTGTTGATAACAAGTGGAGCACAAGTGGTGGAGCTTATTTCCTTGGCTCCCAGTTGGTTGCTTGGTCAAGTAAGAAACAAGATTTTGTATCTTTATCTACTGTTGAAGTTGAATACATTACAGCATCCTCATGTTGCACTCAGATATTGTGAATGAAACAAACGTTGAAGGACATTCACATATCATTTGATGAACCTATCTCAATTATGTGTGATAATACCAGTGCAATAAACATTTCCAAGAATCCGGTACAACATTCCAGAATGAAGCATATATCCATCAAATTTCATTTCCTAAGAGAGAAGGTTTTGGAGAATGAGGTCAGACTTGAATATGTACCTACGAAAGAGCAGATTACAGATATTTTTAAAAAATCGTTGAGAAAAGATACTTTTGAGTATCTCTGGCAGAAGTTAGGGGTTTTGCCCCCTCCTATTCTACAATAACATGCACCGGGGTGTGCATTGGTCTAGGGTATTCTATGCTCATTTTTATCTAGATCAGCATTTGGTGGCTTCCTCATAGGGGGAGCGGAGTAAGTTTTTCAAGGGGAGTTTTTCCCTTTGTCTTTGATGTCAAAGGGGGAGAAGATAAGAAGATAAGATGGTCCTTGATGCTAGCATTAATTTTTTTGGTTTTTTATTGATGAATGTTGCCATCAATGACAAAGGGGGAGATTGTTGGAATGTTTTGATATGATGCTAATTGCTTGTTGTCATTAATGGTTGTCATTGATGTCAACATATCTTGGTTGTTTGACCAAAGTTTTCTTTTAGTGCCTTGGTGATCCGGATTTGGCCTGGTTCTGGATATCATGTTGTAAAGATCTATTTTGGTTGTATCTATCCTAGTCCCATTTCTCTTATAACACAATAAGATACATTATTTTGGGTCCGGAACGATCTGGCAGTTGGTTAACGTGCTCTGGCACATGATTTGCATTGTAACATGTATATCTTACTCTTTGGTTCCGGATATCATGTAGCATGTTGGTTTGAGTGAAGAGGCTATGATTGGTCCATGCTTCATTCCTCTCCACCACGGGAATGTTTTTGTGGTGACCTATTTCAAATTGTGCTTAGCCGACTTAGGAATTATAAAATTGTGTTTGGCTGACTTGAGAGATTATGAAGGCTTGGAATGGTATAAGTATAATATTTTTTTGTTTGATACAAGCAAGTGCGATGAATGTGAATTTGAATATTCAAACATTCTGAAGTGTGCAAAAGTGTATGACTGGAAGCAACAGACATTGAGATTCTATCCAGTGTTTGTTGGTGATAGTTCTTTTAGTGGTGGATTTCCTTTCATCATTCTTCTGTTGGTAGTGAGTCATTTTCTGTAGGCAGTGAGCCTTTCTCTTTTGGCAATGATCCCTTTTTGTATCTTTGGCTATAATAGCCCAACCGGTAGTGAGCCAAACTGGTAGTGAGCCACCTACAGTGAGCAACTTGGCAGTGAGCCTTTGTAAAAATCACCTTAATTGGTGTCACCTTAACCGGTGTTTTATAATTGAGAATTATTATTCTTCGTGGTTTTTCCCTTCTTGGGTTTCCACGTAAATTTTGGTTTCCATTATGCATGGTGTTTTGTGCTTTCATGTTCATTAATATTTGATTGATTTAAGTTTGATCCGGATTAATTAAATTAAAGAAAATTGTTTTATAATAACTAATTCACCCCCCCCCCTCAGTTATTTGGATTGTTCAACAAGGGCGACTTATTTTTCATGATCAAGGGGAGTATATCCCTCAGATTCACTATCAGAAACAATTACAATGATCTCAGGAGATGAGGGCACACGCGAGACCCTCCTAATCAAAGGGGAGCTTGTACTCCATTTAGATGGCATGTCTCTTGAGAGAGATAATCGGTCAGACTCGGCCAAGGGAATAGGAGTTATGGACTTGGCTACATCCTGCATCTTCTTCTTCTCTAGTTTTATGTGTGACAATGCATTACTGAGAGTCTCAAAATCTCCAAGTCATCTTTCCACTATGGTTGGTCCCCTCTATGGTTTTCACTATGGCCTCTCATTCTTTCTTGGCCCTTAGGTAGTGCTCATTGCCAACCACTGATTTCCTAGCAGTCATCTTGAGTCACACCATCCTGGCACAAGAATTCCAAACATTAGCTATTGATAATGTCAAAAAATAGGCTAGCATAATGAGCTGATAGGTCCCAGTGTTGAATCTGGTAGCTCTGATACCACATGTAACATACTCAATTCTTACTCTATTGTTCTTGCCTAAGTTTTAACTCGTGAGATGAATAATTCAAGTTTCCAAAATTAAGGAAATGATTTTTTTTCTTTTTTACCCGATAGGCTATATATAGTATGAACTTTGAGACAAAACCTATCTCACACCTAAAACCTCTTTCATCTCACAGGAAAACCTCTTTCATCTGGTAAAAGCTTACCAGAAAACAAAAAAGTTTTTATTAAGAAACTATAAAATCTAAATATCTCTCCAACAATAAATACATATAAAAAAAATCTACAATATCTTCGCTGCAGTAAATGCAACTCAATGTTGGATAAAATTCTTTGCAGTAAATGATGTTCGTTGTGGGTAGTCATTTGCATTCACTGCTCTTAGATCACCGCCCAGCTTGTTAGCCGATAGGCTATATATTGGATGAGCTTTTGGCCTGAAACAAGTCTCACGCCGTCAAACTACCGTGGTTTCCGGTGGGTTGCTGTTAAACTTCGTCGCTCAAATATGGTCGCTTTATATCTCCTCCATCCATTGACTTCGGGGACAAACCAACACGCTAGCATCTACTGGAACCCACTTGCCAACTCTATGAATGGCAATAGATTGAGCGCAGAAAAATCAAGCCGTCCTTTTATGTCTTGAAGTGTGTCGTGACGGAACCCCAGCGATAAATAAAAAATGTACTTTCCAGATTTGAAATCAGGGCAACTGAAAATATCAACCTCCAGCTATCTCAGACGCCATAAATTTGCATCTTTTGCATTTATTGATGTCAGAATAGATGTCGGTAAATATCTGATAAGCCATTGCTAATAATCCCTACAAGAAGAATGCTGCGATTCACGACAAACACACGGCTTTAAGACTACTACTGGAAGCAGATCGAACCAAATTACATGAGAATACGCAGAGGGCAGAGGACATACCAGGAAAATGATTTTAAACATGCAAGGTACTTCCCACGCAGCTTTCATTGTAGTTAATAATAGCGATCCCCTTTCTCTTCTACACCAGCTCTTATAAATTGTGTGCAGCACAAAGCTGGCATACTCCTCTTCCTTGGGCATCGATGGAGCCCCCTTGTATTTCTTTCCATGCGCACCATTGTGTGGGATCTCT
This sequence comes from Sequoia sempervirens, assembly GCA_007258455.2. NCBI lineage: Eukaryota > Viridiplantae > Streptophyta > Pinopsida > Cupressales > Cupressaceae > Sequoia > Sequoia sempervirens. The sequence goes on along the minus strand of VDFB02075321.1, from coordinate 167,295,470 downwards.
CTGTTAATTGCAGCCTTTGTTCTTCCACGTTGGTGCCTTCTTAATCTCTGCACATTTTATGTATTCAATTTTAAAACCCCCTCACAAGCCATGCCCCTCACACTATGTTTCTTCTGCTACCAATATGCAGATTTGGGCTCTGCCTCTACTTGCATCGAGCCGCCTCCTTTTATTGATTTTGCATTTGTTGGTATCTTTGGAAGCATTATGTTAACACTAAACATTTTGCTCCCAGCTGGTTCTAAGAACAGTGTTTGCAAATCTGTGGTGCATATCCAACAATCTCTTCTAAAGTCTCTTGTGAGTTCTCTTATCCTTATGCCATTGTTTGAAGTTTGGTTTTTGGTATTCATATTTACTCTCATTCATAAGTTTTTTCTTTCTACCTAGATCAAATTCATTTCGTATTGCATGATAGAAGGCCAATGCCTTGTTAATGAAATCTATTATTGTCATTCTCCATTCTGTTTTCTTGTTATCCACATTGGATGTGATCTCCATCTCTTAAACTTTGCATGGAAATTAGAAATGTAGTCGCTTTGACTAATCAACTATCACAGTTTCTCTGTTAGGATATTTACTTTCTTGAATTTTCACTCCAAATGCCAATCTTGAACATTATTGCGCCCAAGTTTGTTTTCTTATTGAAAGAATAGCTTAACACAATTTTGGAGAGAGAGTCAATGAGTTAAAAATTTCTACTCCAATTTATAGTTTTACCAACAAATTTAGGGTTGACCTAATAATGCTTTAGGCCATCACCGGTGGGTCTACTCCTAAGAAAAGTTATGGAGTCTACAAGCTTAATTAGAATAGGTGAAAATTTAGTCAACATTTTCCATCATTATAGCACCTCTTTATGTTATTACAAGAAGTGCTAAGAGTTTTCATCACGATAAGAATCATGATAATGTTTTTGAGTCGTCAAGATATAAAAATATCAGAATAACAATGTCTACCCTCTTAGGATACCAACCACTTCAAATACAAATTGATGTAAGTGTGTATGAACTACGAGGCAATTTTGTTGCAATTTTTGAAGCAAATCATGTTGTTATCATTTAGAGGTATTATATTTGCTTGTTGTTTATAAATTTTACATCGAATTAAGTAGTTAAGAATGAGCTTTCTTTTAGATGATAGGTTAAACATATTGTTTATCATCTTGCCAAGAATCAAATCATAGCTTGTAGTTGACGTAGAGATTAGATATAAATGGCTAGATGTTTATGAACGAATATTGATTTCTCAAAGGATTTATAATGGTTTCTCCCCATTAAATCTATTTATTACTTCAATAAGTTGATTATAGTAGTATTTATGTTGTTGTGTTAGATCTTAGATCAAATTGGTCACCTGCATTATAAAGTTAGTATCATTTTCGATAATTATGAACTTTAGTGAAAACAAAGTAGTATCTTTGGGGTGTATGCTTCATTGGAGCAAATTCTAACATTAACAAAAACTAAATTGAATGAGTTAATTTAATAATACATCCTTAGGAGGAATAGCTATAACACTAGGTGTTTCTACTGAAATAAGTAGTTAAGTTTTCTGTTTTTTTTGTTTGCACCATTATTATTACAAAGTGTTATTGAGGCATTTTGGATTCTAGGCGAAAAGTTGTCATTTTCTTATTATCATTTTTGTAGTAACATTTGAATTATCATTGCTACAATATTTTGCTATAGTCTCAATTTAATATGCATTTACATCTAGGTATCAAATAGTTTAATATTATTTACATTAATTATAGGAATGATTTTTGAATTCATTTAGAGTAATATTGTTAATTTTTTTTGTGATATTTATTAGTATTGGCCAATTAAAGTTATCAACGATCAATTGATATTGAACAATTATAGTTAAGTTAATTTTTGTATTATTTAATGTGGTATTCTCTAGTATGGAAAAGTTATAGTTAATGATTTATTTTCAATATGATATCCATTAGTATCAAATAGTTATCAATTGGATATTTACTTGTTTGTATAGTTATTGTTTGATATTCGATTGGGAATAGTGTTGCACATGTAAAGATTACCCATTTGTATTCTCTAGTATTGAAATTAATAGTTGATATAATATTCATTAGCATTGAACATTTACCATAGTTTGATAATCATGTTATTGTTTCACATAGATACCAAGTCATTATCATAGTTACCAAGATGTTCAAGTTCTCAAAAATACTAATGATTCTAATGATTACAAAATATTAATATAAACCCTTGACTAAGTATATCCCCAAAAGAAAAAAACCTAGTTTTCATTAAAGTTGACTTTCCATTTGGATTGTTGATGTAGTATGCTCACACAATTATATTAAAATTATGCTTGTGTCACCAACTGTTCTAAATGTTGTATGTGACATGGCTTAATAAACAAGTAATGTTATTCAACAGAGAAGTACTTTCAATGTTTTCGGTTGTGATGTTGCACCGTTGATCTAGATTTCTCAAGTAATGGAATTCTTTGTAATTTTAATAACATGGCCTTTTTTCAACTACATCATGCAAGGTTAATTCAGTCCCATGATATACAGAAGACATCTATCAGACTATATTATTGAGCTCAGATACTTTTAGTGTATAAATCACATAATCAAGTTAGCATTAAATGTAGGCTTAAGGCATTAAATGTAGAATTAAGAGTGTGTAGGTTTCCAAATTCCTTTTAGGTTATGTACTATTTACCAATTTCTGGGTCCTAAAGAATTTGTTTCGTATCCCTGTTAGCTTGTAAAGTTTTGTTTTGAGTCCATGTAGAGTATAGCTTGCATATCAAGAATGTGTTACACAAATATATACTTTATTTATTAAGGTCATAAGAGTTTATTTTTAAATTTGTTTGATTTAATTTATAATGTGTAATAGGTAACTAAAATTCCATGTTTATTTAGATGTCCTTTCAGAATCCATCCATTTTCTCAATATATTTTAATCTTCTTCAAAAATATCGAGTGTGAAGATTACTGTGGAAACTAACACGAACGAGGTCAACAAATTGAATATTTGAGACAATAGTAGTTAGTATAAGTAGCAATGTAGATTCTGGAAAAAGTTGTATAAATAATAGCCTCGCGCAATAAATAGACATCTTGAACACCTCTCACCAAATTCTAGCAATGGTCATTTCGAAGACATATAGACATCCTGCCAACTCATGGTTGTAGATATTGAACGATTCCACAACTCAACACTTGATCCAAATCCTCTTCAAAATCAACAAAATATTGAGTCAATTCCCATGCCTGATGAATACATCAGAAAACTCTTTTCAATCAATCCATCCTTTCAAATTGATCCATGTCAAGAACATGAACCAAAGCATATTGAAGACAACACCACGTAGAATCAAGATCAAGAATCCATACCTCCAATATACTACCACGATCTAATGAGAATTCTCCAATCCATACAATATGTCACAAATGATAATCATATCCATATACCACCTACTCCTCCATCTACCCATGAGATGCTTACTCCTAAATGTACACGTAGATGTTCTGCAAAAACAAGAGTCTACTACTCTAAACATCATTATCAATGAGTAAGAGTCTTCTACTTTAATTATCAACAATCTTGCGCAACTTCTCAGTTTTATAGCAATTAAGGAATAAAGATAACTCTTAAACACTAGAGGGAACTTTTTTTGGTGCAAACACCAACATGGGGAGAATGTAGATTCCTTATGATAAAACCGCTATCAATGCTCCAACTATTCATAACTTCAATCATCATCCATGCATCATTCCATCCACAAATTGTGCCCAACCACATGAGAACAAGGTATATCAAAGTAATGAACAAATTTGAGGTAAAATGGAAAAATAAAATTCAAATGGATACCAAAAAATACAAAAAAAATCATCCCTTTCAACTCCATTAGTCAAAGAAACTATGGGGAAAAAATCAAGAAGGGAAGTTCATCCTAATGCCAAGTGAGTTTGCAGTAAAAGTATTAAATGCTAATGCCAATTTTGTAACCATATTTGACATGAAACAATAATTGTAATTATTTTTCACTGGTTTTCCCAATTTACTATGAAACAAGAAGCAATATTTGTGCAGGAGATTTGATGCTTGCAGATACTTTCTATGGACAGAAAAAAATAGCAGGAATGTTATCATTCTTCGATATGTTGTGATGTGGTTTTGTGTAATATTATCAATATTTTATAATAGTTTCTAGTTAGCCTTTTAGAAACAGAATATAGTTACTGCGTTTATTCCTTCAAAGTTTATGTAATAAAAAAAATTATGGAAGACCAGAAGATTTGTAAGATATCCTTCTACAAAATAAATAAATTCTAAAATAAAGATCAAGATTGTGAAGTAATCAATGCATTTGGTTGCTTGTCCTAATTACCAAGAACAAATTCCATAGTTAACACTCAAGTATTGCAATGATATTTTAGGTTTGGCAAATATATTACTGCATCTCAAGTATTGCAGTGATATTATACCAACAAATTCCATAGTTAATAATGTTTATTTAGAGGATTAGAGGTGATTTCTATATATTACAAATAATTTGTATTTAATTCAAACAAAATTGTATAATTTCGGAGTATGCAAACATGCCAAAGGTGTTCTCTATATATTACTGACATTTTCTATATAATTCGAACAAGATGGAATGAACACATTGAATGTTTACTTCTTTATTCTGTGATAGAGATGGTTATACACCCATTATCTTTTCGTAATGTCTATTTTTTGTTGTGAGATTAAAATATTGTTTGCTTTGGTACTGGTGTTTGCATCTCCAAAAAAATTGTTTGTTCTGGTACTGGTGTTTGCCCGTATCTCCAAATATGTATTAAATCCACTTTGTACAAATATACAGACAATATTATACAAGTGCTAAACAGTACGTCACTCCCCTTCTTACTTCACTATATTTTTCTATCGGCGTAACCCTTGCACCCCCTCCGGTGCAAGTGCTAGTTTATAAAAATCATTGGTGTTGATCAGTCTATATTTCCTTCAAAATTAGGACATCACCACTGGCATCACATAATTTATCTGTGAATATCTCTTTCCAAAACAATGTTAAGGCATAGCAGAGTACTCTATAACTAACAAAAAGACTGGAGATGAAACTACCTTGTGATGCAAACTGCTAACCCTCAGAGTCAAAAACTACCTGGAATCCTTTAAAAATTAAAAAATAATTCATTGAAAATTGGACCAGCAAGAGTGAAAAGATGTGATGCAGCCACAAAAAAATAAGAATCTATTTTTTATACAAACGGCTAGATATTGAAATCAATCTGGAAATTTTATACAAACGACTATTACACTAGAAACAATCTAGACAAAGAGATCCGTGGCGACTTACAGAGAAATTTGAAATATATTTCAAATTACGATGATTATCATAGCAACTGCAAAAGATCAAAGGACTGGAGAGCAATAGTAATGGTATGTTCCTTGTTTTACAGTCATTTAATATTTGAACATTTATAAACACTGCGATACAAGAAATCATTTGACTTATGTATGTTATTCAACGAACTCTAATTTCAGAGAGCTTGAGAGCCCACTTATTTTTCAATAGGATAAGTATCATTATCCAAATTTCATACCAGGGCATGCTTTGCAGTCGTTTCAAGAAAAAAACCCAAGAATGGATGATTTTACAAATTTGGAGGGACTAAGGATTTGACAACATTTTCCAAGGACTTTCTGAAATAGAATGCATATATCGCTCCAACTAATATTTGTACCCCATGAATCCAACTCTATTAGAAATCTATCAGCCGATTTTAATCCAAATTGATGTACCCACATCCTTATTCCACATCAGGACATTCATTCAAGTCGTTGCATAAACAAAATACCCCTAAAAAAACAAGAATTCAACATATACTTGTATTTCTATAGAATCTTTAAAATTGAATGCTCAACTTTAACTACAGCTACAATATTTACCTCGATGGCCCACTGAAATATTATCCTTTGATGAATGATCAATGTCATTCATAACGTTATTGATTCCTTAAAAAATGAAAGTTGTGACTTGTATATAGAAAAAATACCCAGTTTTGGTAATGGAGTCCTCGTGACAGAATGCAACCACTCTGAAGAAGGGATGGGTTTGTTGTTACATGGTATTTTAAACTGCTACTTAATATTTGTTAGGTGAAGTACGGTTCTCTATGTAGTTATAGTGATATTATTGAATCTGTAATTTAGGAAAGGCAAGTTAGGAGAAGTAAGGAATGGAAGTGTGGAATAGATGACATTCAAGGGTCGACGAGATGGTATGGTGTGGTCGGCCCAACAAAACCACATGTTCTTGCTGCAACAAAATAAGCTCTTCCACTCTTCTCTTCCCATATTGTTTGCTTGAAATTTACAGTCATGTGCACCAAATACACTCCATAAGCCAAATGTTAATGCTCATTCCCAACCAGCCTACTCGATCTGGTTTCTTATCAATTTCATTAGAATTTGTACACCAAAATGATCTACTCTAGACGAAAACCCATTGGGACTTGAAATCTCTACTCCATTCCCCATGTATAAAATCCTCCAGAATCCCCATCAAATCCAATCCAGGAGGTTTTAAAAAAATAATCAATGCTCTGACTTCATCTCATCCTCATGTGACAGGGGAGGAAGAGGGTATTCTCCTTTTTCTCAAGATGGTTCTTTGCATACTGCTCAATCTGAGGGATGGAAATAAGAGATCCACTACGAAGAGAGCCGAAAGTAATCATACAAATGCCCCAAAAAGAGTTTTTTCGCTATCCCACCTACCCAACTCATCCTTATCAGCAAAGATTTGGTAAAGACTCAAACCAATTACAAAAGACCAGTCTTACAGATAGTGCTTTAATAAATATATATCTTCAATTGAATCGATGGAGGGGGTACTGATAGCGGTAGGGAAAGCAGGAGATTTCTGGATGTGATGACATGCTCAACCAGACTGACTATTACAATATCAATAGGTTTGGCACAAACACACAAGGCACCAAATCAACATTTTCTTAGTATGGAATTTGCATGGACCATTGACACATCACCTATCCACATCATGCCATATGCAGGAAAATTGTCTGTAAATTTGATGGCGCAGAAAATGAAACCCAAAAAACTGCACCATCTATAAATTGCATGTATCTTTACTGAATCATAAACATCTGTCATTTACACTTTTTGAATGCCATTAAAGGCATGGTTTTTGAGATCCATATATTTGTATAAATTACGGCACTTTTATTTATACATGAAATTGGTATTATATTGAATTGACAAAGCACTTGTTTCATCAAACTAGGAAGGGACATGCAGATAGAAAATGAATGATTGAAATTTCAAGGGAAAGCTTATCTTTAATATAATTAATTGTAGAGGATATTCCTTTTTTGGAGATTGGATTTTTCCTGTGTATCACAATTAACTCAATAATATATTTAGTTGTTGGCTTATCCACAAGAATTTTGTTTTCGAATAGTTTAAAGATCAAATATTATCCAATAAAGTTGTATACTATTATTCGCTAGCTTGTCAATATTTAAAGAGTTTGTTCTTCATGTTTGTGGAAGTATAAAAATGCACGCTTCATATATTTATATTTTTTATGTTATTAATATACAATCTTAATATTAATTTGTTTCTTTCGATATATTGATTGATTTTTATCTTGAATTTATATTTTGTTACGTTAAAACTTTTAGTTTAAGTTAGGAATGGCCAATTTCTTAAAGTTTCTATCTTATTAAATTAGATCTACTCATGGTTTTATCTTCAAAATTAAATTTCATACTTCTAACACTAATTTGTATGAATATGGTCATTACCTATCAACGTGCATGTCAAATGTCTTAAATTATGTGTCTATTTGACATTTTTCAAGGATATCTTTATAGGTCATTTTAATCATCAATTAATATCAACCCATATCACAACAGCATCTATATTCAATCACATTAGTCTCAAATTAAATCTCAAGCTAACCTTAGTTTGCTCAAATAGAGTAGCATCAATATTCACATAAGTTTTAGTGGATCGTGAAGGTGAAAATTATTAGTGGACATAAATCAGACAATATCATATAACTAACACACTTTTTGTTGTGGTAATGAATGTGACATTTAAATTCTAGGCACTCATAAAAATAGAATGTTGAAAGATATTTCATTGTTAAGAGAAGGTTGTTCAAGCAATGGATCCTTAGACATTATTGTGCCACCTTTTTATTTTTGTTAGGTTACACATTAGCTCAATTAGTCTTATATTATATCTTATTATTCTTGTTTTCCTTGGTGACCATCTGCAATTTTGGAATGCAAACCCAATGACCATGAGAAAAATATTAAATATTAATATATTTTCCTAAGAATTGTGCAAATTCCTTTGGCAAGAGATTAGAATATAAATTGTTTTTGAAAAAATCAAAATTGTAATTGACAAAAAATATTAGGAAACATTATATTAACGTAATCAACAATAACTTTAAATACATCTACAATATTAAGTATAGTCAAAATGTGTATGATTTTGAAAGTGTTAATGTTTAATAGTGTCACGTAATATCCAATGTATCAAGTGTTGAAAATATTTTTTTATTATTTTCCACCTTTTAACAATTGTTTGAAAACATATTGAGAATTTTCTTTTAAAACACCTTTTATTTTTACATATTGCTGCATGAACTATTCTATGTTGACAACATATCAAACCTTAAAACATTCCAACAAACATTATAAAACAAATCGTCTTTTTGGAGCTACCAACACCTTTTTTTTATCAACAAATATTTTGTAAATTTTTTTCTATCTCAAGACTAATTTATGATCAACCATAATTTTAGATGTTTTATGCATAAAAAATATTTGCACTTAACATGAACCAAAATATTTGCCAAAATTACGTGAATTCATAAAACACAAATATATGAATTGCACTTCCTTCTTGCTCTAATTTTATATTACTTGTTGATGCAGAACCATCTAGATGATGTTTAATGTCTCAAATTCTATACTTAACAGAAATCAATGTTCAACATGTCGAAGGGCATCACATCCAAGATTTCAACAATGACTCATGTTAAGACTCACCAATTAATGTTGTAGCAAGCATTGTAAATAATTACTAATGGTTAGTACACATTTGATGTTGTATCATATTTTTAATAAAGTACTTATAAATTCAACTATAAACCTTCTATTAAATTTATAGGACAATCTATATAAATTACAATCGTTGTAACCATTGCACCTTCTTTTGGTGCAAGTAAGAGTATATGGATAACTTTTGTGCATAATTTTTTGTAGAGGAGAAAATAGTTATGTTTTGCGCCTTTGGTATCTTGTTAAAGGAGATCCACATATGATCATTGATTCATTAACAAAATCAAAGTATATTTGTCAAATTATAAAATAAATGAACAACCACAAATTTTTTCCAGGTTCATTTCATACAAAAATCTTCAAAATAATTCTCTATCGGTGTAACCCTTGCACCCCTCCTGGTGCAAGTGCTAGTCAATAACATAATTGCATGTTGCATAAATAATTTCACATAACATTGTATAAATGAAATACATAACATAATTCTTAGTAAATGAAACTCATATTTTCAAATATAGATTACAATAGATTCATGATCAAATATTCAATTTCATAACTTACAAGAGTTCAATGTCAAGGTATTCTTATTTCGTTTACACTTCTTTTGTTTCACATGTCTTGGCTTTCGTCTGCAAGAGGGAGAGCATCACCCAAGCACTTTACCTCCAACCATAGACCTAGCAGTCCCCTGCACACCTTCTTATCTAGAAGTAGCCCTGCCCTTCGACAAAGAGTTTGGTATGGGAACCTTTAGTATTGCCTATCTAATTATCTAGTTTTGTGTCCTACATAACAAGTATGGTCATACAACTATGGATACCTTCTAACTATGCATGACGCTACTAACAAGCTATGCAACCTGGAGCACAGTGAACCGACAAAGTGTAAGCAACAACTTCTACACTTACTTTGGCCAAAGTTTGATAAATATAATCAATCCACTTTCTAATTCTCTTGGTTTGACCCAAAGGATAACTATCTTAAACAAGATCTCTTTAAAAGTGATGACACACTAATGTCAATTTAATCGACCAAATAGGTTTGACTCATTTCCTTCGAATACCCTGTTACATACTTGTAACCATTTGGGTCTAACGACTGCCTCCTATTCAAGTATTTGCCCTATGTTCACCAGGGATCAATCTAACCTCCTACTTTAAGATTTTTGAGCTTCTGAGAATATAAGTCCTCTTCTCAAGATTAAAACTACCATGCATAGGTAATAATAAAGAATATATAAGATAATATCATTCAAAAGATAATAGAGACATATTTACTTCTAATATATTTTCAAACCCTCTTGTTGAAAAATAATATAAACTCATTCAAACATTATAAACTCATTTCAAACATTGGGATATTATTATATTCTCATACTTAACTCCACTTTGCTATGATAATCTAACAAGATGGTTGTTTGGGTTGAACACAACTTCAGAGAAATTTAACCTTCCAATGAAGCCCTCTTTCTCTCAATACATTTATGAATAATGCTCAAAATCACATAATGCAACCATTATTTATCTATGCAATAAAAAGAATACTACTTAATATACCCAGCTGGTTTCTCTATTCCACATTATCTCTTTATATTTTAAATTGGATCTATGCATAAATATTCAAGCTATTTGTACTTGCACTAATATACTTTTCTAACAGCCATGATTTGCACAATGGCATAAGCAATTCAGACAAATAAAAGCTTTGATTCAGACTTAGAAAGAGTAGGAAAGAGAGTTAATTTAATCGTGTCTGGATTAAAATAGTTTGACTTGAATTCATGATACTCCTTGCTTCAATTTTACACAATAGATCAGCCTTAACTTGTTGCCTTCTCAATTTTCAACTCTCAACTCTGCTCTTGCACCTCTCCCTTGTTTCTAAACTGATAACTAACAACCTCCCCTCACACTTTGATGAATTCATAAATAGCATTTCAATACTCTTTGCACACAAAACTACACCCTCCTCACAATCTCACGAATACACTATATTCAAATTATCAAAAAGAATGCACGGCCAAATGATGAGCAGCTGCTCTCTTTTACACTGAAAATGAATAGCAATCAATTGCAAACAGGAAGCTTATTTCTTTCCAATGATGCCACCTTTCATAATTTTGCGAGTCGTGGGAGTTCACCAAGTCGACTCAGCGTTATTCGAATGCCACAATTTGCATTTTGACTCTATCTATATTGCTACTAATCCGCATTGAGGTAATTGCAGCATAATGATAATGCAATTTTTTCTTGGAAAGAGATAACAAAGACGAATCAAAAACATTTTCATCATGCCACGGCTAGGCTGGGCAACCCATTCTTTGCTTGATGGCAATTAAATATAGCAGCAAAAGTCTTAAACTGGCACATTGGGAAGTCAACAGCAATTTAGACTCTATTTCATGTCTTTGCCCAAGTCGTGGGCTTGCAAAAGATAGCATCACATGCCAAAAACTTTCCCTTATTGCCACTTTCACGTGGCTGCAACAACTATTGAATTTGCAATACTCAGCCACTTATGCGGCAGTTTTATCATTTATTACATTTGCATTAGGTGGTGCCTACGATGGAAACCCCAATATTACTTATTCTTGCAATTCAAAATTGCCACTATATCAAGTTTTCACATGGCATTCCTTCCATTTAATATGGTTGTCATATGATTAATAACTACAACAATAATAGGATTCGAACCTTTCCTGCATCCAACTTAGAGCAACATGTTCATAGTTAGTTGATAACATATAATTCACATTCATAATATAACATAGGCATCATTAAAGCATTTCAAAAGTAATTTCACCATAATGCATTTTCAAACATTTCATTCATCCATTGAACATCATCAAGACACAATCATGTATTAAAAACATATTCACTCATAAAGGTAATAGTATTTGGTAAATAAACAACAGGGTGTAACACCAAACTTGCTAAATAGAACATTCAATTTGAGCAATGCATTAGATATTTCTTAAACATGGGCTTCAAGCATTTTTGCAACATAGATTGTGTTCATTTACATCTAAAATGATATGGATCAATTATAGTTCATTATAAAAACAATATAGACCAATCTTAATTCCACACGAAAAACAAGGATATCTCTTAATTTGGAATTACTTAGGTTGTTCAATACAAGAAGTTGCTTTGATATCAAACTTATTATTAAACCATGTGTAGATAAAGATGGCTTTTAAATTACATAAAATTCAATTTTAAAAATAGCATATATTAGATTACAAAAATGGGATTGAACAAGATCCTATAGACTCATTCAAGGAAGAATAAGACGCATACAAACACACAATGCACACATCCTTTAACTAAAACTAGATAACCCATTCTTGCTAAACAATAAAACATTCAATTTGTGCATTTATTCAATATGGGTTGTGCTTGGTTCCTCAATTAAAAATGGACCAAACTCGATTCCTTATGTGCCTCAATAAAAAAGGTAATATAAAAACAACTAAAATATCACATGAACATCTTTTCCATGTTTTTTTTAATTAAATTGTGTCTTTACACATTGAAGGCCCCCGTTCATTCTCATATAGTTTCCTTTTATTGAATATTTTTTTGAAATGGGGTTTGAATGTTGCATACTCCACAATGGTATATATAGTTGTGAAGTTGGATGTCTCAATTTTTTTAGAAACTTTGTTGTTCAATTCTCATTTTGAAGACTTCGAAGGGCGATAACTTACACATATAGACTCTTTTTTGGGTCTTTTTTTAAAGTGTATTTTTTCATATATACTTTGTGTAGTTTTTTTTATTTCTTCTCTTTTCATAGTAGAAATGTACTTCTCAACATTTAGTCATTTTTTGGACGTTGTATACATCCATTCGATGTACTTTGAGATTTGTAAATGCACTAAGATAAAATACCACATTGTTTGTGTTTTTGGGGGTGTTTGTGCATCTTATGTCATTGTTGTATTTGCACTATTTTATAAAGTGTAATGGGGTTTGTTGTAGGTGCTTTGTTTTCTTCATTGCAACCCCATCTACCTTTATGTGTATCATGTTGCAAACGATTTTCTAATTGTAGGTACTTCATATTTAGCCTTTCTAATAGTGTTTCTTAACCTTATTGCACTACTATGTTGTGGCACAATTTTCAATGGACCTATCATTCCTCACCCTTGTCAACATTAATGGGGAATGTTTTATTGTTTATACTTTGTTAATGCTTCTTTGATCTTATTTTGGAGTGAGATATGTACTTGGTCCTTGTTCTTAGGTAGATGCAACAATTAGTTACCCATACATTCTAGTGAGATAGAACACATGCCATATAAAGACTTTTACATATCTATTTATAGAGCCACCTTCAATTGATCATTGTTTACAAGATCATTGGTATTTTCATTTTCCACTACCAAGTTGTTACATTGTTATAATATATTGGTGTGAATCCATGATCTTTGTAATGTTTGAGTAGTGTCGTTTTTCCTCACTTGTGTAGTGTTGTTTTTCCTCACTCATGTAGCATTGTTGCAATATATTGGTGTGAATTCACAATCTATGTAATGTTCGAGTAGTGTTGTTTTTCCTCACTCATGTAAATGTGTCGTTTGTATCTTTGATTGAATTGGTGTAATATTTGAGTAGTGTTATTTTCATCACTTATGCAAGTTCATCTATATCTTTGATTGCATCTATGTAGTGCTCAAATAGTGTTGTTTTTATCACTCATGCAATTTCATCTAAATCTGAGTACATCTATGTAATGTTCTTTGATCACTCATGCAGATTTGTGGCTCTTTCCACCAAATTGTTGATACAAATTTAATTGAAGGTTATTTGGCTCTAGTAATATAACAATTGTCTTTGGCAATTGTTTGCAATTTCTTTGTGCTTATTTCAGTGGAGATCATGTTCATGCTCCTTGTGTTCCATGGATAACTATTTCAACTTTTGGGTAGGCTTGCGGTCCTTCTCATGTTCTCTCTTTTAAAGGGATTTCTTTTTCTACACGGTTTCTCTTTATGAAAGAATCCTTTCCAAATGGACACCTAATCATGCCTAGTTATTGAGACTCATCTATTTCTCTCTCTCCCTAAGTTTCACTTATGCAAGGTATTGATGCATTTTACTTTGCTTGCATTTAGTTTACTATTATATTGCATTATACACACCTAGTTAGAATAAGCTCACTTAAATATTATGTCAATTACTCATGTGCCTATGTCTTATGCAACCAAGTGGTTCTTATCCAATCTTGGCTAAGTTACACTCCTATCATGTCATTTTATCTAGTTGTCTTCACTTATTATGCACATCTAGCTTTAGTTTTTGATATAGATAAACGTGGATTTCTAGCTTTAGTTTTTGATATAGATAAACGTGGATTTTGAAAGGGGCCAAATCATTGTACAACAAGTTAACCAACAAGCATACGAAACCAATACCATGAGATATGGGACAAGCCAAACAACCCATCAAAACCAAAGAGAAATGTAACTATAGCCAAGCTACCCAACACAAGCACAAGCACAACCAAAAATAAGAACCAATAGGGACACCCAAGACCCAACCTAAACAATGTCAAACCCAACCCTATTCATTCTCACACCCTTCACTCTAATATGAGATTGAGAGATATTTGCGAAGACCTTTCTTTCACCTTTGTACAACAATACAAGAAATACTATCATTCATGTCCTCAAAGCAAGGAGAAGCAGGGGGGATTCCTCCACAAAGGGCCCATCTATGTGTGTAATAGGAGCAATTGAATGTCAAGCAAAAGTGGCCAACCATCGAACAACCTCGACATGAATAGACTAAAACATATCTAAAACCGAAGGCATAGCAAGTTGAGAAACCAAAGCAAAAGGTGGTTGAGATTTGCCAATAGGAGCCAATTGGATAGTAGGGGTGGGACTCGCTAGAGTCATACCATTCGCATGAGGTCCAGCATCTTGAGAAGACATGTCATCTTGAAAGGAACCATCAACCAAAGAGTCAGAGGCATGAATAGTCAAGTGATCTTCACAAGCATTGTTCCACCACCTTATCACATCCTTGCATGAGGTGAGTGGACACTCAACAACCAAGTGGCCGATGGTAAAGCATCATATATATTAGAAGGAGAAGCCCTCATAGTCAAGCACTTGAGTCCAAGGCCTATCCCCCACCATCAAAACGACGTCCCCATGAAGAAGCTTTAAATATGATTAACTTTAGTTAAATCCATTTATCATGGATGTCTAATTTTAATATTGGTCACCTTTTATGCATTGCCTTTCTCTATATAAGCACAAGGTTATTTGTACCTTGTAACCCCAGCTATTCAATATAATTATTTTGTTATTTCTATGTGCCTCTTCCATTAGCTTTGTTTAGATTTCCTTGTGAAAAGTTTGTTAATTTTGTTAATTTGACAATTCCTAAATTTGTGAAATATTTCATTATTCCTACAACTTCAACCCACACAATGCTACACTCAAGTTCTTCAAAAAGAAGATAGAACTAATCATGCCTTCCTCATTAGACCATAATTTGATAGGCCTCTACTTTTTATGTATCATTCAGTCTACTAGAATATTTAACCTAGCACTTAGGATAAAATGGGGGAGGGAGTTAAAAAAAACTCATTAAATAGCGTATAACGCATGTAACAATCTAACCTTAAATACATGTTTGTAATCTAGCATATACTAATGTAGCAATATCACCTTAATGCCTAGAATACGAAGCAACAAAAGATAGCTCACATTGCTTGTGATTTCACAACACAAGATGAATTCTAAACATTCATACATCTCAGAGTTATAAGGCAAATAACAAATGCTTATTAAACAAAAAACATCCAAATTAGGTATATCCTCAATGGAGGTGGCCCTAGTTCCTTACTATAAGAATATGAACTGATCTTAGTTGATTAGGAAAACAAGGGCATCACTTCAACCGGGAATATGCTCAAGTTTTTCATTATAATAAAATGTACTCAAATTTCTTTATCATAGCATGAATATATATGATCATTTATGGCATATCATATGGTTCAGTAAAAAAGACAATATAGGGCATTCCAAATTACAACAAAAATGTAGCATGTACTAGATTACAAGAGGGGCCCTAAAACTTGTTATGACAAACGAAATAAGCATCTCTTTATTATAGCATATACCATACTCAAAAGTTCTTAATTAATTTATCCCAGTTTCCTTCTAAACCATGGATTTGCTAAGGTTAGTTTCCCAAAAACAGAGACAATCATTACAAAAGAGGGAAAAGGGGGTTATGAGAAGGGCTTGAAAACATTAAAAATGGGCATAACAAGCACCCAAGCAGGCAACTTGAAGATTGTGAATTACCACTCGTGTTAGCCTGGTTCCAAGAGATGCATGGGAATTACTGAACAAGTTGTACAAGCATATAGGATTGGCTAACAATGCCTTGTGGTCTGCCAAAGCAAACGGACAAACTTGATGATCAGGTGGGTCGACCTTAAAACACATTTGGGTACACTTCTTACATCGGTAGTTCCACCTAAAGCACTCTTGGGTACACGTACTAGTTACCTAGGTGGGTGCACCATAAATGCTCCTACGGGTGATCCCAATAGATATTCTACATTCTTCGGTTTATGAATAACACACTTGCCTGAAGATCCATTTTCTGCTCTATTTCTATTGTTGTATGAGAGAAACGGCTTAAAATCTGAGCGGAAGAAGTAACATAATTGCACCACCATATTCAACAAAAAATAAGAAAAACTGTAATTTGATGAAATGGGCAGATTTGAACCCTAGTACAAAGGAAATGAGTTCTCTTATGCTTGAATGCAATGAATAGAAATAAAGAAATAAAAAGGCAATATATTCTACAGCCTACACACTTACAGATTTAGTAAATTTGACGACAAATATTTTAAAGGCTAAATAAATTTGACTCTTTATGATGCGTATACCTTAAAATTCCAAATATTTTTGTGTAGAAAAAATGTGTTCGGCTGAAGAAAAAACAGACAAGATTAGTTGTGCTGCAAAGGTTCGTTCAGTTGCAATGTCATACCAGTGCTTGCAGGCTAGGTAAGGGAAAGAGTATTAGCTCTGTTATGTCTGAATTCATGCAGCACCAGTAAAAAAAGACAATATAGGGCATTCCAATATTGTAACTTATGTTCATTGAATAATCTGAGAGCCCACAATGAAATGTAACTTGATGAAGCAAAACACTAGATTTTAAAAAAAAATGGCAAACTACATCAAAGCCATTAGATTTTCAAAATTGTAAGGATCAGATTGACCTATAGAACCAATGGACAAGATTGTTTCAATGGCCAGTCAATGCCTTTCAAAGCTTCCAAGCCATTGAATTCCCCTATAGCTGTGTACTTGTAGCCAACTCTTTATCAGAGAGGGAACGCCTATCAGCATAAAGATCAACAGAAAGCTGGCACAAAATCAAAACAACAAATCAATTAAATTATTAATGGGTCAATTATCCAAACAACAATCATTAATAAGGATGACACAAGCACCCCTAGAGATCCCCAAATTCTCCTTCCCCTTCCCAGCCCATACATAAAGCTCAATTTTGATGAAGCCTCACAAGTGGGAGAGGAGAGTCTATGTATTCTGTGAAATGAAGTGGAAATCTTACTAGGCACCTCTTTGACTTGAATTCCAAGACATACCAATAATGAAGCCAAAGCAATAGCCCTTGTAGAAGAATTGAGGATGGTGATAAAAATGAAAGCTCAAGAATTCCAAGGTGGAAGGAGACTCACAAGTAATTATTAACGCTATGGATAAAGAGGCCAAACTCCTCTCGAGCATCCATTCCATGAGCTTCATTCATTGCTGTTGGAAAGCTAATAAACCAGCTCCCCACCTTAGAGAACATGGGAATTGATCAGGATCCCATGGCTCATACATTTAACACTGGAGTAATAGAAGGCACTCCAACTTTGAGTTAATAATGATGGGAATTGATCAGGATCCCATGGCCCATACATTTAGCACTGGAGTAATAGAAAGCACTCCAACTTCTAGTTAATAATGATTACCTCCAGCATGAGATGCAAGGACATAAATTCTCCTCATCTAATTGCTAGATTTATAATCACATGGGTATCAGGTACTTCACTGATTTTTGAAAGAAAAAATAAGGCACTTTACTACCTTGCCTTAACTCTCCTAATTTTCCCTAATGGCAAACTCTTTAAGCGGAGCAGCTTTTACAATTTCTGTTAGCTTTCAATGTGTAGCAGGTGGGTATGAAGTATGAACAACATCTGTGTCTAACAATTTATATACAAACATGCTATAGACTGTTAATTCCAAGAAATGCAAATCAAAAACTTATCTTATGTGGTTTTACATAGCCAGCCCTGGTATTTCGACCTCTATGCTTGAGGGACTATATAAAACTCATTTTTATCTGGCAAAACTATATATGTGCACACATGCGCATGAGCTAATGTGGGCACATGTGTGCATGCTTGCACATAAAAATTGCTAAGAATTTCAATCGTTTGCTTAGCCAAAATAAATGGTCTAGAGCAATCATAGATTTTTCTTTTGTGTTGCAATATCTAATTATTGGTTAAACCATTTGAAATGTACACTTTAATCAAAGAAAAGGCATTATAAAGACTAAAACAATTGTTGGTTATCACATCCATAACATTGAATAAACACAAAAAAAAAAAAAAGTAAAATCGATCATGCTACCCACATATTCAATTCAAGGAGCACCAAAGTTACAAAAACAATGGCTCAATTAAAAATAATGTTATCTCATTTAATAAGGATTAACAACAAATTTAGCATTTATCAAGTAAATGTATATAATGAAAAATGCTTGACTACCACATATACAAAATCAATCGTCTCCTCTTCATTAATTACATTCACATTACATTGCGCCATTGACATACTATAAAATATTCAACAGTAAGCATCTGGGCTTGAAGTTTGGTCATCATTCACTTTCCCTGCATATAACATAAAAATCATGTAAATTAACAAAAAACAAAACCGCATGTAGTGATTAATAATGCTGTTTGTATCTCCTAAAACTTAAAAGCATAAATTTTACTTTAACTCATTTTACAATTACAGATGAAATGATTATTTTTCTATCCTTAAATCTTTTACTTGGGCAAAGACAACTATGTGATGTTGATCATAATTTAATTGTTACTTAATGTAATATGAATGCATCGATGTGATGAATAGCATGAGTTAATATCGCATTATGCTTTATTGTGTTATGTTGATGACTAATCAGTGGTTTTGCATGAATCGAAAGTACTCTTAATGAGTTTTTCGAAAGAGAACATGATGGGAGAATAAGCTTTCAGTTATGCGCAGCATATGAGAACAGGATGTGCACACTCACTATCTTTTAGACTGCACGATTACTTTTTCATTTGTTTTGAATGGTTTTTACATTTAGCTTAAGGCTAATATTTTTTGTGTTCAGTTTAGCCATTCCTAGCCCTCTTTGGTATAAATTCATCCTTTAGCCTTTCCCTTCAGGTTAAGTTTAGAGGACATTAAAATTTGAAAACAGAAAAAGAAAAATACAACATTTAGTGTAAGGATGCTACTTCTTGAGTTCTTTTTAGACATTCCTAGCCCTCTTTAGGACAAAGTCATCATTTAGCCCTTCATGTTCGGTTAAGTTTAGAGGACATTAAAAATTGAAAATAGAAGAAAAATAGGTCAGTGAAGATTCATGGGGAGTTTTCATATTATAAAGGCTTAATTTATAAAAGCCTTTGGACAATAATCAGTACTCCAATTTTAGGAATGGGGGCCTAGGGTTTCAGGGACAGCAAAAAACATGGAGATTAGGACAGCAGGGGAGTAGCAATTAAATAGTTCATAAAAATAATATTTGAATTTTCAAATACAAATAAATTAAAAAAACCTAAACAAAGTAAAGAAGCTGCAATTTTAAAAACATAAACATGTATGATGTATCTATATCCACTAAAAACATAAGCATAAGCCCATTAAGATTGTATTAACTCTTAAAAATTTATCTTCAATTCAAAGGGAGAGACCAATCTGAAACAGATTCAATTTTGATGTCAGCGAATTTATCTTACTTGATGTAAGTTTGAATGGTTCAATATATTTCCTCCCAAAAGCAGAGGATATGTTCCGGTGGGTGGCCTCCCAAGATTTAGTAGTTTACCATTGAGTTAACCTCCATCTAGAACAAGGCTCTTAGCTGTCATTTGAATGAACATTTGACCACCACCAATAAGATGAGATCACAAGTTTGCTTTCCATTCAACAGGTTCCTGGATTTTATTAGTGGCTGTGTTTTATTCATTGCTTCTAAGTTCTAACCAGCAATGTCCTCTTGTCTACGTTCTTCCTTTTGTACAGAGAAATGGATAGCAAGGAGTTGATGTTTATTGTTTTGTTTTTGAAAGCATTTTGGTTCAACTGGATTTTGTCTTAGGAAGGAGGAAATGTGTTGATTTTGTTCAAGAATAACCTCGGCATAAAATCACAGAATTTGCTTGCCTTGTGGAACCAATCTTCCAATTCCCATGCAAATAGGTTACAAATTTATCTTTCCTCTACCTAGAAGGCTACCTAGATTCTCACTCTCCTCTCTAATCAACCTAAGAAGGCTTGATCTCAGTCACAACAAGCTCACAAGAAGCCTTCCACATTTTTTTTGGTGTTAAAAGGTGAAGACATGGGGGTCACCCTGATGCCCCAAGGATGATGCCCAATTTTACCAAAAAAATAAGCAGACATCCCAATTTTGTTAAAAAATGGGAGGAGGGGTTGGGAGAAAGGTTGTCCTATGACCAGTATGTCCCAGATGTCCACGACAGATGTCTGGGCCCAGGGGACAGATCCATGCTGAACAATAATAATGATGTAGTGCTCGTTTTAAAATCCAGGAAGCAACGAAATGGCACTTGGGCATTAATTATGAACATGACTGTTATTGTAATCCTGTTTTGAGTCTTGACTAAGCCTTATCTATTTAGGAACTGGGCTGTTGACCTGTTTTGGGTTTGTCATTGCCAAAACAAGCAGCAATCTCCTTTGAGGAAATGGGAGATTATATTGCATGAGGTATCAATGGGCAGATTTAGAAATGCACAGAGGAGATAAGATAAGCACACAATGGTATTTTAGGCGCATCATATTTTATATGGCATGGATTTACAGCAGTTGTGTAAATCATTGCATGGATTTTCTATTTTACTTCAGCTGCTTTTCTTTTCAAGGATGAAGGAACTATGTTTGTGCAGTCCACCCCTCATACCAATAAGGAATGCCAATAACAGGGTCCCTTTGTTATTTTGAGGGGTGGACTAAACTCTCACATAACCCCTCTAAGCATGAGGAGCCTGTAGACGTCAAGAAATTAAATGGACAGCTATAAAAATAAGGGATGTGCAAGTTGAGGAGGCAAGAGTTCAATTTCTGAGTCTTAGGTTCTTGGCAAGTGGAGACCTAAGAGTATCCTTCTTCTTAATTCATAGTCACCAAGAGATGGTGACGGTAACATATGGGAGAAAGATATTGGAGACAGAAGAAATGAAGAAAATATTTAAATATATATTTATAGGATAAATTTAGAAAACAATAACTATACAATGGTTATGAAACTTTATTAGAATGTAAAATGCTGAAAATTAAAAAACTACATTTTTAAGTACATAAATAGATATCAACAAAAGCAAAGAAATTATAATGGATATCTAATAATCATCATAAAGACATTTAAAAAATTAAATTTTAAACCATAATCACTTGAAAATGGCAAATGGGGACAGGGATGAGAATGCCATTATTCAACAAGCATATTGCAGGGATACTTAAAGATGGCTATTTTCAATAAATTGGGAAAACTTTAGTACATAAAGACATCTTAAGCCTTATTTTTGTTCATCTCTGTACTAGTATCTCTTTGGCATTTGATGAGAAAAATCTTCTAAAAAAGCAAAAAAAAATCGGTGTTCCACAAGGTCCAGGAGACACACCCAACATCCACAAGGGATAGGGACTTGGAAGGGACATCCCTTTCTTTCAGGACCGGACAGCCTGCTCCATTTGGTGCATAAAAATAAAAATAAGTTAACTTTTTAAGGAAAAATATGCTAAAGAACCCTAAAAACCTAAAAGGAAGATAAACCTAAAAAATGCAAATGCAGCACATTGTATTTACTTTTTAAAATTTCGGCTGCTTTTAGATATTTTAGTTTTTTTAGGTTGTTTAAGGTATTGTCATATAGATGAACCCTATCATTGTGCATATACCCTTTTCTTTCCACTATCGAACTTGAGTATGAGCAGAGAGGATTAAGTGTTCTACAATTTTGGAGAAAGGGTGAGGATTGATCAATGTCTATGAAGGGGTTCTCACTGGGCAACCGAGAACACCCTGCTCCTTTCAAGAGCAAGTTTAAGATAGGTAAGCATCAAAACTCAAGGATTACCTCAAGATCTATGATTGATCAATCCTAGTATTGGCTCAGGCATTTGTGTGGTGTATCGTATGGCATGCTACTTGATTTCTTATGAATGATCTTTCATGTGCATGATTGGCATGACTTCATGATTAGCTCCACCTCTTCTCCTATAGTGCCGATATTGACGTCCTCATGAGGAAAAGGACTGACTCTTTATAGAGGAATGTTGAGAGTGAGAACTCTGTGATTGGCTCATTAAAGGATCCCATGATATCCTCTCTCCCTGCCTACATGTAGATCCATCATGGAGATCATCTAGACACTAAACATGGGCCTGTATACAACTTTCTCCTGTGTTCCACAGAGTTTTGGGGATGAAAACATATATATATATTTGATATGCAAGCTGCTGCCAAGGGGGCAGCTCCCATCTATTATCAAAAAGAAAATTACAGTTTTTGTAGGAGCAGAGGTTCAGATTTACTCATTCATAATCATGATAGCCTTTCCCTTTGCATCTAAGAGAAGAGGTCCGAAATTTATTGCAGAAGTCTCTGAGTATTTTCATCTCTCATTTGATCAGAACTTTACTCAAAAGGCAGAGAGTTTCCCTTAGATTTTTGTTGGAGTTCAGCTGGGCCACTTCAAAGACATCTCCAATGTGCCCATCAACATTTGCCAAGCCATTCGCACTCAGAAACTCTGCTGGAGAGGAGGAAATTTGTAAACTCTGCAAATTAGGACCAGAAAAGTCTGCCATTATTTGACCTGACAACCCATAAACTTTCCTCAAATAGTTCATTTGTCTAAAATGTGCTTCGGTGTATCACTGCAAAAGAATCTCCAAGCAGGCTAAGGCTAAACAAAAATATGACTTTCTAATCTTCCTGTCATTCTCCCTCCTTAGCGACTTCATCAATGGCAATGCAAATATGAATTGCATCTTTAAAATGAAAATAAAGCCCAGTGTAATGTTTATCCTTACATGTTTCAGCTAGGAGGATGGTCTCCTCAACGTCCATTACATGTGGCAAAGCAATGGTTGTTTACTTCCCCTTTCTAATGTTCCTCCCCGTATTCATCTTCCCTTTGAATTCCACTGCTTTATAACAGTTTAAAACACCTAACTCTTCGATCAATTCATACTATCTCACTTGGCAGAGAATAATGCACTTCAAATTGTTAAGCCTTAAGACTTGACAATTTTCAAAGAGATGTAAAATGCGGAAGATGACATCTGAAGCCATAACTTTAAATTAAGGGCATCACTTAGCATTCATTCATTAATGCTAAGGTGATCAAGACCGCCTTCTACATGAAGAGAAGAGTGGCTTGCACACTTACGACAATTTCTTGGTTCAAAATCTCATAGGAAATATTTCATATTAGACTAGGTAATGATATTCTCAGAATGAAATTGACACCATTGGATCACAAGATCCACAATACAGTTTCATTTTCAAAGAAAAATATTTAGTAATAATTCTTTATACAAATCATTTCATGGGTATGCTATTGTAGAGTAAAGTCAAATGTTTATAACACGTTAGTTGTGGCCGACGCCTATAATGGGAATGTTTTGTTTTTGCTTCCTCCTTAATGAGCAAGTGAATGATATGAGAAAAACCACCCCTAATAGAAACACGAATGGAAACTTCCATCAGCAATCTATCACACAACTTACATCCCAATCAAGTACTACACCAAATAAGTTGGTTTCTTACTCTCTACTCATATGCTTTCTTATATGCAGGCCAAACGTTTTTCCCCCTTTCAGAGAGCCCGCTTCATTTGATAATAAACAAATATGTCCTACAATCCCCTCACACTAGAGGACTGCCAACCTGAGATAAAAATCTACAGAATGTGCACAAACAAATAGGATTTTATTTAACCAGTGTTGTCTGATCTTCTCGTGCCAATCTTTCCCCTATATTCTTCTTCGACATAATAAAAATAAGAATTTGACCTCCAATGAGATTTCTCTTGTCAAATCTAAGAGTGACGAAAGGACACACACTAACCTTTTGAGGCATTACTGCCCTGGTGACCTTGTGCTGACCTGACATTTATATTGCTAATTGTACATTTTCCACTGATTGCTTTTCTATATTTTGTTGATCTTGTCATTGAGGATGAACTGATCTATAAAGAAGAATAAAGTAAATCATGTTGATATAAGACTAGGAAGCCAAGTTCTTATTGTATATGATATTGATTAGCCAACAAAGTAATTCCAGTTGAACATACCACTGTAACTTGATAAACAATAACACTGAAACGTGTTTCAGATACTGATTTAAGTTAATGCTGTATAAAAAGAGGCATAAAAGGAGCTATCAAGGCTAAGCAGAAGGCGGACTGGATTTGAACCAGTCTTAGCTTGATTATCAACAAGAGCTGCCATGTCCTTTCAGCTTTTTTGTAAGAAAGTAGTATCAAAGAGGGGGCCCTGCCCTATTCAAGATGGGAATGCCTCCAAATAAATTTCAGAATTTCTACATAAGCATTGATTAAGTTATAATTATTAATGATGGCATCTAGTTAGGTTTCCTCAAGTATCAACACTAAAAATAATAGTTGCCATTCTTATTGAGATGGACAATAATACAGATTCATTAGATGCAGCCTACAGTTATGTGATGTGAGACTTAGACTGTTATCCAGTCAATAAACAATCTAGTGCACCATGCCCCAACCAAAAATATTGAGATCCATAAGGACAACACTCAACAAATGCCCCAAGATCACAAGGTTCAAACAAATTATTGTCCCATCAAAAGCCAAGTTCCAGAAAACTTCTCCAACGGCTTGACAAAATCCATGTTGCCAAATTCAAAAATCTGTTTGGATGGTTAAAAAAAATTATCATTGAGGGATGTTAATGTAAAGACACAACTCTTTCTTAGTTCCCCCCAAGTGGATACTGGGGGAATCTTACTGTTAGAATATTTCCTTAGTGATAGTTTTAGGGGCTTAGTTCGGTACCAAAAGTTAATGTTTTTTTTAGTTATTTATGGTTTACAATAAGTTGGCATCCTTGTCTGATAAGGATTTACCCCACTTGTGATGCATATAAATGGGTGAATCTCACCACCCATATCATTATAAACCATCATCTCTGTTTATACATTGTTCTCATTGCTATATCAAGAGATTGCTTCTTATTCTATAATAAAATCTGATTAATTTTTCTCATAAGTACTTACAACTTTTGACTGTAGAACTATAATGAATGAGTGTTCATTCTCCTTGATGTAACATGAATCAAAAAAGAATAAAGAATCATTCTTCCAGAACTTTTGCATTGCAATGGCCAAATTTATATTACTTTACATCAATGCAATACAATAACATAGCACATTCCTGTATATCCATTTCATGAAACTACACAGAAATGCAGAAACGGTATAAAAGTTAAAACCAATTAGGGATGAATATTGTCATCTTCTAAACAAAGGCCTCTTGCCACCATTTTTTAAATTGCAGGTGTTGTTTAGGAAATGGAAGTTCTTTATTGGTATATCCTGTTAGGAAAAACATTTGAACTATTAATGGTAGTCGAGTTCCAATGTTAAATTAAATACTTCAGTCTGGTTCAAATAGTGTATGTTTCCTGAATATTTCAGTTTTCAATCTTCAACAACAAATTTATATTGAATTATTGAACACTTGATGATAAGCTTGGTGGGGAAGGCAGAAAAAGCCTAAAGATTTGTGTAAGAAGCTCCTAAATATCGGATTAATCTCAATTCTGACAGAACCACTAAAGCAAATCCAGGAATAGAAAAAGGGAGGCAACTTTAGCAATGATGGCAAACTTCTGCTCATGCTTTCAGTCCTGTGAGGTATCTTCAGAGATAATGATGTATAAAATTATCAATATTTTCAGTCCACTTGGATTTAATATAAATAATAATGCAGAAGTGATGGCTCTCTCAGAAGAAATATGACTGGCTAAGGGATATGATGGTGGAAACTTTGGTTGGAAGGGGAATCAATGCTAATTTTTGAACAATCAAAAAGGGGCAGTTCAATGACTGGAAAATTATCAATATCATTCAGGAAATTAAGGTAGAAACTGAAAATTTCCATATCTCATACCAACATATCAGAGGGACAGAAAATACAGTGGCAGATCTAGCATCAATTGGTAAGTGGAAAATTTGGACAAGATGATTTATTCTCGCCTATCTCCTCCATGGAATTAAAGTTAATTTCAATAGACTGCACAAAAGCAGAAGAGCTTGCTCTTCATTAAAATTTGTGAAACTTGGAATCAAAACAAGGAAAGGCTTATGGATAAAAATTGTCTTTTTGTGCACTCAATTGTGGTTTTTCATGTGCAAATCAAATAGAGGAGATTTGATGAAACTGATTAAACCATTTACAATAGCATGCTGACTAACCTGTTCCCACCTCCGTTGAAGCTCCAATAATTCTCGACAATAAGATAGACATTCTGCATGATATGAAGCTGCCAACTGTTTTATCATTGCTCTCCTTCTGATTATGCTTGCCACTGTCAGATTCAGAATGTTAGTAAAAACATGTTAAGGAGTCTCTATTCAGATGTTATATTTTTTACCACATATGTATGTTTCAGTTTCATTCATAACGGCACCATCATACAGGCAAATAGAACAATAACCTCACACTATGACATGCAACTCCATCAAATGAGATCTGAAATATTCATATGGGAGGGTATCCAGACCTAACATATGAGTTACTTAAAACCCTAAGTCTGGGCAATAAAGCCCAGATAAAAAAATAAAAAAATAAAAAAATAAAAAAATAAAGATGAAAAGAAAGAGAATGTTGTGATAAAAAAGCACTGAAGTCAAGGCAGGCTAAAAGATATAAAAGGAATACCAATAGTTGTGAAAGTATACCAATTGCTACCACTTTCTTATTGGTGATTTCCTAGGAAGAATTCATTGTGTGCCCCATTTCTATCCATTCACAATAACTAATGATACTGCATTCTGTTACACAATAATTTAATATTATTATTTATGATCCTCTGTGTACAATAACCATAAACATCACATCATAAAAACCAGGAGACATGTCTCCCCAGACCAGAGATGCATCTTGGAGATGTGGAAAAGAACCTGGCAGGAAAACACATAAGGTATGTGGCTGGGCTATTGTTAGCAGCAATGTTGGGAAGCCATTGTAAAAATTTAACAAAATCAAAATTCTCAACTCTTTCGAGCTTTCTCTTAAACCCACAAGAGGTCCTGTGCTTGAGCTGAAGCTAGAACATGCAGGCTTTACTAGTCAATTTGAATTTCAGATCATTGTTTTATTTTTTTAATTTTGTTTACTAATACAATAATACTAAATATCTGTTTATCTTAGATCTCTTCTCTAACTCCATCTCCAATGCTGATAATGAAGCTCTGACTGCCCCTCCCTCAGATGATGATGTGAATCTTGTTTTTGCCATGGCGGGGAATAAAGCTCCTAGGCTTGACAGGTTTCCCCTCTGTTTTTCCAATGGTTTTGGAATATTCTAGGCAGGGATGCTGTTGAAGCTGTAAAGGACTTTATGCTGTCTGGGAAAATCCTCAAGGAGGTGAATAACACTTTCTTGACGCTTATCCCAAAGAAGATTGGTGCCGACAACTGGAAAGATTTTAGATCAAGGAGCTTATGCAACACTTTCTACAAGATTTGCTCCAAAGTCTTATTTCATGTCACCAAAGTGCCTTCATTCAAGGTAGGCAGATTTTGGATAGCATTGTTGTAATGCTGGAAGCCATCCATTTGGTGGAATGTTCAAATAGAGCAAGTATGGACCTCAAGATATGAATATGAACAATACCTACAATAGGATTTCATGGGACTTCTTAAACAAGATTTTGGAGAAGTTCAGTTTTGTCTTAAAATTCAGATTGTTGGTGGCTTCTTGAATCTCCTCCCCAATATTCTCAGTCTTTGTCAATGGCTCCCTGACTAGCTTCTTCCAGGCTGAACATGGCCTATGCCAAGGAGAGCCGCTCTCCCCCTACTTCTTCATCCCTATGGCAGAGGCCTTAGGGACAAGCTTTGTGGAAGACATTAGAAGAGACATTACTAAGGGTGTCAACATTACTCTAGATTTTGAACCCAACTCACCAGCAATTTGTCGATGATATGATAGTCCTTGGAGCCACCTCCGGCCATGAAGCTAAAGAAATCAAAATTCTATTGAAGGAATACTCAGATGTCTCTAATCAATGCATCAATATGAAGAAAATTCCCTTGTTTTCATTAATACCCCTGTATTCAATCAAAGAAGAATCTCAACATTGTGGGGCACAAGGTCAAGTAATTCCCTTATTCCTATTTGGGCATGTCTCTTTTCAAGGGCAGGGTGCAATCCTCTTGCTAGAATGCTCTACTAAACAGATTTCAATCCAAGCTAGCCAGGTGAAAGGGTTGTCTTCTCAATTAGGCTGGCAAGTTACAACTCCTAAAAAGTTCTCTTAAAAAACTCCTAGTTTATTTGATGTCTATTTCAAGCTCGCCAAGGGGGTCATGGACAAGATAGAGAAAGTCCAAAAGAGGTTTTTGTGGTTAAGAGTGGGGGAGAAATACAGGCTCTTCCTCATTGGATGGGACAAGGTCTGCCCACCCAAGGGATGTGGGGGTTGGAACTTAGGAGAATAGAAGCTAAAAATACTGCCCTCCTTTCAAAGATGAGATAGAGGCCTGCTTGCGGAAGACAATGTCTAGACAAGAACTGTTGAAGCCAAGTACTTGGAGCTCTGAGGTGGTGAACTTCATTACGATGGAGCCCCCACCTTCAAGATCAAATTTTTGGAACAACCTAGTCAAATGTAACAAGCTTTTGGGAAGAAGGTGTAGGTGGAATATTGGGAAGGGTGACAAAAGTCTTTTCTAGGATGACACTTAGTTGCTCAACTTTCTCTGAAATATTCCGAGCCAAATTTTTTCAATTTTCAAATTACAATCAGAAATGCAACACACCCGTTAGGGTTAGATAAATCAAACCAACAGTTACAATATAACTCTTTGCCAAGAATGCGCACTCAATCTCAACAAGAGAGAGGCTGTCATATGGCAAGAGGATCGTCAGTACATTAATCAGAACTGCAACTGGAAGTAACTTTAACCAAGAATGGCGCCAAGTGATGGCGAGCATATGGTCAGAGGGTCTTAATTGAAATGCTTATACAAAAACTCTAACTAAGAATGCGCCGGCAAATGACGAGCATGTGGTCAGAGGATCCCTACCCTCTAATATACTGAAAGCAAACTCAACACCAAGTATGTGCTACCCAATTCCAGAATGGAAATGAGGCAACCATATGGCGGAGCAATTACATGAAATACAATACTGGAAATGGAGCTCAACACCAAGTATGTGCACTCCTATCCAAGATGAATAGGCGCTATCATATGACGGAGCAACTAAAAGTAAATACAATAGACTGAGCAAGGATCAGTCTCTTCCACGAAATGTGGGAAATATAATAAAGAGCTTACAAATGTGAATATTGGCTGGTTAGTACTACTAACAGCCTTACAATATAATATATCTCCTGCAAGCACGATGGATTATAGTGATAATCAAACTGCTGAAATGTAGAGCTACTCCAGAATGATTAATATGACTAAGATAAACAATCCCAGCCCTATTAATAATTTTACTAAGTCTGATATGACAGATCTGCAGTTAAAATGGTGAAATCAGCAACTCCAGAACTCACTTAAATGCTCATACCTCTCTCAATACTCACTCATTTAACTTGAAATCAGTTGCAAAACATTCTAATGATGATGACAATGAAGATGGATCACAAAAACTTCTCACAAAGACCCCTATTTATTTTGCACGACTTCCAAAGCACTTACGAAGTGAAATTGCCTGCAAGCAAGGGCGATTTACTTTAGATAATTCATAGACTTCAAATAAAATTCTGGAAACTTGCACATATGGTCGCCCTACATAGGAAAATAGATTGGAACAGTACCCAGAACAATATTATTTCTGTTTCTTGAGTTGTGAGTAAAAACAACCTACAGCCATACAAACCAGCAACTCTAAAATTGACAGAAAATACAATAACTCAACTACGGAATGTGAGAAGAACCAACTACAATGAAAGGAAACCAACTACAACTAAACCTCTCAACTAGTTGTTGTCTTTCAAGCAAGAAGTCGAGCCAAGGCTAGGAGGCATTCATTCCTCGAAGCAATCCCAAAGCCAATCCGGCAGCATAACTTTGCAAATTCATCAGATGCCAAAATGAGGACCCAAAGCTCCCTTTTATAATTTTGAGAGGACCCTCCAGAAGCTTCCAGAAGGTGCGCCCTAACTTCAAGATGTTTTTAGGGTTTTTGACTTGACCCATTCTTCCTTCAAAATGGCGTCCTTTTTCATGAAGGCAATTTTTCTTTAATTTAAAATTATCATTTCTCCAAAAGTTGGCGTCCCTTTTCCTCTTGAGCAATATTTGGCTTTTAGAAATATTAAAATATTTCCTCCATGTGAAAATACCCTTCAATGTCCCCCTTTTAAAACAATATTAATTCATGATGCTAGAACAAGGAATTATAATGTTACATTATAACATTAGAATATAAAATATCTTATATCACCATAGAAACGCATCAAAAGCCAAATTCAACCATACCGTCTGAACTGACTGCCAAAGTGGAGCCAACTGATTAGGAGTCAACAAGTCAACTGCTAAAAATAGAATTTACTAAAAATAGTAAATTCATGTAATTGCTCAGAATGTCGAACTGAAACCACCAATGCGAAGCTCTCAGAAAACCCAGAAGGAATCTGCAATCCAAGTTCAACAATTCCAAAAGAAGACTCCGCAAAAAGACGAAAACATCCTCCAAGAAGTTTGGAAACCTTGATTCGAGCTTCTGCTTAGCCTATGAGTTTCCAGAAATAGGCTAAATCCAAATGAAGAGCGTAGGGCTAAATTGGGGACATTACATTCTCTTATACTCAAGAGAACCCTAGAATATCCTCAATGGTTTTTTTAAAAGGATAGTTGATGATAAGGTGGCATATTTTGTCAAAGTATTGGAAGGTGCCAAATCTTGGAAACTTCTTAGTGTGGACAACCCTTCCCCCAATGTTGTGTGTGGTCTACTAGAACTAAATGAGTACCTTAGAAGATATCATGTCAGCCAAAGCGATAAGGATGATGAATCAATGTGTGCGGCTTTGTCAAAAGGATCCTACATTGTTGAATCAATTTACCTTTTGTATTTGGCTCCTATTCCTAGTAACCCCTTGTAGAATCTCCTTTGGGTTAAATAACTTATTGCAAAGGCCAATCCTTTTATGTGGTTGGCTAGCCAAAACAAGATTCTCTCTTTGTATAATCTCAGCAAAAGAGGTTTTATGTTGCCAAACAGGGGCTCTCTTTGTGAAGCAGCAAAGGAATTGGTGGTCCACATTCTCATAGGTCACCCCTTTGCTGCCCAAACTTCTGATATAGTGTTGGGGATATTTGAGGTTCCTTGGGTCAAGTCGGACTCAATTTCGGTCAAGTCGGACTCAATTTCTAATCTTATTCAGCAATGTGTCCCCCTGTTCTCTAGTTCGCCCCTCAAATTATTATGGCAATTGGCTATTCCTCATTCATGGTGGAACCTCTCGAAGGAGAGAAACAACAGAATCTTCAGAAATAAAAAGTGATGTGCTCAAAGAGTTGATTCTAAAGTTATTGCTGCATTAAAAGAAAATTAAAAAAAATTCAAGTTTGTAGAGTGAGTGAGAAGGAAAAGGCTAAAGTTGAGGAAAGAAAGTTTGTGTTGTTTTGGGATTTTCCTTCGATGGAGGTTGGGGTCCGCGCAAGGAATAAGAAGGATAGAAGTACCGTTAGATAGATTCCTCTACCACCAAATTGATTTAAGCTTAACTTCGACAAGGCTACTAAAGGCAAATTGAGCCCAACTGGAGCAAGGGGCATCATTAGGGACTGCTAAGGGGGGATTCAAGGTTGCTTTTGCTCCTCCAATTGGTGTAAAATCTAGCCACTATGCCGAAGCTTTCCCTTTGTTGGGAGGTATCCAATTGGTCAAAGACATGGGGTGTAATAATGGACTCCCTCAACATTGTAAATTGTCTAAGTTGTGGGAAGGAGCCCAACTAGATGATAAGAAATGCAATTAATGACCTTTGAGCCCTTCAATTAGAATTTGAAAACTTCACCTTCAACCATACCTACAAGGAAGGTAACTACACAACCAACTAGTTTGCCGATTATGGAGTCTCAAAAGAATCAACAACCAAATAGTTCAATCATGCATGCCTTCCTAGCCTCGATGGTGATTTAATCTCAAATGAAGAAAAAATATAATCTTATAAGGGACTTTCATCTGCATTTGGGTAATGGCTTCATAAGCATGACACATGGTCATCATGTGGGAGTTTTGAAGCATAATCTTAACAATCAATTTAGGGACACAATTTGCCAAGTTCTTATTTGGGCCCATGTTAACTTCACTTGCAATAATCACCATGTAATTATGAGTTCATCCAAGAAGAGATATGTTGAACATCTCTTGCACATGGGAAGAGTTGCAGCTAGAAGCATCAAGAATGTCAAGATCTGACAAGATTTTCATCAGCAATAATTATAAGTGCCAAAGCTTGGGTGTTTGGGTATTGGTGATCCTGCAACCACTTCTCCTACATTGGTGTGCTGAGGAAACTTTGTCTGCCCCAGTGAGTTTTTCTGGTGTCATTAGAATGGGAGGTAGGAGACGAAGAATAGAGTCATCACCTTGTGAAGAAGCCAAGAGGGTCTCGAAGTCTTGACGCATCCTACAAAGAGGAAGTTCGACTAGCTTCATCGAGAAGGTTAAAGGCCATGATCTATCGCTCTCTATGAAGTTTATTGAGGCCTAGAAAGGTAGGAGGATGTCGTTATGAGGAGTGTCGATGGTGACCCCTAAAGAATACATTGTTGAAATCATAGGTATGCCCATGGACAGTCTATAAGTTTTTAAAGGAAAAAGGTGTAAAGAAATGAAAATCAATAAGTTCTACAAGAAAGGGGGGCTCATTTAAAGCATCCTATTGCAGGTAAGAGGTCACGAGGTGTAGTCTCCCCATCGTCCCCGTGGTTCCAAAGGGCATGTCACGCCAACGTCACCGGTCACATGAAAAAAGTTTACCAGGTGCACTGCAGTTTATAAGGGGCGGCTACCCGATTTGGATTCCTGCAATCTAAAAAAAAGAAAGAAAGGGGAGCTCATTGAGCATTACGAGGATAGTGAAGGGATAACTAGGACTACTCTCCCATGGCCCTATGATGAGGTTAGCATACAAATTACCAAGTAAATCACCTTGGAAGGGAAGTACTCCAAGCTTTGCTCCTACTATTTTTCACTCTTTAACCACTTTAAACATAATAGGCTATTAAACATTTCTTTTTTACTTCTCTATTCTTTGGAAAGAACTATGTTGGATGTTCAGCTAAGAGATCATCAAGCCTTGTTATTGCTCCCATTCCAAGGTGTCCTGCCTAATATATCCCTTATTGTCACAGACAAGGAGGTTAAGCCCTTGCATAAGGGATTAACAAAAATGATATCCCTATTCCTAACTACAGAAGCAAAAAGGTTGCTCTAAGGCCAAAGAAAATTAAAATTATCATTCCATCAAAAATTGGCCAAACCCAAGATGATTCAGAGACCTCATATTCCCTCAATGAGGAGTTGGCAAGGAAGGTTGAAGGAAAAGGCAAAAAAGAACCAATATTCACTCCTAGGTGCAAGAAGACCGCAACGAGGAAAGATAAAGCCATTTATAGGAGAGAGGCATAGAGCAAAGCTCCTCCCATCCTCATTAATAGTTTGAAGAGGAGGATGCTAGACAAAGCGTAGAGGATCCATTTATGGAGGAGTCACAAGACTATGATCCATTAAAGAGACAACAAAAAATGTTCTAGAGTTAGTAGAAAAGGGCACAACAAATAGATACCACATCATTGTGAGAGGGAACAATCATGGAGACATGGCAATGCACATCAAGGAAGCACTACAATTGATCCACATGAAATCAAAGGAACAATTACAAGAATTTATAGTGTCAGAAAAGCAATGGTTATACATGGAAGCAAAGAAGGAATGAATATGGTGGTGAATGGAATCAGTGTGGCGCAACAAAATATGGAACAAGGTTGGAGTACAATCAAGCAAAGCCCTCTACAAAGATCACATATGGATTGTTGGATGATAGGGCATGGCATCATATATTAATGACTTGAATAAAATTTCTTATTTAGCTTGTTCTCATGATTCAAGGACGAAAAATGTCAAGGAAGATGGGATGTCATGTATCTCATGATATGATATGATATAGTGTATATAAATTGATGGAGATACCAACATGTGGAACACATCCCTTAAGTTAGTTATATTGGATCATATGGACAACATGTGTAATTAATTATATGGAGCGATGAGTAGACCTACAAGAAGATTAGTGGTTTAGAATAAAAGTATTTATCCCACATGTGTGGGGAAGTGGTAGTTGTAGGTAGTAAGTTGAGCGATATAAGTTGTGGTGCTTAGACAAGAGAGATATGGGATGAATATTGTATATGTTTGGAATCACATATTGGAGATATAGCGTGGAGTGGCTTCTTCCAATAAGAAGCATTGGATGGCGTTGCCCTAACTCAAGGGTTTATTCTATTTCTGAGTATATTAGTCTATCATCTGGAGTATTTCTATTATTTTATGCAAGTTCACAACATCCGGTACATGACAAAGAAGAGGCACTATGATGGTTCATATCTGTTAGTATCAACCACATGTTAGCATCTCCGTCAAGTGTCAACCCATATATGTTATAATATTATAGCCCCAGGCGCATGCCAGTTACCCATGGATATATGACTGTCTGTACGATAGACAAGTCCATCATGGACAACAATAGAGGTTTCAGCTCTAGAGGCAATGGAGGACCTTGAAAAAAAAAACTCAAGAGATGGGAAATGGTTGTCACAATGAATGAACCAACCAATAACATGTGGACTACCAAATAGATAGGAGCAGACTTTGATGTTTACTATTCCATAGATTTTCCATATTATATGAAATTTGTGATGCGAAGACAAACCTATGATATAATCAAGTCATGTCATTCCAATTTCCAACACCTCGAACCTCATTCTATGCCATTGATCTAGAAGAATATGAATTTTGATAATTTCACAATATTATGATAATACACCACTAGCTTCATCATCATTTTAAGAATACTTGGTCAAACCATAGAGTCCAAATTTGTCATATCTGAGGCCACATAGCTCCAAAGTACCAGCCCTGCTAAATACCCCAATTTTGTGGTATCTATAGAAAACATCAAAAAGGAAACTATGAACCAACAAAGGGCGAGCAGTTGCTCTTCTTGTAACCGCTCAGACATCTCTTCATCTTCTTCAATTGTATTTTAATGCACCATAGCTAATCATAGAATAGTTGGCTAGTAGTTCCAGTTTTGATTGATACACCTGATCTCTAGATTATTGTACAGAACTTGCAAATTCTTGAATAATATTATCTCACATTACCGTAGTAGAATAGTGTTCCATTGTTTTTCCATTCTCTTTGTGAAGATATTATGATGATTGCTGTTATTAATATTCTCTCAACTCTTATGTTGTTTTTACTCATAACAAATTGAGATCTGTTTTAGGGCGGTATCCCTTGGGTTAACCCTCCACCCTGAATCAGCTATGGCAAGGCAGTATCATCCAAGGTTGAGCACTAACACTATTGCAATCAGAGCACACTCTCTCATGTTTTACCACTGCTCAAGACGATGGATAGCCATTTGAAACTAGCACACTCTCCCAATATGGCTGGTAATTAGAAGAAGGCACTCCATAATTGGTAGATCCCCAGCATCAGCTTAAAGGCTTAGTTACAGTTCTCTGAAAAGAGGTTGGGGCCTGAATCATTAAATTAGTTGCTGAGATCATGTTCATGAAGTCAGACAGATACATTGTGGAATAAGGGGTCGACGCCTAATACTTTGGGCCATTGGTTGATATGATCTCCGGAAAGGGTGATGATGCTGCAGCAGATGGTGAAGAACTGGAGATGTTGCAGCTTCTACTGAAATGGCATCATGGCTGCTGTTGAGGTTTTATAGATGACTAGACTCTCTCTCTAAGTTTTAGAGGACTGAACATTTACAGGGCACTTTCATAAACCACTTTGTTATGGTTTTAAGTTTGTGTGTGACAGAAGATGGGCACACGGGCCCTTGGTCAATATTGTGTCTGCTCCTTAGGATTTCATATTTTGGTACTCTTAGAACTTAGAAGCAAAATTAGAAGCCTTTTCTTTGACATGTTATAGGCTGTTGGTTTGTACCCATAAACATCAGCTATTATTCCAATGATAGCAATCTTTGAATAATATTTTCACAGTAAATATTTTACCCTGTCACAAGAAAATACATTAACTATCCAAATCCAAGATTTCTAGCTAGACACGACCTGGATGCTCCTTTGACTGACCTTTTTCTCTACTAGAAAATGAGGCCCAAAAATAAACATCTGGCACATTGTTTTTCATTTGGAGCTTTGGGTGCCCAAATAACAAACACCATGCCCGGCTGTTTAAGCTTTACCGAACATGGACTTAATTGCCTATATATTAAATGCTCGTCGATTCATCCACATGCTAACATAGCAATTCGCCAATTTATAGCAGCAAATTATGGAATTGGACACCCACCTCCCATTTTAATCGGTTCTTGTTCTCATAAGCACTAAATAAATTGGCAAAACATTTATCCATCGCAAGTTTCTTGTTTAAATCACAGCCCTAAAATGTGAATATGCATGCAGGCAGGCATGCATTCATGAAACCCTCACAATTATTCTCCTCTGCCCTCTACTAACCGAAATTACTAGATATTCCAAATTACCAGACAACAAAAAGAAGATTCCACAACAAACCACGTGAGGCCAATGTCAGAAGAGGCCTTTTAAAACTCCTATTAAGAGTTCAGCACATCCAATCTGAGATGGAGAAGAAGACCGTTCATTCAGAAAGTCTCACCATCTTAATTATAGTTAATTGACCCAAATTCCTCGAAAAATTGAAACTTATTTGAGTGCCCAAGACATACCTTGGCCGGGGTGGAAATCGAAGAGGAGGTGGGGTGATGAAGAAGAAGATGTGTCCACCTCCACAGAAGAGTGGACGTCGCCGTTTTCCCAGCTGCTCCCACCCGTCGCAGTGCCCGTTGTACACTTGTTATTATTCTCATCGTTATCATTGCCCTTCTCCATTTCTCCTTTTGCTTTCTGCTGTGCGGGGGCGCTGAGCATGTTCTATAACCGCCCTCTATCAACCAGAGAATTTTCGATATACAGAGGTATTGCAGAATATTTTATTAAATTTATGTGTTGTCCTACAGAATGTTTTACTTTTGTCTCATTTACCCAGCAAAAACTTTTTTTATAGGTGATTTGATAGGGTTTTTTATTTTAGAAGATAAAATAATATTAGTAGTATCTCTTTTATCCTAAAAAAGATAATAGAGGTGAAGGGACCTCAAACTTCAGAAAAAATTAGTGAGAGGTTATAACTTAAATGGAATTAGGTTTAATATAAAATCAGGATTTTGTTAGAAGTGGTAAATAATTTGTTAGAGTTTATGAATAAATGATTTTTTTTTATTGTGTTATTTATGATATGAATAATATAAGTAAATGATTTTTTTTAAGTCAATTAAATAATTTATTGTTCGAGTGTAGAATACTCAGATTTTTTTAACTTAGTGTCAATCCATTACGCCTAATTCATTTAAGTAGTAGTTTTTGTTAGAAGTGCATGAATACTCGAACTTCTTTGACAAAGCAACACTTATGGTGTTAACTAGGGGAGAGGACCCAGTACCTGAGCATGTTTCAATAGTTGTGATAGTAGTTGTTTATATAATGTGTAATATTTTTATCAATATTAGACCAATAGTTGTGACTTTAAAGTTGTTAGTGTTGATGGTGACTACCCATAATTAAACAAAATGTATCTATTTGATCTAAAAAGCAACCAATCATATGATTCCATATCAGCACTCAATAAAACATGTTGTGAATGCACAAGTATTGGTCTCACTTTTTTTTTGGGCCTTTTTGGACACCTTGACAAAAAGCATGCTGATGTGGCATCATATTTGATGATGTGGCCTTGAAACCTTAGTTATAAGTAGGGGACTTGCCAAGTAAGTTGTTGTAAAAAATTGGGAGTGATTTGAAATTTCCACGTAGTATAATTAGAAGCGGGAAGTTAGGGTGCACAACTACTAGGTCCTCTCCCCTAATGCACTTTGCTTATTTAAGTGGTATTTTTTGTTCAAAGTTAGTAAATAGCTCATTGTGCAAGTGCACAATTACTCACACTTATTTGATTAAGCATCACTTGTAATGTCAAGTCAATACATTTAAAAGACTTGATTCTTAGTGGGCTCTTTGCAAGTCAAACAACTTCACTAATAGACCAAATTTCACTTGACTAAATTTATAAAAATGGATTTGAATTTCATTATTAATAAAAGTATACAAATGAAGAATATTTGAAAAACACAATATTTATTTATTGTTTTCAATATACCCCTTTACATCATCAAAATGGTACATGCAAACAATAAATCTTGAATCTAAAGGTCGATCAAATCTCATTGAATACAATACATGCTCAATTACAAGAGCCATTAACCTTCATGTGAAACTGGAGGATTTTTCATCCTTCACATTCACTTTCACAATTGTTTATGTAAAGAAAAGTCAAAAACAAAAACACTCTCAATCAAGCTCTCATTTATCTTTTCATTGCAAACAATCCACAAAATTATCAATAATATAAAATATAAAAATATTCATACGCTAACATTTAATGCAACTCATTCACTCTTTATATTGTTTTCCCTCTCTACTTGAATCAAGTTCTAATAGTTATAAAAGTAAAGCGACATAAATTTTATTTATCAAACACCTTAATTCAAATATCAATTGTTTGCCCTTTGTATTCATTTGTAATGCAAACTATCATTTTCACCATAAGGAATTACAAACTATCATTTTCACCATAAGGAATTAGTTAGGAAAAGGAAATACTTTTTCACTTTCCTTATGCAAATATTAGAGTATAAATTGATGCATCAAACAAGAAAAACAACATAATATAGGAATAAATAAATAAAATTATGTATATTACATTAACAAACAAGTTGAGGGAAAAATATGTTCCACATACAAAATCCATATCTAATAGATTTTTTTTTCATTCTTTTATAATTTTTTCTATTTTTTCTCGCTTGATACTCATTTGACTCATTTGCATTCTTTCTTGAGCAAGAGCACAAGATTGTTTATTGAGAAGAAATAATAAAATAGAAAATATGGCAAGAAGTAATATAATTGAGTTTGATCTTCAATTCATTTAAGTTGTTTAAATTATATTTTAAATGGTAAGAATGTGTGTTGTACATCTTACATAATAATCTAATCTTATTGTAAATTGGTCCCTCGTACTAAATAGGGTATCACACTTAGAGAGGAATCTTGAGATTCCCCTTGTAATAATATTTTTGTCACTTGAAATAACATATAAAAAATAGGAGTTATATTAGAAGAACATTTATAATCTAGGGGTTATATAGTGCATTAAAAGAAGGCATCTTTAACTAACTAAAAATAGTTAGTGTAACGAGCATTTGTATTCATTTGAATGGAGTGTTAGAATTTACATTCTTGAACTAGGACACTTGGATTTGGTTCAATGGTATAACAAACCACTTGGTTGTTTCTAGTTTTCCTTGTGCTTATAAAATAAGCATGCAACTGTGTTTGCATAAGGTTTTTGGTGACAAGTGCATGTTACTCAAATTAGATCAAACACGTGATTGAAAATATTAATTAGTACAAAAAGAATCTCTTTGTATTGTAAACAAAATAATTGTTAACATATTGACTGGTGTTGTGTTTTGCTAGGTTTTTTCCCAAAAGGGTTTAACATCGTATATATTGTGTTAATATTATGAATGTCATTGTTTTAATCTACTACATTGTAGATTCTATATTTATTTAATGTAATTATCTTTTTTTGTTTATTCCTTTCAATCGGTTAAAGTTTTATTTGCTAAGATATGTGAGAGGGAGGACATTTTGGCCCTCCATTTGAGTAGAAGCTTTAATCCAAATTTCAAGAATAAAGATGGTTAGGAAATTGAGGATAGAGATCAAAAAGCTTAGTAGATAGAAAATATGATTTTGGAAGTGATGCAATATTTCCTAATTGATAAACATCAATTGATTGTTAAAAATAAACTTATTTCATCTAATATTGATGTAGATGATTGGCAAAAGCTTGATAAGAAGGAAAAAAGAATAATCTAACTTTGTATTTCTAATCGAGTGTTGTTGAATGGCTCAAGTGAAGACACTACTCAAAAGATATGGGAAAATATATGGTCCTTATATCAAACAAAGTATCTAGTGAACAAACGTTGTCTACAAAATAATTTACACTCCCTTAGAATGAGTGATGATAATTCAATGATAGAGCACATGAATGCCTTTGATATAGTGACAAAATAATTATCTTTTATAGTTTTGGATGATGAAAATGTGAATCACAAATAAAAACAATGAAAAACTCATACTTCAACAATCACTTCAATGAAACTCAAGATTTTGGCTTAGAATTAAGAATTTAGATAACAAGAAAAGTTATCATAGCTAAGATTTTGATTTGCTTCATTGTTGGTTATTCTTCAAAGTAACAAACTATGAAAGAACAATAATGATATGGTGCAATGATAATGATAAATGCTCAAAGATAATGATACCTATGTTTGACAATGATAAGGATAATGCTTGATAATCCTTGATAATGTTTGATAATACTAGATAGATGCTTGATAATTCTTGATCATGAAAGTGCTTGAGTGATAAAAATGCCAGTGATTTTTTATCATAAGAGTGCTAGGGAGATTTTATAATAAAAGTGTTAGGGATAGTTTTGGTAATAAAAGTTTTAGGGGTTTGAATGAAACGAAAGATTCTTATTTATGTGTTTCACTTGATAGTTGATCGATGGTGGAGATTAATTTGCAAGATCAATGGATAGGAAAATTCAAGATGGGGTAAGAACTAAATTTGAATTTGATGAAAGGAGAGAAAGATTGGAGGAATTATTTATCAAAATCATAGGTGGAGAAATAAATAAATAGTAATTTATTTATTTAAAAGAAAGAGATTTAATTTATTTTTTTAATTTATTTAAAAGAGTAGTGTTAGCTAATTAAATAATTATTGAAAATTATTTAATTATAGAGGAAAATATAAGTTTGATTTGATTTTAATTAATTTTGGAGGAAAAATGGACATAATAACAATAAGACATAGTCAAATGGCGTCTGCTCTAAAAACTCATGCGTCTGCTCAGACTCCCAGCGTGCTTCACTTAGCGAGAAACCATGGTGATGGCGCTCTCAAAGGGGCGAAATTGGTGAAGGAACTCACCGTTGTTAGATCTGCCTCAGTCCTCAATCTGTGCGCGTCCAAGAGTGTGGCGGGGAAGGCATCCCCGAGCGAAACCCTAGGTCTCCATTGGCTAATTCGTTGGGTCCGAATGATGGCATTGCGGGTCTTGTTGGTTCGTCTGGTATGTGCCACAATGGCGGTGAATGCAGAAAGAAAAGCTTTGTCGATGCCCTTGTTGCCCGCCCTTCCTCTCCGCGTATGGGCTCCCATGAGTCGGGGTTCTCCGTGGGCTCACCGGCTACTGCGTTTTCCCCTACCAAGCAAAATTTAGAGCCTCTTTGGCCTCACAGCGGGGCTTCTATGCGCCCTCCATTTGCAATTCGACAAGCTTCTGCCCCTGAGGCCAGTCTAGATGGCCTTGTATGCGACAGAGAAGATTACTTGCAAGATCACGCCCTGGTATGTCGATTCACTAAAGTTTGGCCTAAATTATGTGACCTCCATTCATGGATTGAGGAAAATTGGAAGGACTATTTGGAAAATGAAATCAGCATCTACCCGTGTGCGAAGGGGTTTTTCATCCTAGAATTTGTGTCTATGGACGACAAAGAAATGGTGCTAAAAACTGAACCATGGTTCTTCCAAGGGGATATTATGTATATGAAACCTTGGTCCCCCTCTTTTGATCCACGCACAGAGTCATTTGCATCTACATATTTATGGGTTTGGCTACCTTACCTCCCACTACAGTTTTGGGAAATTAACTATCTGAAAGCAATTGGTAACAGCTTGGGGAAATATCATGGTCTCTCCGAAGAAACAATCAACTATGAAAATTTGACTTTTGCTCACCTCTGTGTAGAAATGGATGTTTCAAGTGGCCTCCCAGTAGAAATATTTCTCAAAGTTGGAAATAGGCGCTGGCGCCAACCAATAGATTATGAAAAATAGCTTTCAGATGTAGAATTTTCTCTGCGACAGAACATGTTACTGCACAGTGTGGTAAAAGGCGTTTTGGGGAAAATGCCAGTGTTGCCCCTAAAAGCAGCCCCTCCTAGTGGGTTGGGGCTGAGTCCAGACATAATGCTATTGCTCCTTCTGTAAAGAATGTTGGTGACTTCACTTCCTCACTTTAGGAATCTGCTCCTGCTATGGTCCCCTCCCACTCGCCTGTGGATGATTTTCATGTTATGGTGTCTGTGCCAGAATCAAATCAAGACGATGCACGCATTACTTCTCCATCCTTGGAGGTTTCCAATACTGTTTCCTCTTCTCTTTCGGCAGCTACTATGGTGGTTTGCAACCCGGGTTCTTCCTCGCTGGCGGATTCGCGCTTGAGCCAGCATCCCTCCTTGGATGACCAACAGGCTTGGACGGAGGTGAAGAAAAAGAAATCCCCATCCTTAAAACAAAAACATTCAATGTCCCTAAGATCCTCAAAGAAAGATGGAACTTTGGAGGGATAATCTGTGGCCACACCCACTTTTGGGTTGATGCAGGTTTTATTAGGTTAGAAGGAAAGTATAATTTTATTTGTGTTTGGGCACCCCTGGTGGAAAGGGCATGCATTTATTCTCTTTTTGAATTTCGGGCGCTATCCCCTTGACAACACTTATCTATAAAAAAAAAAATTAAAAAAAAATTAAAAAAATTAAAAAAAATGTTGGAGGAAAAATGATAATTGATGAATTAAATAAATAATTAAAAAATATTTAATTAATATAGATATGAAAAAAAGATTAAGATAATTAAAAATTATTTAATTATTATGGATGAAAAGAGAGGAAATATTAGCTTAATTAGATAATTAAAAATTATTTAATTAATATAGATAGAAGAAATGATAAGGATAATGATGAAATGATAAAAAGAAAGTGTATTAGTCATTTTCAGGTGTCTACGTTTTGCCCCTCTTTGAGACAATGTGTTTTATAGTGTTGTTCCAAAGAAAAGATTGATGGTATGCCCCAACAAACCATGGGATGGAGATATGATGCCCCCTCAAGAGATTGATTAGAAAAGCATTTTTTGGTCAATCTCATGACAAGAAAGATTATTTATGATGTTTCTTATTATGATGATGATGATGATGTTAATTATGATTATGCATAAATATGATGATGGATGTTTATGATACTATGATGCAAACTAACAAATGTGAATGCAGGATATGCAGAGAAATCAATCTCCACCAAGGATCAAGTATCAAAATGAAACCTATAAAGAGAAGACGCAACAAAAGACAATATGCAAGATGAAAAACAAGCAAAAAGAAAAGAAGATTCCTTGTTACTTTGAAGAGGAACCTTAGCAAGTGGATATCTCTTGAAATTTACCCACCCTGCATGGACTTTAACACAACACACATGCAAAGAAATATAGTCATGTCTAAACCCAAGTTATTCTAAGCACATTAAGATAGGCCTTCATCAAATGAGAGATAAAAGAAATCTAAACATACAAAGGAAGAGACTCATGCCTCAACCCAAGCTACTCTAAGAACATTAAGATATAGGCCTTCATCAAACAAATGGGAGAGAAAAGATAAAATCAAGAGAGAAAAAGAAAAGCAATTAAGAAATGAAATCAACAACCAACAAATCTCTTGCCAAGAGATAAGCTCATGCATGTGTTGTCATGAGGATAACACCCTTATCCAAGTGTGAAACTTAGCTATCCTATGAAACATGGGATCATCTTCAAGCTGTGGGTTGCCTATGGTGAAGATGAACCTTTAGAGAGGGTTGGTTCCCTTGATGGATCTCCTATAAACTATTCCT
Organism: Sequoia sempervirens; assembly: GCA_007258455.2. NCBI lineage: Eukaryota > Viridiplantae > Streptophyta > Pinopsida > Cupressales > Cupressaceae > Sequoia > Sequoia sempervirens. The sequence goes on along the minus strand of VDFB02075321.1, from coordinate 167,250,686 downwards.
TTGATTAGGAAAAAGGATAGAATAACTAAAACTTAAAGATTGTTTATCCTAAGAGGTGATTCACCAAAAATCTAAGACTTATAGTTGTTGTTTCAACTTACAACTTCTCTAAAAAAATCATCTTTACCCTATGCACAACTCAACTTTCACAACCTCACACAACAATTTTTCATAAGAAGGTTGTTTTTCTGGTCCATGAAGGAAAATTGAAAGTTTTCACTAGAACTACTGAAAAAAAAATAACACATCTTATTACCTATATAAGTCTTTCTTATTCTAGCACAAAATGTTTTGCAATGAGACATAATTTAAGGATTTGCACAGATAATCACAAAAATTACATCAAATTGTCCACAAAAATACTCAACACAAGAATTTAGAGAAGGAAAAACTTGTTGCTTTAATTGAAATAATTGAAGCTTTTACTGATACAAATATGAAAACTACTTGAGAATACATAAAAAAAAATATTGCTCTATTAGTTACAATCTCTTCTCTTTTGTATAAGGCAAAAAGAGGAATGGAAAGAACTAACTCTAAAAGAATTGGATGTTTTTCTTTATAGATAACTCCTCAAGATGATTGAAGTTGAACCTTCGAGAAGATGTTGAGTGTGCATGGATGTGAAACTGGATGTGAACTGGAAGCATAATCATGCAAACTTTGGTGTAAAGAGTTGACTAGAATTGTTGCCCTCTTTGGCTTTTGCATGCATCTTAAAACCCCACCTCTAATTGAACTTGGACTAATCTCTAAATTTTGCATTAAACTGATTGAAAAGTTATCCCAAGGCACTTTGTATAGGGTTTTCAACTTGCTAGGTGTACAAGGCAAAAAAGCATTTATTTAAGGACCTCAAACTACCTCAAAATTCATGAATATAGCCCCAAACTCCTCTTAACTTCAATTGTAACCATGGGGGATTTTAAAAAAGGCCTAAACTAACTCTAAGTGCTTGAAAATTGAGCATTTAGATCTCTAGTTGAAGCATAGGTACTATCATCCCTTCATTATCTTGATTGTCTTTGTTGGGTCTGCATTAGTGTTTGGACTCTCACTATCCACTTGACTTCTTTATTATTGTCACTTTGAACATGCATTAGCTTTTATCCATCCTTTGATCCTTTATGACTATTACTACTCTCTTCATTGCCAATAGATTGTTATTTATTGCAATAAGAGTGTTGTTTATGGCTTCCTTCTATATGATCAAAGGATTGATCTAAATAGTTAAGACTTATCTTCTCTTTGGCATGAAAATCATTACCTTATCTTCTATAGCCTGTCCTTCAAACCTAATCACTATTTATCTCTTGACTGTTGTGGACCTATTTTGTTAGTTTCTTGATTAGCTTTGATGAAACTTTCATAAAAATGTTTTTTAGAGTGGTAAATGGTATACCTTAGCAGAAGTATGCATTCTTCATTCCTTGTTGTGGCAAGTCTTTTGGAAGCATGATTCTCTAGTGCTATTGTCACATTATCTAGAGTTAAACCCTTCTTTTACCTTATTTTCCTTTTGTGTAGTTATTACCCTTTATGACTATGTTTTTGTTTCACTATTAACCATCCTTAAGTCCCTAACTTGTCAATCCTTCTAGACTCTCCTCATGTATTTGCTTGGTTGTCCCATGTTGCTTTTGTGATTTGATTTGAAGATCTTTATGCATGCTTCATCATGAACTTTGCACCCCTCTTGTCATTATCTTGACTACCATTTACTCATGGTGAAAACTCTTATGGTTGTGGTTGACTTTTCCTTGACAATCCCATTCCTTTTCAAAAAGGACTACCCTTTCATAACTTTTCCCTGTAGTTCATTGAAGCCCCCATCTTTGGCACTATCAAATTGTAGTGACTCCCTTATTGTTAGAATTGGCTATGGATGCCAAGACCTAGAGGCCAAATGGAAAACTCAAAAAGAGAGAATGGAATGTGACAAGAATAAACTGTATTCGCATCAATATGATTCAATGATATGAGATGATTGATACAATGAGAGAGACCCCTTGGTTATATAGCCAAGGTGAGATACAAGATGTCATAGGATTATATAGCACAAAGAGCTTGTCCTTTATATCCTGATGTAGATGCTTCACCTTTGTCCTTTTTAGACTGTTTTGAAGTAGAAGGAGAAGAAGATTTAGACATTCTAGAAGGAAAATCAATGTGATTCTTTTTTAGAAGATTTTTCAACTCATCAATATCCTTCTTATAACAATAGTGTTCATGTCCATCCTTCTTGCAATATGCACAAAAAGGCCTCCCCTTCTTAGATGATTCTCCTTTTAAGGATGATGATTTTGATTCTTTATGTGGCTTGTTTTTTTCTTGTTTTGCTTCTTATCAAGATTCCCTTATTCTTTTTGTACCTTTGACTCACTAGCCACCAATGCTTGTGACTTGGAGGACTTGATTAGACCCATGTTCATTAACTTAGCTTCCTCTTGAATTAGGATATTGGCAAAGTCATCAAACTTAGGATCAACCTATGATGCTCCCATAGAAATTCGATGGGTATGAAATCCAGAAACAAACACTAAATACTCAGGACCAAGCTTGGATAACACATTCAGAATCAACTATAAATCCTCTTTATTAATGTTGCATTCTTTCAACTGTGTTCTTAGTTGCTTGATTTTGGAGATGTAGTCTTGGATGTGGTCAAAACTTATAGGATCAAGATTCATCAAATCATTATCAATCTAATAATCCCTAATCTTATATGTTTTACCACTGGGTACCAAAAATCTCCCGTATTACCTCTTTAGGTGTTTTGCTTGATTCAGTAGCAAATTGCAAATCCACCGTTCGAACATATGCATCCAAGTGTTTTCTTACGATTAATCTCCCATCTTTCCAATTCTGAAGCATCAATAGGTTGAGAAATGGTTTCCTTTAGATAGCCTATTGGACCTTTTCCCATGAGATAGTTCCATACCAATTTTCTACTTGTAGCATAGTTATGTGGATTTAGGAGTTCAATTTGAGATTTCCCCATTGCAAGAACACAAACCAAGCAAAAGAATGCAATCAACCACTGCAAGATTACCCCCCCCACAAATTACTCAACCATGAAACCCCCCAAGCAATATTTGATTTGGCACTTTATATTTAGTGTGTTTATAGTTGCCACTGCCAAAACAATGAAGTGGACTTTTGATCTTGGTACATGCAAATTCCAAAAATAGGCCACATAATCAAGTACATTTTTTGGTATAAAATGAGATCAATATGATCATACCATTGAAAAGTACACAAAAAATCATGCACTTTCAAAAAAATTGCACCCAAAATGTGCAGGCCAGAATAGGAATACAAGAAGAGAGTTCCCAAAGGAAATAGGACAGCGGCAACACGGTGAGAATATGTAGTTCTGAAGAAACCCTAGACACAAAACAACCAGGTGCACCACTGCGAGAAGGGGTGTTCTCCAAATAAAAAAATTGCTCTGAAGTTAAAATAGGCAAAGATATCATTGAAAATGCCTTCAAAATAGAAAGAAATGCAAATGAGGAGGGATGAGAGAAAAATATTTTAGGTTGAAAGCGTCATCACTAGCGTGGTGATGGCCTGTATGCATATTAAAGAAATTGGCATCGCCGGGCCATGAAATTCCTTCTCCGGACAAAATAAGCTGCAGAACAAAATCTTGGCAGAATCTTTTGCGTCGGCCACCAGAATATTCTTCGTTGATTAAATTTGGTGGCTGATCATCAAAATCTTTGAGATTCCATGGAATATCCTTCAAACACAACCCATTTCTTTTCAGCGCCCGCCAGTTGATTTTTTCACCGGAATTTATTTGAATGATCGGTCCAACTTAATAAATGTCAAAAATCTTTTTAGACTGCCAGGTTTTTTGAATGTGGGCCGCCGGATTTAATTTTATTCACGCCAGGTTTTTATTAAGAAAACCCAGCTCAAATTTTATAGATTGACCGTTGACTTATGAGGTGGGGGCCCGCAATGGCCACATGGTTGTCCACTGGGCGCCTGCGGGTACCACCATAACCTGAGATCTGTGGTACCTATGTAGCAAGTACTGCAAAGTACCTCGAATTTTTTTTAAAAAAAAAAACTTTTGATTTTTAATATGAAATTTTCTAAAATTAACCGCACATATATATATATACAAAGGTTTTCAAAAATTTACAAAACAAATAAAATATTTTTTGAAATATCATCACAAGCGACTGTAATATTGTGGCGACCCAGGGGTGTTGTGGCTCCCTAGGCAAAAGATTGCCTCACCCGGACAACTTCTCAATTTGGATACCAGCGGTATTTGATCAATAATGGGGTTTTTCCCCTTACGGATGTGATAGCGGTCAGTTTGACCAAAATGCTCTAAAATTACAACTATACGGAACTAGCAACCACCGCCCGACTTCAAACCCTCGTAGATTTGTGGCCTCGAGATGTATGCTAGATTGGGCCGAAACAAAGAAATTTTATTATCCTTCCGGACCCGATGGTGAGCTTATATATTTACTGATAAGCTCGATTTGAACTGCAATAAGAGCCAAGAAAATGGAACACCCAATTTGATCTCTCTTCAAAGACTCTCCAATGGCACCCAACGCTCCCCATGCCATGTTAAGAGCTGAGATATATACGTATTCTTATGCTATGTTTTACTTTTTACTTTGAAGTAATTGGTAGATGATTATGCACGTTCAATGATTTGACATTTAGTTAAAATGGCTAGAAAAATCAATGTTTTCATGAGTCATGTTTAGTTGACTAAAATTTGACATGTGCTTGAAATTTGTCAAGATGTGATGATCTCATGAGGATTATGAAAATGATTACTGAAACACTAATCTTGTGTTGTTGATTGCAAGTTGCATTCAGGAAATAGGTTTCCGCCCTCCGAGAAAGGGAGGGAGAGCATCATCAGATAGAAGGGCATAGATACAAGGAAAAGAGTAGGTTGTCTCCACCTTAGGTCTAGTGTTGGTGCTAATTGGTGAACCTAATTAAGTTGGGTAAGTGATGCTCAACCCTTTTGGTATAAGAGTAAATTCTTGACTCGACATGTTGTCGATGTCATTTAAAGTCCATTTTAAGTTGTTTAACGTCAACCTAGTCATTTTGGGATAGTGACATCGCCAAGGTTGAACATTAGTTGTTGTAACTAAGAGAATCTTTTGTCGGCATGTCACTTCTTATGACATAAACAAATTTATGTTGTGACCTCAACTACATAATTGGTTGTTCATTATTGTCTATATTCTTTTTAATAGATAAATCAACTTAATAAGTTGAGGAACTAATATTATAGCTTGTTTCCTTACAAAAAAAGAAAGTCATTATGACAATCATCCTTGAGTTCATTTTAAGGAGTGAATACGCTGAGAGATGACAAAAGATCAACGTTGTCGACTGTTTAAGATTGTGTTACCAACTCTAATTTCTGAATGACTTGTCATTTATATTTGTTTGTTTTTGGGATACTTTTAAACGACTAAGCTAGTCGTTGAGTCCATAATTTTGACAAGACTCCTTTTATGTAGGAGTATTATATATCAATAAGTTTGCTCAATTCAATTGAGAAGCTTATTGATTATTAAGACAACATAGATATGCCTATTCCTTTAAGTGTTCTTTTATATAGGAAAATGGATTTTTTTTTGCCACGACCGAGAAGGTGAAGGTGGTGAAAGCTTAATAGCTTTTCAAATATTTGTAAAGCCATAAAGGCCGCGAGCTTGTATATAAGAAATTGAAAGTGTTCCAATATAATTAAAATGTTGTTGAACTATAATAAGTTGTGGAACTTAATTTAATGCGGCACGTATTGGAATATTAATTCTTGTTTAAATGTTCTTTTTGATGGAAAAATTCGTGAAGTATAGCTTGAGAAAAATGACATTGGAGGAACCATTGAAGTGGCATGAAGATCTGTTTGGAATTTGGTTTTTATAACTGATTCTTGTCTTCCTTTTTTTTGGTTGTTGGTGGTGGGAGGAAAACGGTTGGGACGTGATAACAACTAGGAGGAAGTAATGAAATGGGGTGAGTGTATGGAAAAAGGGGTCTCATGGCCAGCGTAGGGGGGAGGAGAAAGTTGAATCTTTGGGAAAAAAAGAAGAAGATAAAACCACTATGAAGGGAGCAAAGATATGGATGTTAGAAGTTCGTTAATGAGGGTTGGGAATGCCAGGTGCGTGGTAATTTAAGGGCATCATTTTAGGAGGTATCAATCATATAGAGTAGGAGCTAGATGAAGAGATAGGAGGCACAACAAATGCTAAAGGCATGGCGTCCATGTCTGCAATGCAATACGTGAGTTAACGTCTGAAACCGGTGGTTTGGGGTGTGAAGCGATGAAGAGAAGTAAATCCCTATGCTCTAAATATTATTTAGATCCATTCGAAGCCTTGAGTGGCCGTTGCTAGTCTTTATGAAGTTGGTATCGTGATAGTAAATATCAAATCCAAAAGCAAGAAATACATCTTAAATTTGACCCATTGAAATATTGCTATGGCGCTCGTTCTATGAGGTAATTTTTCTTGGAGGGAGACTAAGAGGATAAGAACAGCTAGTTCAGAAAATGGCAAATATTCTTCAGGCAGTTGGCAAAGATCTAGCCATGTAAGCTATATATCCAAATAGCCATCATAAAGGTATGTAGTATTTCTTCTCTTTAGTATGGGAATAGTCTTTTCCTTGTACGTATGCATATATACGCTATGTAGATAATGGTTTATTAAAACCAGTAATGTGATAGTTATGCCTTAACCCAACTCAATCATGAATCATTGTTAGATTTCTTTAAATCTCCATGATGAGAAAGTTTAATTCTTGATTGCCTTGGAATGATTTAGATGCTTTAAGGTAGTTCTAGTATGATACCTCAAACCCTCCTTGGCATAGTCAAGTTTGGACATTTAACCGAGCTTGAGAAAGCTTGTCTTATAATGAAGTAGAGGAATGTTATCTTCTTGATATGTTCCTTATGTGAAATTGAGTCTTGCATGTCTTTTGTAAATTAAACCAAGAGAATAGGCAAGCCAAGGGTGTGGACATTTAAATAGCCTTTCAATTAACGACTATCACTTATGTTGTGTTATCTTGGGAAAGGGAGTAAACTAGGCAATGCAAGGATGAAAATCTCATAGTTCTTGTTCAATGGAACTTATGTTAGTGCTAAGTGCGCAAAAGACGAAGATAGCCCAAGATTGGGTATCGTTGGAATGCTTTAGCTCAAGGTGAGACAAAAGGAGAGATTCATAACTTAATTCAATATGATGGTGGTGAACTATGGTGATTGATAAATGTTTAGGTAATAAAGGAAGTTATATATGAATTCATAACTTAACCTATGTAGAAAGTCAGTAGACTCAAATAGACCAAGGGGTCGAAAATAGATCATTATTTTTTATAAGTCAAATCTTTTTAAGGCTTGAAAGATTAACATATATCAAGATCATTGATCTGAAATATTAGTGTTCTCTTGATATTATATTGGTGAGGGTAAACCTTGAAAAGTATGTTGTTCATGTACGTATAGTGTGAATCAAACAATGCCAAGTGGTCTAGGAAGGACTAAAAGCATTTGGTTCTTATGATTTGTTACACTTATGATATTACCCTTGGAAAATCAAGGTTGTTGATATTTCCATGTGTTGGGTTTGAGAAGCTAAACCCTAGTATTGAATCAAGGAGGATGTAGGGAGTCTATAACTCTTATGTCGGATATGACATTGTACACATATATATTAATTGACAGTGAAAGGTTGAGAAAACCATAGAACGAGGCAGGAAGTCTTTATAATACCTTAAGAGAATCTTCGATAATGTCAAAATCTCGATTTAACACATCAAGATGTTGGGTATTGAATCTTGAGAGTAAAATAACAGGAAGTCATAAACCCTA
>VDFB02075321.1:167196584-167242701 GCA_007258455.2 Sequoia sempervirens | reverse complement strand
CTAACCATTGCCAACCAATCCCTAAGGTTATGAGACTGAGTTACTTAAACCCAAACAAGAAACATGAATTAAATTCACAACATTTAATTTACTTAACAATTAAGTTCACATACATTCCATACATAATAATTTACATCAAAGAATAATAAATACCACATGTTTTCAAAAACAATTTAATTTACAATAAGATTACAACGCTCATTCCCCGAATGAGATAAATCCAATCAGCATGATTACATATTACAAATTCCACCTCGATAAAAAATGAGGGGTAATGAAATACAATATACAACTAAAAGGGTAAAGCGTGACATGAAACTGGATCCCACGAGCTCTCCAACTAGAAATCTCGTCCACACGAACAAGAAGACGAACCAACGGATTAAGGTGCACGTTCCACCCAACCGTGTGATACCCAAAGGCTCACCCCCCGTGCTAGGAGATAGTAACCAGGAATCCAACACAAGAACATTTACCACTAGACATAGGCTAAAGCATAAATTGAACTGAAAGAACTACAACCACAATATTACTTAACACAAAGTTACAATGCTTCCAAAGAACAATGATCTTTTATGCAGTACAACAACTGACTTGGTTGACATAGTGAGAGTGTCACACGACAATTGTTATGAGTTACCCTGGCTCAACTATCTAAGGCAACCAAACCAACATCTTGGGCTATCCAGGCTCAACTCTACCAGCCGCCAGACCCTCATACCAACTGCGCTTCTCATCTCATCTCAAACCTTAAAAGCAAATGATCTATGAGAGAGGCATTAATTATCTTAATTAGTCTGAGAGTTTTTCATTAATTCTTTTTAAGTTATCACTTACTTAAACCCTGTGTGAGTTGCCCTGGTGCCCCTTTCTGTGCCGAACCCCCACAAAGAGCCACTCTCCTATCGACAACATACACGGTATAAACCACAATGAGTAACCGGATAAGACGAACTCTCCAAACCAAGGAGGCAACAATAAAGGAAACTCACTCCAAACACTAGAGGAAACAAAAGTACAAAACCCTCTCCAAACACTGGAGGCTACAAAGGTCAAAACCCTCTCCAACCACTAGAGGAAACAAAGGTCAAACCCTCTCCAAGTTCTGGAGGAAACAAAACACATACTCCACTCCTAATCCAAAGGAGACGCAAAACTCAAAACCCACTCCCAAACCCAAGGAGGTACAAATCCCCATTCGTGGAAACCAGGTACAACATAATACAACTCTACATATTTCCCAAGGTGATTCGCAAAATGAACCACTAAAAGAAACATCCCATCCTAGAGAACTCTTCTAGAAGACTGGCTAGACATTGACCCCATTTTCCCAACATCGAGAATGAACGAAAACATTATTTAAAAAACATTTCAGACAACTCAACAACTAATGTTAGGGTTTCCTAAACCCAAGCAAAGCACTAATATAGTACATGAAATTCATTAAATAATTGGAATTATACGTTCATACTCAAAGTAAATCAACTCACATTAGCAATGTTAAATAATTTAAACTCTAACCATTTAATTCTATTTTCCTCCATTATACATAATATTCAAAATGCAATTTTAAATAAAGTCATTTGATTATAAAACAAATCAACTTTTTTTTTTCTTTTAAAATAAATCATTTGAAAATTCCTATTTAATATATTTAAGCATCCTTTAATTATGTGCCTCTAAAATATCATTTTAAAAATTTCAATTTATATTATTTAATCATTATTTAAATATGCTAAATATATTATATTTTATATAATATATAATATTAAATATTATATATGTTATACAAAATATAATATAAAATAATATAATTTAAATTAAATTAAATAAAATTTAAATTTTTTTTTTAAAAAAAAAAGCCAAAACCCAAGGAGGCTTGGTCGCAGCCCTAACTAGGGTACGCGGCTGCCCTGCCTCCCCATGGGTGGCGGGGCCTGTGTGCTTCGCACACAATACCCGCCTCCCTGCGGGTGGCGGTCCCTGTGCCCTGCACACAACTCGCCTCCCATGGGTAGCAGTCTGTGTGCCCTGCACACGGCTCGCCTCCCGCGAGCGGTGGCGGTGGTGGGGGTGGCTCCCGTTCCTCCCCACCAAAAAAATTAAAAAAAAATAATTTATTCACAATAAAAAATAAAATAACAATTCCCCCACAAAACTACAGACAGAGAACCTCTCATGGCAAAAAAAGAACAAGGTTTAATTTACCCGGCAAATAATTAAATAAATATGGCTTACAACATATATACACAACCCAAAATCTCCATTTTTCAATCAAATTGTGCAAATGCACAACAAAATCTTGCAATAAAAAACTTCAATGCATTATTCAACACAATAGCATGGTTTTAAAATTCTAGTTTGAAATGTCAATTCTTTGGTTTCATTCTATTTTTCATTGTTGTTTTGATTCTAGTTTTGGTTTCATTTCAAAATCTAACCCAGTATTTTGCAAGCTTGAATGCATTTTATTTTATGGATTTTCAAACAACAAAACAAGGATGAATTTTTTTTTCAAATGAACAAAACAAAACAAAGAACCTGATTTTTTCCTTCAAGGCTTGAAGATTCCAATGGTGTTTTCAACTCCTCCTTTTAATTCAGCAGCTCAAGCAAGAGTCCCCAATTCCTTCTCAATCCAAGCAAAAAGCCGACCCAGGAGCTCTCCCAAAATGAAAAATCTTCCTTTATATGAATTTACATTTGCTAAAAGAAGATTTACTCCCCAAATTGGTCAAACCCCTAAAATAACCCCACCCACTAAATTTATTGCAAAATTTGAGGGATATTTCCAATTTTCAAATTTAAAACAAATTTTTATTTTCTATTTCAAACCTCATGCACTTTTCAAAATTCACTAAAATAAAAGAATACAAACTTTGCAAAGAAATTACTTTATCAATAGTTTTCAAAAGTGATTCAAAATCCATTCTCCTTTTATTTATTTATTTCAATTTAATTCTAACTATCCAACATAATTTCTACTTTTATTTTAATTAAATTATAATATACAATAATGTCAAAACAACTACTCATTTAATAAATCACCCTTAATCTAATTTTATTAATTAAATCAAATCAATCAATAAAATAAATGACATTTCAACATTGCAAATAAATACATTTAAACATCAATTTAACTACGCAAGCCATTTAATAACCTCTATAATTTGCAATTAAATAAATACACAAGGTGAAATGGACCAAATTAAAACAACCAACCCGACAACAACTCGACGACACACTATGACTAAGGTGATGACTTGGCACGAAAAACCTAGCTACTATCTCCCAATCAATTTCCGTTGGTCAATGGACACGCTCAAACCTGTGAACCAGGTGGAGTCGATGTCATGTACCTGCCAACCTGCAACAAAGAGTACATCGAACATGCATATATATATAATATGATCAAACACACCGTGAAGAGGAAATCTCTGAATCATAGGGCACTCGCAAGCGAGTGATACAATCCCGTCCCCTTCACCAATACACAATTACTAACTGACGATTCTAACATCAATGATATGATCAACCGCATAAAACATCATTAAATCAAATATCTTCTAAGTTAATCCAAAACATGTCTTAAAGATAATATTAGAATAAAATAACATCACATCAAAATATAACATTCACATTGTTTAACAATTGCGATCAAAAGCAACCAAGCTCCAAAGTCAAAGCATAATCAAACACAATCATAACAGGGAAGAACAATGCCGATCAAAGAGCCAAAACGGAGGGGTGTTACATCCTCCCCCCTAGGGTCAAGCTTACTCATGGAAGCCTGCAAATACCCCTGGTACAAAATCCATAAAATCACTCATAAACCATGGGTCCAAAATTGAACCACTCCATGCCTCAACATAAAAACAAAAGCAGCCCATGCTATAATCAACCCAACCAAGCACACTATTAATCTATTCAAATCAACATGGTGAAGCATCCAAATACCAAATCTCCAAAACACATAACTATGGATTAACATACATAGTACACATATGCACCAATACACATCATCGAGAATCATCACATGGCCACACATCGTGCGATATCATTACAATGTTAACTCAAGACAAGGTATGCAACATTATCACTTCAACATTCATTTAACATTTTGCATTTTGAATCCAGGTACAATAATTTAACATCTACATGATTTATTAAGACTTAACAATAAATTTGGGGACTATAGGCCTCACCAACAAGATGTACCTATTATGCAATTATCATTAACATGCAATGGTTTCACTAATCCCTTTTTCTCTAAACTTGTACTTACTGCAAAATGATTTTCTATTCATATTATACATTTCCAATGATTATGAATGCAACTTGGGGACTTAGGTCCTTTACCCAAAGTTTGATCTAATAAAACCAACCTTCATGAATACATAAGCATTTTCTCATAAGATACAACATACCATGGGTTTCAATATCCCACACACTTAAAGACATACATCTTCGTTAACCCAAAGGGAAGAGAGAGAAGGCAAGAGATATTTACAGTTCTATCATAAGCACAAATGCAATCATGGTTTCATCATCACACAATCACTTTCACACAAATGCATCAATCATATGAGAGCATGCACAAATCTCTACGAACCAACAACATGATCACTCATTTTTTGTCACCATATTTCATAATTTCAAAACAATATAACATGCAAAAGCAACCCAAAACCACATAGGGTCAATCAGGAAATCACTTGCACAATGAGGTAAAAGACAAGAAGACATGCAAGGGCGGACATAACAACAAAGCTGGTTGTTGTCCACCACACACAACACACCAAATCACACACTACACAATTGTCCATAATGCATTCTTCCAGTAGGAAGGATATCGGTGCATTGCGCACTACACCGATGATCCTATCCTTTCCACTAGCCTCCTGCACCATTGGACCTACACCACTTCACAACAACTTCTGGGTAGACAAGTGAGATCGACCCAAAAGGAAAACATAACTACCGAATAGAGCATCTAGGTCAACGCCATGGCTCATAGTGCCCAGAGTATAGACCTACGCAACTAACAGCTTAATGGGTCCACATTATCCCAAAGTGCCCAGTGTTTAAACCTGGCTCTGATACCATGTGTAACGCCCTGCCATGCAACCCTAGGGGAAGTTGCAATTTACTACACAAATGAACTAATTTAATTTAATTAATTTATTTTTTTGTTAATAAGAACAATTACAATTCAAGATAACTAACCATTACCAACCAATCCCCTAAGGTTACAAGACTGAGTTACTTAAACCCAAACAAGAAACATGAATTAAATTCATAACATTTAATTTACTTAACAATTAAGTTCACATACATTCCATACATAATAATTTACATCAAAGAATAATAAATACCACATGTTTTCAAAAACAATTTAATTTACAATAAGATTACAATGCTCATTCCCCGAATGAGATAAATCCAATAAGCATGATTACATATTACAAACTCCACCTCGGTAACAAATGAGGGGTAATGAAATACAATATACAACTAAAAGGATAAAGCATGACATGAAACTGGATCCCACGAGCTCTCCAACTAGAAATCTCGTCCACACAAACAAGAAGGCGAACCAGCGAATTCGTTTGCGTTCACTATACGTGTAATGATGATACCCAAAGGCTCACCCCCGTGCTGGAGATAGTAACTGGAATCCAACACCAGATATCTACCTGGGCAATTCTAACTAAGCGAACTGAAATAACACAACCACAATATTGCCAACACAAAGTTCACGGTGCTTCAAAAGAAAGATTGATCTACGCGATTACAACAAACGACTTGGTTGACGCGGTGAGAGTGTCACACGACAATTGTTATGAGTTACCCTGGCTCAACTGTCTAAGGAACCAAACCCACATCTTGGGCTATCCAGGCTCAACTCTACCAGCCGTCGGGACCCTCATACCAACTGCGCTTCTCATCTCATCTCAAACCTTAAAAGCGAATGAGCTATGAGAGAGGCATTAATTATCTTAATTAGTCTGAGAGTTTTTCATTAATTATGTTTAAGTTATCACTTACTTAAACCCTGTGTGAGTTACCCTAGTGCCCCTTTGTGTGTCAGACCCCACAAGAGCCACTCTCCTATCGACAACATGCCGGTATAAACCACAATGAGTAGCCGGATAAGACGACCTCTCAAACCAAGGAGGCAACAATAAAGGAAACTCACTCCAAACACTAGAGGAAACAAAAGTACAAAACCCTCTCCAAACACTGGAGGCTACAAAGGTCAAAACCCTCTCCAACCACTAGAGGAAACAAAGGTCAAACCCTCTCCAAGCTCTGGAGGAAACAAAACACATACTCCACTCCTAATCCAAAGGAGACACAAAACTCAAAACCCACTCCCAAACCCAAGGAGGCACAAATCCCCGTTCGTGGAAACTAGGTACAATATAATACAACTCTACACATTTCCCAAGGCGATTCACAAAACGAACCACTAAAAGAAACATCCCATCCTAGTGAACTCTTCTAGAAGACTGGCTAGACATTGACCCCATTTTCCCAACATCGAGAATGAACGAAAACATTATTTAAAAAGCATTTCAGACAACTCAACAACTAATGTTAGGGTTTCTTAAACCCAAGCCAAGCACTGATATAGTACATGAAATTCATTAAATAATTGGCATTATACATTCATACTCAAAGTAAATCAACTCACATTAGCAATGTTAAATAATTTAAACTCTAACCATTTAATTCTATTTTCCTCCATTATACATAATATTCAAAATGCAATTTTAAATAAAGTCATTTGATAATAAAAAAAATCAACTTTTTTTTTTCTTTTAAAATAAATCATTTGAAAATTCCTATTTAATATATTTAAGCATCCTTTAATTACATATGTGCCTCTAAAATATCATTTTAAAAATTTCAATTTTATATTATTTAATCATTATTTAAATATGCTAAATATATTATATTTTATATAATATATAATATTAAATATTATATATGTTATACAAAATATAATATAAAATAATATAATTTAAATTAAATTAAATTAAATTTTAAATTTTAAAAACTGAAGAAAAAAAACCAAAACCCAAGGAGGCTTGGCCGCAGCCCTAACTAGGGCACGCGACTGCCCTGCCTCCCCATGGGCGGCGGGGCCTGTGTGCTTCGCACATAGCCCCTGCCTTCCGCGGGCGGCGGTCCATGTGCACTGCACACAGCCCGCCTCCTTGCGGCACACGACCTGCATCCCACGGGTGGCGGCGGCAGTGGCGGCGGCGGCGGGGGTGGCTCTCGTTCCTCCCCACCAAAACAATTAAAAAAAATTAATTTATTCACAATAAAAAATAAATAACAATTCCCCCACAAAACTACAGACAAAGAACCTCTCATGGAAAAAAAAGAACAAGGTTTAATTTACCAGCAAATAATTAAATAAATATAAGCAAGCACAACATATATACACAACCCAAAATCTCCATTTTCAATCAAATTGTGCAAATGCACAACAAAATCTTGCAATAAAACAATGCATTCTTCAACACAACAACATGGTTTAAAATTCTAGTTTGAAATGTCAATTCTTTTGGTTTCATTCTATTTTTCATTGTTTGATTCTAGTTTTGGTTTTCATTTTTCAAATCTAACCACAGCTACAAGCTTGAATGCATTTTATTTTATGGATTTTCAAACATCAAAACAAGGATTGAATTTTTTTTTCAAATGAACAAAACAAAACAAAGAACCTAATTTTTCCTTCAAGGCTTGAAGATTCCAATGGTGTTTTCAACTCCTTTTAATTCAGCTCAAGCAAGAGTCCCCCAATTCCTTCTCCAATCCAAGCAAAAGTCACAGCCAAGAATCTCTCCCCAAAAATGAAAAATCTTCCATTATATGAATTTACATTTGCTAAAAAAGAGATTTTCCCCAAATTGGTCAAACCCCTAAAATATCCCCACCCACTAAATTTATTGCAAAATTTGGGGGATATTTCCAATTTTCAAATTTAAAACAAATTTTTATTTTATAATTCAAACCTCATGCACTTTTCAAAATTCACTAAAATAAAAGAATACAAACTTTGCAAAGAAATTACTTTATCAATAATTTTTAAAAGTGAGATTCAAAACCCATTCTCCTTTTATTTATTTATTTCAATTTAATTCTAACTATCCAACATAATTTCTACTTTTATTTTAATTAGATTATAATATACAATAATGTCAAAACAACTACTCATTTAATAAATCACCCTTAATCTAATTTTATTAATTAAATCAAATCAGTCAATAAAATAAATGACGTTTCAACATTGCATATAAATACATTTAAACATCAATTTAACTACGCAAGCCATTTAATAACCTCTATAATTTTCAATTAAATAAATACACAAGGTGAAATGGACCAAATTAAAACAACCAACCCAACAACAACTAGATGACACGCTATGACTAGGGTGACGACTTGGCACAGAAAACCTAGCTACTATCTCCCAATCAATTTATGTTGGTCAATGGACATGCTCAAACCTGTGAACCAGGTGGAGTCGATGTCATGTACCTGCCAACCTGCAACAAAGAGTACATCGAATATGCATATATATATATAATATGATCAAACACACCGTGAAGAGGAAATCTCAGAATCATAGGGCACTCACAAGCGAGTGATACAATCCCATCCCCTTCACCAATACACAATTACTAACTGACAATTCTAACATCAATGATATGATCAACCGCATAAAACATCATTAAATCAAATATCTTCTAAGTTAATCCAAAACATGTCTTAAAGACAACATTAGAATAAAATAACATCACATCAAAATATAACATTCACATTGTTTAACAATTGCGATCAAAAGCAACCAAGCTCCAAAGTCAAAGCATAATCAAACACAATCATAACAGGGAAGAACAATGTCGATCAAAGAGCCAAAACGGAGGGGTGTTACACTTTTCCCACTACAGAAGGTAATATCAATAATGCACGCTTGTCAGAACAATTCAAGGGCTAGCACTCGATTAGTCACACATGTTGGAAGGTGGAGTGGTTCCCCAATGAAGCCTCTCATTCGGATGAATGTAAAATCCGCTCCAAAAAAACAGTCACATTTGGGGGTGAAATTCTACATAAACTCTGTCTGAGTCAAGGTGAGCTGATTAATACACTCCTCCCCTTGCAAATCTTGCAAAATCAAAGTCAAGAAATAATCCGATAATGCATAATAATCAAAAGTAGAAGAGAGGATAGGGGTCCAAACAAACACTGGCTTTTTCCTCTTCTTTTCATTAAAGATAGACAACTTTACCCGTTTATCAAAGAAATCAAGGTTTTGATACAAAAACATATGAGCAAGATAGGAGACAAATCTGAACTTTCATTCAACTTGATACTTGTTAATTTGCTCTATCATCTTCATTGAGAGGAATTCTGCAAAATCATACCAGAAGTAAGATTTTTTCTTGTGGAATTGGAAATCTGAGCCCAATTGAAAAGACTGCACCTCTTGGTCGGTGTCCAGACCAAACAAAAATGCCATCATTGAAAAGGCATCTCACATGTCTTCCTTGAAAGCGTCGTGCGGTGCAGGAATTTTTGGTGGCT
The DNA here is from genome assembly GCA_007258455.2 of Sequoia sempervirens. Classification (NCBI taxonomy): domain Eukaryota; kingdom Viridiplantae; phylum Streptophyta; class Pinopsida; order Cupressales; family Cupressaceae; genus Sequoia; species Sequoia sempervirens. The sequence continues at coordinate 167,233,095 of VDFB02075321.1, read as the reverse complement.
TCCCTTGATCTGCTTCAATCCTTTGGATTTCTTCGTTATAAAACTACAGAGCCTTATCCCTGGTGCTCCAAATATGATCTCCTGTTCTAAGAGTAAATGTCTCCACTTCCATCCCTCTTTGCAGAGGGTCTGGAATGCACAACATATTCCAGATGGCAGTCGAGCTGATGTTAATTGACAGAGTTTGACCCTTAATAGTTATGGTACTTGGGTTAAAACACTTAATGGCTGCATCAACCAATTCTAGGTAGTAGTGCATAGATGGGACCATATATTGAGGAAACTCGTTGAACCATACTTTTTCTATAGTTGACAGTGCCCTTTTGGACACCTTCATTCTTTTGCAGGCCGCTTCCCTCAACCCTTTAGGGTTATTTGCGAGAAAGGGATCATGAATGTTATCCCAATCTTCCTGAACTAAGCTCTGGTCTTTGTATTTTTTGGGATTATACAGCTGCCTTGTGTTTTCCCATTTTGGCTTTTCAGCAATACCCAATGTAGCATAAGAACTATTCTCAAAGACATTAATGGCTAGTGCTCCTCATAGAGCTTTAGCTAAGATTTGCGTCATCACTTACCTAACTTCTTGGCTTGAACTTTCTGCCATTATTAATTTGCGGGAAGCTTTTTGCTTTAGCTTGAATTTTTTTGCAACTTTACTTCTGCTCTAGTTGTGCGCTAGGAATTGCTTCTGCTCTAGGCGACGTATTTGAAATTTTTTTTTGAGTGCCTAAAAATTTTGCATGCAATACTTAGCTATTTTCTCTCAAGGTGGTAGACGAGAGTTACCTTTTTTGCATTTAATTCGGCATGTACCGCCAACCCTTGGCTTGTGCGAGACAAATCACTTGCCATTTTCATTTGACAAGAATTCATAAATATAATTAGCAACTGTATTGTATAGTGTGATTTTCTTGGAACTTGAGCCAACACCTTGCTAGCAGCTTAAGCATTCGTATGAGTTGGCAATTAATATCCCACAAGGAATGATTAAGCCAAAGATGCAATCAACATTTTAAAAGATATGAGCTCTACCTTGGAATAAGCAAACACTTAGAGAATGACACCTCAGTCCCTGGTCGTGCATAAAACCGCCGATTGCTGCTAGCAACTTATGATAATTAATTAGCCTTCATTATTTTTGCACACAACAAACCGTACTCAGTAGATGCAACTGGGTGGAAAATTCGAGCAAGCCTGGGAATAGCTTTCAAGTTGGTACTTGATTACCATCATGTTTATGGTAAGCAGATTACCACACATTTCCTCGCTTTTTCTATAAATAGGCATCTAAGCAGTAGTGAAATTACACTTAGCAATTTGAGTAGAATTGGTATTAGGTAATTGGCTTAGCAATTTAGCATTTACAGTTGTGTAGCATTTTCATAGGCTAGACTTAGGTGCTTTGCAAGGATAGTTTTAAGGTATTCGCAGAGAGTCTGACAAAATGAACACCCAAATTAGGCTAGTGTCACATAAGTCCCAAACTGCCTTCTTAGGTGAAATTTCTACCAGGCACTTAAAAAGGATGATGAAGAACAAACACTCACTGTCAATCATAGCCATGAAATGGGTATTGGGATAGGGCTGCCTTGAGTATGAGGATAGATATAGAGTTAACACTGACATATGCTCACACTTTGTCACCTCCATGCTGGATATAGGAATTCCTAAGCCTTTGATCTTGCATCTAGTAAAGGAAATTTTCCCCAAGAAGTACCTGAACAGCCTTAGGGAGGTCTTTGCAAACGTTGCATATGGTGGGGGAATTCTGATTGCAAGTGACCTTCAGAAGTTTATAGAAGAGGACATGGTCATGTCGTGGCTACCATTTCTAAGTGGCTTTTGCCTCCAATCGCAAGATGAGCACCGCTGGAGGGTCACTCGAGCCTGCCATTTCCTGTTTCGTATCTACAACGTGGTGTCGTTCTATGACATCGACTATTACACAGATTTCAGGAACCTGGTTTTCCCTCCACCTGCCTTTGCTCCATTGGATGATGTTGATGTTACTGATAATTCCCCCATGGATGAGGATATTATGGACGCTGCCATTGATGCATCTATTGTTGTTGCTCATGCCGTGAACTGAAGACTCGCGTTTTTCTTTTTTCTTTCTAAAAATCTCATAGTAATTAGTTCATTTTTGTATACATTCCTAAAGAAGGCTTTCATAGAATATAAAAAAGAAGCAGAATAGAATATACTTTTGGAAGTGTGGCCTATAAGGCATTTTGAAAATGTAAATATCAAAGCATATATAATGAAAATAAATCTTTATATAATTATCGTGTTGTCTTCCTTTGGGTTCTGCAACTGGATCATCTTCTTCTTTTCAACATGTATGTATCAATTCAGTTTTGCATGGGGGTGTTTTAATTTTTATGTTCTGCTCAGCTATGAGTTTATTTCCCTTATTTTCTACAATAATGGGTCACTTGTTCCTTTCCGCCTCAGACCATGGAATAAATAAAAAGACTGGCCAACAAAACAAAAGGGAAAGAAGGGAAAAACATTATAAACATATTTACATGGGTATGGTAAGCAAGCTTAATTGAATAATTTCAGGTGAATTCTATTGACTGGAATTCCCATCACTTCTTTTTCTATAGTTTCTAACTTATATGCATTGTGCTCTTTGCATTGAATAATTTTGAATGGGGCTTCCCAAAGACTGTCAAAATTTTCGTGTTGACCTGGCTTCGCGGCCCTTTCGTTATATTTTAGCACTAAGTCTCCACACTTTAGACATTGGTCGGATGTCTTCTTATCAAACCACCTTTTAACCACTTGTTAGCGGTTAGTTATGGCTGTTAGGGACTTTTCCCTTTTTTCTTGTACTTCTAGAAACTCGGCGAACCACACCTCCATTGCGTCATTTTTCTCCACCTCAAGAGACTTTAGCAATTGCGGCGCTAGAATCTCTATAGAGATAGGAAATAACGCCTCCATTCCATAAACTAGTTCATATGGTGAAGTCTTAAGGACTTGCTTTGGAGTTATGTTGTCTGCCCAGAGTGTTGTTCAGAGGTTTTTATGCCACTCCCTTTGGTACTCTAACCCAATTCATTTGAGGAGTCAAACTAGATTCTTGTTTGTAGACTCAGCTAAGTTGTTCCCCTGCGGGTAGTAATTTGATGATGTTTTAAGGAATATGTCGTGTGTAAGTGTGAATTGACTTACCTTGGAGCCTAGGAAAGCTTTAGCCTTGTTGGAGATGATAGTTTTGGGAGGGCCAAATCTTGTCACCAGTTCCTCTAGGAAATCCACTATCTCTGCCTTTGTCGCATTCTTTAGTGGCATGACCTCGATCCATCTTGTGAAGTAGTCTGTGGTCATTAAGATCCATTTATGTCTTGCGCTGGAGGCTAGATTGATCATTTCGATGAAGTCCAAACCCCATTGCGTGAATGGCTCATCAACCATTATCAGATTGAGAGGCATTGCAAAATTCTTCTTCCAGTGAAGAACTGGCATTCCTTGCAAGCTTTCACCAAGGAGTAGGAATCATTGAATAATGTCGCCCAAAAGTACCCCACACACATGATTTTGATGGCGGTTGTCTTTTCAAAAAATGCCCGCCCGCGGAACTACTGTGGTAAGTGTTGAGGATCCTTTTTTCTTGTTCTATGGTAACACATTACAACAGAATGTCGTTAAAATTTCTCTTGAAAAAGATACCTTCAATGAGTGTGAATATGTTGTTTTGCAGTCGGTAGAACCTCCTTTTCTAAGAAGGAAGGTCTGACGGATATTTTCTTGTGTGCATAAACCTTATTCTATTCACTAGCCAACAACCTTCGAACTCCATCTTATCCATTAGGAATAGCTCTGGCTATTCTTCTTTGATGACCATTTCCTCATCCTGCACAAGATATTCGCACAGTCCTCTCCCCCGAAAATTATTTGTAGGCTTGGCCTCAATGTCATACTCGAGGATCTTGGTAATCCCATTAGCTCTTTTCTTGGTGATTTCTCCTTCCATGATGTATTCATTCACACTAGAATGTGCAACATAAACAATCACCTTATAGCAAGAGATTAGATGTCAGAACTTCTTGAGTCCCTTAACTATTGCAAACACCTTCCTCTCTATAAAATTATAGTTTGTTTCATATTCTATCAGGGTTTGGGAGTGAAATGCCATTGAATTCTCTCCCTTGCTCTCATTATCTTTCTGAGTTAAGACAGTAGCAATACTTGACTTGCTACTGAATAGATACATTATGAAGTCCTTTGATAATTCTGGGTTGACCAGAACAGGAGTGAAAGAGATAGCATCCTTGAATTTCTCAAAGGCTTCTTTGGCTTCTTTTGTCCATTTAAATGTTTGATCCTTTTTCAACATTAGGGTAATTGGCCTAATTATTCCTACAAAATTAGAAATAAATTTGCTAACAAAATTCACCTTTCCCGAGAAGGACTGGATGCCTTTCTTGTTGACCGGGAGAGGAAGCTCTTTGATTGCTTTCACCCACTCAGGATCAATTGAAATTCCTTCTTTGGACACTACATTTCCTAGTAGTTTGCGTTGCAGTACTCCGAAGACACATTTTTTTGGGTTTAGGGATATCCTAAACTCTTGGAATTTCTTAAACACCATCTCCAGATGATCAAAATGATCATCCTTGGACTTGGAGATTATAGTCAAATCATCCAAATAAATTAGGATAATTTTGCTGATTAATTTGTTGAAAGCGATATCCGTTTCCTACTAGAAGGTTGCTCCTGCATTTGAGAGGTTAAATGACATCTTAGCGTATGTGAACGTTCCACACTTGGTAGTGAACGTTGTCTTATGTTGATCCTCCTCTTTGACCCAGATCTGATTGTAACTGGAGAAGCCATCTAATAGGAAAAACATCTCCAATCCTGCCACTGTTTGTAGGATTGACTCCATTGAGGGTAGCAGGTAATGATCCTTCAGGGATGCTTTGTTTAGGTCTTGAAAGTCTACACATAGACAAATATCTCCATTCTTCTTTCGAACAGGGACCAAATTACATACCCACATGCTATGCTTGATTGAGAAGACAATCTGTGACTAGATTAGCTTTGTTAATTCTTGCGCCATTAGCACTTCAATCTTGGGATTAACCGGCCTTTGTTTTTGGTGGACAGGCTTTGCACCTTCTACCAACTCAATTGTGTGTTGAATGATATTGGGATCATATCCCCTGAATTCATCGTATGACTAGGCCACTACTCCATATTTTTCGCAAAATTCAATAAGCCTTTCTTTATCGTGATGCAGGACATCCTTCTCGAATTTAAGCTTTCTTCCATCTCTGACCTGAAGGTCCGTAGAGTCACTTTTGTTTGCAATAAACTTTTGTTTTTCATTTCTTGCATTGTCACAATTGAAAAGATTCTCGAGAGTGACCAATCCTTTTGGAAGTTTGTTGGTTTTCAGCTGGGTGATTTGTCCTTCATAGGCTTCAACAATCTTCGGTTGGAGCTGGTAAGCAAATTCTCTTGACTGTTGGATGAATGAGGCAATGTGTTCATCACTATCAAACACTTTCCAGCTTTGGTCACTGTCTGGAATCGTCAGTCGTACGATTACTCGTACAAAGTGTTTGTTGTGGATGAGATCGGAGGCAGGATCAAACTGAGATCCAATTGATGCCATGCGATCTGCATCTGTATTCTGTTCTCAGGGCACCATCTGAATGTTGAAGGCTTTGAAACCCTCAATCAGTTCCCAAATTCAGTATCTATAGGATCGCATGTGGACATTCTTGGCCGTAGAAATTCCTCGGACTTGATTGACTCTAAGTTCAAAATCTCTGAACACCATTAGTTGCTTTATTCTCATCTGTTCTGCAAGGATGATACCTTGCACTAGTCCTTCATATTCAACTTCATTGTTCTAGCAAGCGAACTAGAAGTAGAAAGACCTCAGTGTCTTTTCATTTTGTGGGGACATTAAACATATCCCAGCTCCTGCGTTGTTCTTGCATTTTGTTCCATCGAAATGTAGCGTCCATAACTCTGAGGTTTGACCATTCTTAGATTCTTTGACAACCTCCAGGAGCACTTGATCTTCATCGTAGATGACATAGGTGCCCAACCCGGTAGCATGGTAGTTGCCAAAAGGGTCGGTATCTATATGTTCGCTCAAGAGAACATCTTTCTAATCATTCCAGTCTTCGATCACTTTTTCACCTTCTAGTAGCTCAGTGCAATACTAATAGAGGTATGCGCGACTTCAAAGTTGATCATGGCATCATTGGCTACATGTTCTGAATGTAAAACTTTAGATTCTATCTTCATCTTCGCACCATGCTTGGTCCTAAGGATCAAATGCGACCATTCCAGGGACAGGTATCTTCCCACCTTTGAAGTAAATTCTCGGGATAGATAGAGGCCGAACGTGGGGGGTACATCTATGATCATAGTGTCTTGCGACACTGTGATACTAGGGCAAGTGAATAGGGTCAAGGGGAGTGCTTTGACGACACCTACGGTTTCGACTTTGTTTCCATCAAGCTACATCACTCCTATTTTTAAGGGTTCATAGTCGAGTCCTAAAACTTCAACCATTTGTTTAGGCATAATTATTGTGCTAGCACCAGAATCAATCATGGAATTGTGTAATAATTTCTCCCCTATAATGAGAGTTAAAAAGAAGGGTTGAGGTTTTGGCTTATCTCTTACTTCAGCAGGGGCTTCCACTGTGCTATTTGCAAAAACTTTGGTAGAAGATGGTTGATCAACAACCCTTGCTTTGGGCAACTGCTCCATTGGCATTGCACTTACCTCTTCCTAGAGAGCCTTCTATAGTAGCGTCTTATGTTCCGAGATGGCTAGAATATCCCACAGAGACACATTAGCGGATGATTTTTTTAATTGTTCCACCACATTGAATGGTGGCAGATTCAGAGGTTTCTGCTCCTTTGCTCTTGTTATAACAACTTCCCTTTGTGGCTAACATTGTGGCACCATGGTGAAGGTACTAGGTGTCTGGTCAGAAGCACTTTTAGGTTGTGGAATGACTAGTTGCAGGACAACTGGTTTGCTCGTAAATATCCTCTTTGAGCAAGTGTTGTAGTCGGGTTGCACTTGCAGTGTTTTAGAAGCAGTTATATCATTGGAAAACACATCTTCTTCTTCCATCCATGAGAAGAGTGCGTGATCGGGAGTGATGTTTGCTTCTTGCTCCAGTGACATCCTCTGCATTTGTGCAGTGAGCACCGCATTGTCCATTTGCAAAGAGGTATACACATAGCTTCTGGTGTCTGACGATGTGGCTTGGCTGCGTTGCTCTGCTATCTTTTGTTGTAGGTTGCCGCAGGCAGTTTTGGGGCATGTGTGAATCACCACAAGGGAAGCACTAGGGGTTGGTGTCATCCGCTAAATTGTTTTTCCCCACAGTCAGCTCTCTGCTCAAACTTAGATTAGCACTCTGCACCGGAGTGGGTACTGGCACTATTTGATTTGTTGCTTGCACATGCGGATTTGCGTGGGCGCCTCCTTGGAACTTGTTTTGTTGGTAAGGGGGCCTTTCGCCTTGATAATTTTGGTACGTCAGCTTCGGAGATATGACCTAGTGGCGCTTGATAATATTTATCGCATTGGCCATATGTCACAACATTTCCTTGACGTCACTCATATCCTCCTTGGAAGAACCAAACGTAGAAGCAATGTTTTGTAGTGCGCTTAGATATGTGTACATGGATTGAGGAGGAGTCGGTGTGCTGGTAGAAGGCATCTCCTAAGCAGAAATTGATATCTCTAGAAATATAGAATGATGGGCCGAGGTGGAAACTTTCCATCGTCTATCAAATTCTTCTCTACCTTGACAATAATACTATATGCACCCGACAGTGTAGTTCCACCGAGAGGCTGGATCATCATGGAAACGTCAGGGTTGATAGACTTTAAATAGAACATAAATGCCAAACTAGGCGGTGGGCAGATATCAACTTGAATCCTCTGCCAGCTTGTATGGAACCGGGCACTAAAGTCAGCCATGGCTTCATGCGGGGCCTGTTTTATAACAGATAATTAATAATATAGTGAAGATTGGTCTCCTTCGTTTGAGAATCTATGGTAAAAAGGGTCTCCGAGCTCATCCTAGGCACCGATAGTGTTTTCTTGTAGTGTGTGATACCAATCCAGTGCCTTACCCCTGAAAGAGGCGGCAAGCAGCCTTAATGCCACATTTTGGTCTGTAATGGCATGTACCAGACATACGTCCGCAACATCTTGCAGATGTTTAGAGGGTGTTCTTGAGCCATCTTCAGTGAATTTAGATATAGCCTTTAGAGCGGAGATTGGGATAGTGGCCCAAATGGCAGGTGCTACTAGTGCAACAAGAGGGCTTTTGACGCCCTAAGCCACATAATTTTTGTTAGTGGTAGGCAACATAGCTAGCAGAAAGGGAGGAGGAAGTGGAACGTTCACTAATTGGGTCATGAGTTGTATTTTCCCTAATGGTGGTACTAATAAACTAGGATTATTTGTTGTTTAGGACCTAGTAATAGGTTGATGGCTCATAGGCCCTTTTGAAGATTGGATTCATTTAAGTAATAGTCCCACTGGGCGTGCCAAGAAAAAAAAATTGTTGATGCTAAAATTTGGCAAGGTAACAAACCTTTGTGGGAAACTCAGTTTATGGGGGACTTATTGCGCTAAACTGAGTGACCTCCAAATTTTTAAAGAACCGACTTCTTCTATAAACGGGGTTTTAGAATGGGAAAATGAAGCAAATATAAAAGTAAATAATCTAACTAAGGCGATGCGCTATAATTTAGATGAAAGACACAATAAACCTATCTTTTGGATATGATCTAAGGGCCTACTTAGTGATTTACCATGTCTTAGAATAACATAAATTAAGGATTGTAGTATGAACAACTCATTCAATGACATAAAATAATTATCACACCCATTCACTGAAAAGAAGAGTCAAAAAACATGATCTAAACTAGCAAACTTGCATTCAAATTATAGAAGTACGACATATAAACCATTCGAACAATAATGAAACAGTGTAAAGTTTATCAATAGCATAAGAAAATAGAAAGGCTGAATAATGACACAGTCTATGAGGTCTTGCAATAATCTAAACAATAAAAAGGCCTGGTCTCTCCAAAAATCCTGTAATGCTAAAACTAGTAAAACTTGAAAACATGTAGCATGTAATCCTTTTACTTGGAATGTAGAACCTCCAACCCTCGAACCCTTCTTTAGAAGCAAAGAGCAGTATTTATAGTGAGCCTTCCACCGCCTGGTGACAATTGAAAAGATTCAAAATCCTGTGCAATAATGTCAGGGCAATGATTTTCCCCGACCGTTGTAACAAAAAAGATTTGTGACACAACATTTGGTCGCCCTCCATTCAAGTGCATCCCCTAAGAATGATGGCAGTGGTCCCAGCAAAGTCTCGTGCAGACAAGTGTTGCCTCTTTGGATAGGCAGTTAGTACACGTGGTAGCATTTTGCAGCCCTTTGCTCACTTCATTCCCTTCATTGAAGAAGTTTTCCTTGAAGGGACGCCTGACCGCATATCGCTGCCTGCAACCGATTTACCCTTCCTTTGTTGAAAGCTTGTGCTGAGATGACACGTAGCAACAACATTTGATAGATACTTCATGTGGGGTCTGCTGAATCTTTATGCGAATGGGAGCTACATGGCATGCGGGCGAGGACTGACGAGGAAGTGAAAGGAAGCAATCAAAATAACCTGCGGTGAAGACACGTGGGATCATATCGGGGGTCGATAGAAGAGCAAGGAGAAAATTCCTTCGAAGAGCAATGAGCGGACACATGGCAGAGGCCATGGTGAATATCAAAAAGGGTTCGATGATATTCATTTGAAGGCATGGGTCGGTACTTAGCCAAAAAAAACCAAACTCGAAGGGAGCATGGTGAATTTTGTATTCACAGAAAGTATTCTTCTTACTCTTCTTGATTTCCTTTAAATTCTTCAAAAGATGTATCTGAATTAATTCACAGAGGTCATAATCCATACCTCTTTTAACCATATCAACAACAATATGTATAGTAGTAGCAGACACTGTGAGGTCATTGCTAGGGATACAAACTTTATGACCAATGACCATTACTGCATACCTAATAACTGAATCCACAATTGATCTCAAATCAATCTCTTTCCCTTCAAGAACCGAACCAGTTACCTCAATTATATCTTGCTTATTTACAACCTTTTGTTTGGGAACTAGTCCAGAGGAACACAAATCAATTACATCTTTGATTTAATCTCTAGTAATCAAATGTGCATCATCAATCCACAAAGATTCATTATGAATTTTGCTCAAAACTATTCGAATATGCTTCCTGTCGAACTTGAACAAAAGGGATTTTTGCCACACATCCAACTTCTTCTCAACTAACACTTTGTAGGAATCATAGCTCTCTTCCAATTCATTCTCCCATAGAATGATCAACTAGACTGGTGACAATTCTTCTATGGGCAACACCCTGGGAGGGATGGAAGAGAATGCACCAACAGACTCTTCCAACAGATTCTTCAAATATTTCCTTAAATTAACTTGCACTCTATCTGCATTATTCACAACCTTTGAATTATCCATAGCAATAAAAATGAAAGATTATGCAAACAAGAATACCTCTGTAAATTCCAACAAGAAATGGATAGGTATCCAGCTTCTGGAGCACACTTCGAATCCACTTGATTTCTCCTTCAAAACCTAAAACTCTAAATTTCTCTCTAAACTTCATTTGCACACTACTCCAAAAATACATATGCCTCTTGAAATGTCTGAATTTATTTCTTTCATTTTGAATGCTTTTACAATAAATGCTTCAAATTGCAGGTAGATTGCCTCAAAAATTGTGTGCGTCTCCATTCTTTCAAATTTTACAAACTCCATTCTTCACACATGCGACTGAGAAATTCCTTAAATTCATTACCATATTAATTGTACTTCTGCCATGATGTGACATAAGTACTGATGAGGGGGTTTATTAATTTTTTTGATAATTTCTCCCCCTTAGTCATTGCTAGATTCAAAAATTGACAGGTGCATCTGCACCAGAGGTCGGCACATATCTAAGACTGATGATTCTAATTTAACTTGCTTGAACTCTCCTTCCTTTCTCTAGATCCTTTTCATCTCTTTTTTTGCTTCTTTAGGGTCAATGATTTGGTCATGCTTCTTCACCGAATAATTATTTCTTCTTCTTTTGTAGTTATTGACAGGTTGTTCCAGATTGTTGTACTTATGGAAAGTAGCATTCTTCCTTCCATTCTTTCTTTATTCAATCTATTCTCACACACACTAGCTTTATGTCCAACCTTCTTGCACTTAAAACATTCATCAAAGAATATTAAAGTATCATTCATTTTACTTTTGCAATCCTTTGCCTTATGACCAAGTTTCTTGCAGGAATGAAAAACACCATTGAAAGATAAATACCTTTTAGCAACAGGTTTTTTGACAAGAGTTATTCCAGAATTGCTTCTTAGACTCTTGATTTTTCCATCTTTGCATTGTTTCTTCTTGTTAATAGATTGCTTTGCTTTATAACTTTGACCTTCCTCAAACCCTAAACCACTTTTATTCATTGTCGATCTATGAGAGATAATCAACTCATCAATCATTGCAGAGCTTACCTTAATTTTTTCTTCAAAACTTCTTGCCTTTTTCTAAATCATATTTCAATATTTTTGCTTCTTGCTCAAGTTTAGTGCATTCATCCTTCTTTTGAATTTCAATTTCTTGACATTCTTCAATTCTTTTCTTTTCATCCAATTGTTGCAGCAGGCCGGAGACAATTTAATCTACTTTAACCAATAGATCACATGCTTCAACACATTTGCTTTGCAGTTTTTCAACATACTCATTTGCTTTCATCAAATTGTCCTTCAGATCTTCTATTTCTCCTTAACTTCCAGTAGAGATCACTTCCAAAGGAAAAAATTTCCTATACTCAAATTTTGGGACCTTCCTCAAGTTGTTAGGCTCCTAAGGAACCAAGCTCTAATACCAATTGTTGAATATCCATAATACTAAGAGGGGAGGGGGGTGAATCATTATTCCACCATAAAACCATTCACATAAAATCCATCTAACCATTATCACAATTCTAACTAAATCAACAAGAGAGAACATAGAAAAAAATCAATGCAACCACACACATGAACTCCAGGAGTTTTACATGGAAAACCTAAAAAGGGAAAAACCACAATGATGGTTAACTCACAATATATTATATATGGATACAAGATATTATAGGGCTCACTGCTAGGACTCACTATCCTTAAAAAAGGCTCATTTCCTAAATACAAAATATGGCTATCCGCCAAGATACAAAGATTGTGGCTCACTGCCAAAAGGTTTGAACTGATGGAATACACCTTCAATGTGCAGGATTTAGTTCCAATGAAGCTCAAAATATGAAGTACCACCTCAAACAGTAGTCGCTCAAAAAATCTGCTCTGATCCCCAACTGATAAAACATTTAGGCTCGGATCCTCTTTCACCTTTCTTCCACACTCGCACTCCCACTCGCTTCACACACTTTCTCTCTTCAAGGAATCTTATATATATACAAGTATGTCTTAATCATCAATTAGGTCAGCATAATTAGATGAAGACAAAATAATCAAAACACTCTTGTTGGCACTATATATGATTTAAAACATTTTATCCATGTAGTGCATTATACCAAGTCGGCTGACATACATAAAGCATAACTAGTCTTCATAGTGAATTGCATATGTAAGGTCGGCCAAGACTAGAACATAATTCATAGAATCTCCAAACCAACATACAATCCTCAAAGCAAACACCTTCCAGATCTGAGACCACATCAAATTCTCATCATACTATCATCAAAGAGACTCTGATTAAAACTGCAACATTAAAATGTTCTCCTTAAGAAAATGTGGAGTCTCCCACACTAATATGCTAAGCAAGGAACAATGGAAGAATATAGAGTTAAAATTTTTCAGAGATAACTTTCTGCTCACAACCCAAAACTCCTCAAGATCTAGAATATAGATGCATGAATGAGACATGATAACATGGTTAAGAGATTAGAGTCAAATCAATTCTTGCGGTGAATTCCAGACTCAAATACCAACGCACGACTCATCACAAAAGAATATTACTAACAAAGAACATCTTCCGGTAAACCAAGTAATCTTCCCATATAGTTGTCACCATGTTGACATCAATGAAAACATAAAAATAACCAACACAAACTATCCACACTTCATGCTCATGTTGCAAGGCTCCATATTTCCAACACATCATTGTATGCTTTGATGGTAATTTTCTTTTTGGGATCAACAATATCGTCAGAATATCCTAGTTTCTTTATTAAGCTTAGGATGCAAAGATTAAGACCTGATCTACTATCTACAAGGATGTGTTTTCTTGTGGTTTTATGGATGTACTCTTGAATGTGAAGTGAATGATTATGAGATGGATTGATGAAAGGAATGTCATTAGTAGAAAAGTTGAGGGATAATGGGGATGATAAGTGTCTTATCATGACATGAAATTGAACCAGATCAATGTCTTTAGGGACACAAGTGTCATGGAGGACTTTCTCAAGAAGGTCCTTGTGGATGGGAGATGTTTTAGGTAGTTCCAAGATAGATATTTGTGCTAGTGTTTTGTTCAAGTGGTCAAGGATGCTATATTTATTGGTAGGTTGAGAGGAGGATGAAGCTCCTTGAATAGTGAGTCAACCACATCAGGTAATAACAACATAATTAGATGCTTTGATATTTATGGTGGTTACCTAGGAAGGACTTGGTTCAATGTGGCCAATGAGAGAATTAGATGAGATATTGTTATTATATGTATAAGGCATTATGTTGTATGATGCAAAAGTTTTACCATCATTATATTAAGGGAAATTTTGCTTGTATATACCCAAGTTTTCATTGGGGGATGTATGGACTTCAATAGAGATATCTCCTCGATCAATAAGATATTGGATAGAGTTTTAAAGCTTCACACATGAGGAGGTTTTATGTCCATGAACCCTATGGTAGTAAAAAAATTCATGCTCTTTGTACCAAGAGATTTTAGGCACATCAATACCAAGGGGTTTGATGGGTGGAAATTGGACCATGTTGGCTTGGATGATCTTTGAGAGGATGATTTCACTTGGTTCACCCAAGGGCATATATTCTCATTAAGTGTGTCTTTAGGTTGACCTTTAGGGATAACCACATGTTTTTGAGTAGATAGATTGTTTTGAGATGTTGATGGTGGAGTATTTGGATATTTTGAACATGTTTTGAATTAGTCACACCATCATTGACCACACTTTTGTTTTTATTCCAAAAGAGGGTTTTGTCACTAGATTGATGATTATTGTCTTTTCCTTCTTTGTAGATCTTGACTAGGCCTTTGGCAATAAGGTATTTTTCTATAGCTACTCCTTTTTCTATGATCTCATCAAAGGAGTAATCATATTGCATTTTTAGATGGAAGCCCAATTCAATATTTAAGTTCTTAGCAAAGATAGTGACAAGTTGTTTTTCATGTATAGGCCATACAAAGCGACTAGCAAGATGTCTCCATCATTGTAAGAATGAGGCAAATTATTCACTAGTATTTTGTTTAGTTTTGCAAAGATCCATGATGGTGATATCATTATCCATGTTGTAGGAAAAGTGGGTGACAAATTTATTGGCTAGCTCAAAAAATGTTGTGATTGTCCCATGGGGAAGGTGAGTGAACCAATCAAGGGCTTGACCACCCAATCTTCTAGGGAAGAGCCTTAAGAGGTAAGTGTCAAGATAGGAGACCTCTTGGCATGCAATGTAAAAAAAATTCAAGTGTTCCCTAGGATCTCCTTTTCTCTTGTATTTGTAAAATTTAGGCATTTCAAAGTTTTGGGGGAAGGGGATTGTGGTGATGGACTTGTCAAAAGGATAAGGACATAGTTCTTGAAAATTATAGGATTTATTGTGATGTCCTAGTTGAAGCCTTTAAGGGTATCCTTTATTTGTTGCATGTCTTGGGCCAAAGTAATTTTTAAAGGAGGTGCTTGATAGTTGGATATGGGTGGTTGATAGGATGATATGTGTTGGTATTGGTAAGATGTTGAAGGGGGATTGGAAGATTAGAGATGTTGATGGGTAGATGAGATGGGATTGGAAGACCAGAGATATTGGTAATAGGATGAGATAAGATTGGATGTTTGAAGGTATTGATAAAAAGATGAGATGGGATTAGAAGAAATTGGATTTGAGGTTTGGAGATGATATGATGTGCTAGGTGGGATGGATGTTGAGAAATGAGAAGGGATAGAATGTTGTGGTTGAGGGATGTGTCATGAAATATTTTGGGTATGAGAGGGGATTTTATGTGTAAATGTGATGTAGGATTGATGAGTTGAGATGATATAAGATGATAGAAGAAAATGGGAGAGATGAAGGGTCATGAGGATTAAAAGAATATGGAAGGTATGTGGGATTAAGAGGATTATCTAAGGAAGATGGAAGATATGTAGGATTGTGATGGATGGAAGGTGGGGATGTAGAAGGAGGTTGTTGGATGATTTTTTATGTGTAAAAATCATGGGGTAATTTGGCTCCTTTATTTGCAAGCATAAGAATATATTGGTCAGGGTGCTTCATGGTATATCTATGCATCAAATCCATGGCTTGGGTATCTTAGGAGAAGTCCTCTAATGATGTTTGGGATTATTGGTCACTTGAATCATGATCATGTATGATGTAAGATGGAGATGGATTCTCCATGGGGATTTGATGGACTATCTCCTCAAAATGTGTATCATGAGATGATGAGGGGAACTCTTGAGAGGCCATATTTTGCTTTCTCACTTGGGATCTTGTGATAGGCATCCAAAAGAGATACCTAGGAATAATGATGAGGGAAGATGAGAATAATTAAGGATGTTGGGTAGACCTTGGATTTGATATGATGGGGATGATAAAATGATGCAATGAATGAGAGGGGGATAATGATAGAATTGATAGAAAGGGGATGATGATGAAATGATGCTACAAGACCAATAGTGTCTCAAGCTAACTAGATCCTTGATTGATAATGATGGGGGGTTGGTTACACTAGACTTGGATAATTTCTTAGGAAATGCTTGGATGTGCTCACTCAAGCTTGGATAATCACTTGGGTAAGGCTTGGATAGGCTTACTTAGGCTTGGATAATCACCTAAGTAAGGCTTTGATGGGGATGTTGATAACAAGGATTAGGATCTAGATAGACTCTTGACAAGATTGATATGATTAGATGATATGATGGGATCAATGGTGATAAGAATGGGATTAGATGATATGATTTGGATAGGATGGAACGATAAAAGAGACTCAATGGTAAAAGGAATGGTGATGATAATGATGATGAAGATATAATGATAGGTGATAAAACCAAGGTCTAAAGATAATGGTTGGAATGACTAGGGTATGATAATGGATGAAAAGGATAATATGAGAGGAAGATGATGGATTTTGGATGGATAATGGTCTTAGGTGAAACGACAATTAAGGAGATGTCTCCTAGGTTGAATCTAAGAGATACAAGGGTCAATGTTGTAAATCAAGGCCTCAAGATGTTTTTGGCAAGAGATAAATAAACAAGAAGACACAATGGCTAACTTAACTATCAAGGTGATAAGGTTGATTTTCAACAATGCATGTTGATTGGATTCATTGGTTTTACACAATGCAAACACGCTAAGCATGATAGCACAACCTATATTTAGTCAAGTAGATGTGTTAACCTAGTGTAGGCCCACTTGCCAAGGCGTAATACCTTCAAATGAAATAGGTCATGTACCACCTCTACACCCCTTACCTTGGAAGGATAAGGCCTTACCAAGTAGTATATGTCACCTCAACAAGAGAAAGTACATGGTGAGTAACTTTGGGCATGATACTATACGCTACACCACACTAATCAACAATCGATGGTCTTAAAGGCTTCTAAAACAAGGTCCTTAATGGAATCAGTGAATAGTGAGCCCATCTATAATGCCCAATATTAAGAAGGTCTCTCTTTCTCTCATCACCAAATGCATCTCGACGGATCAAAGGTCACATGGCTTGGCTCAAATGACACTACTTACACTTTGGGGTATAACTTTCATTCTCCCCCTTTCCATACCCTATCTAAAAATGTGGTTAAGGTCATCCTTGAGGTGATCAAATCCTCAAGCATGCCTCCTAATGGGAGAGACTATGTTAGGTGCTTTTGGTCACCCAAGATCGCACAAAGTACAAGTGGAGAGCACACACACAAGCTAGCAAGCCTTGGGATAACACTTAGAACATAAAATAAATGAAGATATGTGAGATTTTTGATCTCCAAGATCACACTAAGTGCAAGGAGAGTATATATCTACACACACTTCCGAACATGACAAAAAATGTTCATTAATCTTAAGAAAATAAATGTGCCTAGATTAGTGGAAAATAAAGCCTTAGACAAGTGAATTTGCAAGAAAGATGTTAGTAGTTTGATGTTTTTTTGTCCACGAAAGCCACAACTACACAATCGGGTTAGTAACCAAGAAACCGTAGCAATAATACTAAGAAAAAGTGTGCCATATACTGAAGCAGTTGCACCACAAAATGGATCAATTGCACCCCTATATGAAATAATTGTGCCACAAAATGAAATAGATGTGCAAAATAATGCAAAATAAAGAAACTTGGATTATATCTTTTCTAGACAAATGCATAATTTTGCCAAATATGCGCCAATCCCCCAAATAATTGTGCCACTTTGCTCTAAAATTGCACTCTTCTATTGTGCAATTGCACACATGAACTATGTAATTGCACCCATCAACTGTGCAAATGCACCCATCAACTATGCAATTGTGCTAATCTGCTTGGAGACATAAATTTTTCCAAAAAATTGATAAAACACTAGTCTAGAAATGAAATATGTCATTTCACAGTTAGGAATCTTCAAAATCAAAGTCAATAATAAATCATCAAGCACAAAGGGGTCAAATATACTAAAAATAATCAATAATCAAAGTGGATGTGCCAATCTACAGAGAAAATGTAGCCATTTTAAGGAGCAATTGCACCCATTTGAGAAGAAATTGCACACATATGAGAAGCAATTATGCACATCTAAGAAGAAAATACACCAATGCCTCTGCAATTTTGCCAATCTATCCAAAAATAGCAATTTTTTCAAAAAATAAGATAAAACCTTAATCTAAGAGACAAATTTGATATTATAGGGTTAAAATCTTGTATAAACACAATTAGAAATGAATGCAAATCACTCTATGAAGGTAATATGTGCAGGATCATCAAGGAAAAAGCAGGCCCTTAAGTGGCGAAAAATTCAGAAAAATCAAAGTTAGGCAACTTGACGTAAAAAATTTGAATAAGTGATCTATATTATTTTAAAAATATGTAAGAATAGAATCTATAGCAAATTGAATCTAGTTTCTAAACTACTAGGTTTATTTTTTTTAAAAATCTATTTGGTGAAAATTTTGAAATTTCAATGAAGTAGTACTTAAATTTCAAGGAAAAAATAAGAAGTAGGTGTTTGTCTGACCATCCTAACCACAATAAAATGATAATATTTTTTTGTAATATTTTAGATATAAATAGAGGACTCATGTCCCGATGTGATGCATTTTTTTGTAATATTTTTCCAAGTAAATAATTAATTATGAATTTTTTATTACAACTTTTAAAAAATATAAAAACTCATATGTCTGACCACCTTAACCTGGTCAAAACTTCATGAAATTCATTTTTTTTTAATCCTATAGTATGCGAAGCATAAAATGTGACGCATATTTTAGATTCAAAAAATGTGATACCGTTTGAAAGCTATAGATGTTTTTCAATCAGCCTATCAATTAGAACTTTAGTCGTAATTCGAATAGAAAATGAATAATAATAATTTATTAAATTCAAAGTAAAGCATAATTTATATTGGTAGAAAGCTGAGAATCTCCTTTAAAAACCCTTTTCGTTTCATCAATTTTGGGTAAAAAAAGTCGTCAGCCACATACCCATCATATCGCCACTTTTTGGCCTATCATGATCCTGCACATACCCAAGGGCAAGAATCATCAATTTATCAGTACCTAATGGATGCAACAAACTAGAGTAATTACGTCATCTGAGAAGGAATTATGCACATCTGTGGAGAAATATTCACACCTGAGAAGCAATTGCACACATCTAAGAAGCAATTGTGCACATCTGAGAAGCAAATGTGCCACTTTATAGCAGATGTGACAATCTGACCTGAAACAACTACAAATGCATGAAACTCACAAAAAACCTCATGAAAAAAGTTATAAAAGGGACGGGGAGTCCCACTAGGTGTGCCAAAATGAAGAGGTTGGAAAATATTGAAGGAAAACAAAAGAAATAAGAAATACAAAAGCACAAACCTTCACCTAGAATTTTTTCTTTTCTTTTTGATGGGTGGAAATGGAGTGCACCCCTATATTCCATTTGATTTTCTCTTGATATTGATATGTGGATTTCTCAATTATGTAGCATAACCTTGATATGATTTGATAGATTATTGCAAGATAAAAGCTCAAAATTACATGTAAATATGATAGCTCAAGAGATGCAAGAGATGAAAGTGAAGGATGAGAGCCTCTAGATATAGAGTCTTGAAGAGGCAAAATCAATGGCTAGAAATGATTGATGATGAATGGTTAAGATTGAAGGAAGATTCCGGTTTGGATCAAGGATGCAATCATATGACAAGTGTCAAATGATAGATATGATCTAGGTTTAGGATAGGGATAAGGACAAAAATGCTTATGGCAATGACTACCTAAATTAAGAGGTTAAATGAGATGAATGGATAGGATTAAAAGATAGTGGCAATGGCTAAGATTAAGAGGTTAAATGAGATCAGTGGATAAGATTAAAATATAGTTTGACTTTTAGGTAAGTGTCTAGGTTCAATGAATCTAGGCAAGGAGTTAGTTAGACATGTGAAGAAGACACTTGTCATATGAGAAAAATTTAGATTATGATCTATGTGAACAAGATGGAGGGCTAGGATTAGATGGACAAGGATAAAGGATAAATGAGAATTAAATGATGGAAGCAAAGATAATGAGGATTAATTATCCGAAATTAATTAATTAATTAGAAATCAATTAATTAATTAATTAGAAATCAATTAATTAATTTAGTTGGAGGATTTGGGAAAAAGGGATAATTAATTAAATAAAGTCATTTAATTAATGGGATAATGTGAAGGGATAATAATTAGATATTTATCATAAATATTTATTTAATTAAAAGATTATGAAAGGATGGGAATATTAATTAAATAAATGATAAATATTTATTTAAGAGCTTAAGACTAGGTTAAAATTAGGTGTGGTTGGGTAAGGTCTCATTTTAAGTGTCTACACCTACGATGCTACTAAGGACACAAAAAAAACCAAAGAGTAGCAAGAATGTGAAGAAATGAGGATTGAAGTTTGTATTCAACATAAAAGTTCTTTCTTTCTCCTCCCAAGTTTGATATCACAATATTTGTAGCCTAGCCCACTCTTTTTCCTCAAATCCCCTTACATGATGTAGTCACATATATTTTGATGTATGATAAATAATTTGTTCTAATTATTGTCTAAGTGAAGCATCCTAAATTATTGAGATATTTCATTAGTATGTACAATTAGTTTTTTATGACATTATAATTTACGTCATAATATTTAAGCGTTGTACTCACAAACATAATTAGAATTTTTTATTTGAATGATTTATTTTAAATCAAAACTATTATGATGATATATTTAACTTTAAGAGGAAATTATAAAATCACATATAAATTTTAGATTTACAACAATGGGAAACTTATTCATGGAACACTTAATGAGCTTGGAAAATCCTTTTCCTTTGAAGGTTCATAAAAATTGGATTCCTTTCTTAGCACTACAATGATTGGTATTACGAGACTGCTAAATTCACAATTAATTTCTATATGTTTTTACCATGTTGGTTCCACTTTGAAATCCCTGAAACTATTTTGTCAAATAGAGACATAAGATTCATGGGCACTTTATAGAATTCACTTTGATCTATGCTAGACCTGAAATTGAATAAATTTGTCACATTCCAAGTCAAAGATTCATGAACACTTTATAGAACTCACTTTGATATATGCTGGATATGAAATTGAATAAATTTTTCTTGGACTAAAATTATAAATAGGATGCCAATGCATCTTCTTAAAATGTACATAGAACTTCTATTTAATTCAATACAACTACAACTTAGTTCAACACATATTTACAACACATATCCCTTTTTCAAGTGTATTCAGCTTTACAACTTTTGACACCCATTGAAATAACTAATAATCCTATTCTACCATTATAAAAACACTATCCTCATCTTCTTACTTCAGAACATAAGACTACAATAGGCACTTCTCTAACTTTGTGTCTGTAATTTGTGGTTATTTACATAGTAAAATTTTATGCAGCACTTTATACATGTAATGATAGCATATCATTGATTTGCTTTCTGTTGGTCTTAGATATATTTGTAGGGAGTGTGGTTGGGAGCTCTCAATTCCAGTTAAATAATTTGGCTTGCTGTTTTTTGATGCCAGATCTCAGTATCTCCATGCTGCGCTTAATTGGAGCTGTATGCTGTTCCAGGTCAAAGTTTGCAGCCTTTTTCTTCTTCTCCTTTGGTTTGATGCGCTTATTAGTAATTGCAATGGCCAAGTCATTTGGAAATAGAGAGTGCCAAACTAATGCATGTAACAATGTTGTTACAAATAGAGTTAAGACTGTTGTAGAAGAAATGAAGGAGAGAACTATTGCCAGGACTCTGGTGAAAGTGTTGTCTACTGAGTATGAATATCTAATGGTAGCTATTGATGCTGCAGTCATTGGAAATGTGTATGCCCACCAGGCCAGAGAAAACCTGCAAAACTATAAACCCTCACTACAATATCTAGAAAAACATTGAAATTGGTTGCTTAGTTTTATAAAAGTAAGCAGTTGTTATTCAAAGTTTTAGATATTGAAATAATAAACTATGTAGAATTCTTTCTGTCTGTTTAATGGGAGAAAGCTTAAACAACACATTCTGAGTTTTGAATTGTTTAGATGGCTCATCTGAAATCAAACTAGCTTTCTCAATAGGATTCACTTATAAGTGTGATTTCAAATGAACCACCTAAACAACTCAAAGTTTAGAGTGTGAAATTTAACTTTTATCAATATCGAAAACAAACAATGAAGAACATGTTTAACTAAAATAATTTAGAATTATAAATTCAGAATGAAAAACTGAAAGATTCAATCATTACCTGAATCCTCTGAAAAAATTGACACGAACTACCTGTATCAATACAAACATGATCATCATTAAGAAGAAAGCTTAAGTAGCAAAGGCTTGAAAGTTTCGCAAATTCATAAAGATTTAGGAGAAAACTAGGTAGTATTTGTAAAAAAATGCTTTTGATTGTTTTCAATGAAGATAAAATGGAATTTTGAAAAGATTCAGACCCTTGTACAAGAAGGAAGATAAAGTAATAAAGCTCAACAAAACAACAAAGGGCAATCAGGAGAAACCAGCAGCATGAGAACTACTCAACAACAAAAATCAGCTTACAAAAGGGGATAACAATTCCCAACAAGCAACTAGCCCAAAGTAAGGAGGGTTTGAAGCAGAATTGTTCCAAAGATCTTTGAGTACAACCTCAACCATCTTATCCTTAAGGCTAAATTCCTTCAGCTAAGAATTGTTTAATGTAGTAATATATTTTCTATTTAAATGTCAAATAATTATATAATTAAACAACTAATAGTAATTTTACATATTATTTTAATTGGCAAAAAACTTCTTTTAACTTTAATCATGTTGACATTAACATAAAGGAATAAATATCTGTCAATAAAAATAAGATAGTTATTTACTAATCTTAGGGATAAAGAAGTATAAAATTACCATTGACTATTTAACTATTAAATTCATGTTAAAAAAACAAAAGTATAAAAAAATTCAAAAAAATCTGTTTTTTCATATGAAATCTATTAAACAATTTTCTTGAAAAAGATAAAAAATGAAAATTTAAAATTTATTTCTGGATTCAACTGTGTAAGATTTGTTTCATGTCAACATTATCCATCATCACATCGCATAGATCACACCACATCCATCATCAGATCATGATGATGGATAATGACAATGGATTTAACAATGTTGGATAATGCAAATCCGAAACATTGATGCAAAACAAATCTTTCACAGTTGAATTCAGAAATTATCACACTGCATTATCCATGATCAGATCCTGATGATGGATAATGACGATGGATAACAATATTGGATAATGCAGTGTGGTCCAAAACATTGATGCAAAACAAATCTTACACAGTTGAATTCAGAAATGACCTCACTACATTATCTATGATCTCATCCTGATGATGGATAATGATGTTGGATAAAACAATATGATCCAAAATATTGATGCAAAATAAATCTTACACAATTAAATTCAAAAATGACATACGCTATGATATCTTTGATCCAATGTTTTTAACCTTAAAGAATGATACAAATCACAGAAATATTACCAGGGATGCATATAGAAAAATAGCAATGAAATAGGCGAGCCTAGATACGCTGTCAAATTCGCCATGGATTCTCTCCCACGCCACGCTTGCTGTGCAGGGCGCCGCAATGAAAAGAAAGAAGACAGGATGGAGCTCCTGAGGCAGGGCTTCGCTCGTTGGCAGTCTCTGGTAAAGAGTGACGAATAACACAGTATAATGGCTTACTCCAACAGACCAGAAAAACATTGCAGGCTCCTTCCAACCCACTTGCGCTGCTAACAGAGCCCCTACAAAATTTCCAACGATTGATAAATGTGAAGAAGGATTGGCTACTTTGGATAACCTCCGTTTTCCACCAGAAAGCCATTGCCCATATATCTTGAGCTCCAATGCAAACACAGGGCTCATGAAGATGCACCACAGAGCTGGGTGAATGTGTTTTGAGATGCAATGAGGCAACCCGATTGTCAAGAACATGCAGACAATCCATGGTGCGAAGAAGAAGTTCACTCTTACTGGATGATAGTACTCCCTCCTCACTGCCTCCAAATAAAACATACATTTCAGTGTATATGTGAAGAAGATTACGATGAGAGCACTTAGGCTTAAACACCAGAGGGCTATGTTGATACGAAGTGCTGCTATATGGAGGTAGGGCAGCCATGGAATTTCGGCAAGGCTCTTCCACAGTATCGCCTGGCTGCTCAGCCCCAAACAGATCCCAAAACTTCCAATTGGAAATCTCAGAAGAAATGGCCATTTTTTATCTAGAGGGAGCAAGATGTCTTCATAATCCTGAGGCACACCAAAATGTCAAATTGTTATACATAGCTGTACAACTTGTAAAGGGCCCCTTGTTTAAACTTTTTCATTGAGTAGACTTTAAATTTAGAGTTTTGGATGTTTTAAAAACAACATTTTATCAGTTGTTTAGTGAAGTTTTCGAGTTAAATTTATTGATCTATGAATAGTGGTTTATATGAATTTCTATTTAAATAACATGCGTTTTAATAGTCAAACATTCAATAGTAATTTTACATCTTATTTCAATAAAAGAATTGGTAAATAGATGTTCTATTTTAATTAGCTATACAATACCTTTGACTATTGAACTGGATGATGTCTAAAAATATTCCATGAACAATATTTCATGTGCATGAATGGTCCACTTAGCACTCATTGCATATAAAGTGTAATTTATGAGCCAAATTCATTGACCCATATTTCATTTTAATTAAAAGTGACAAATACTTATCTTATTTTTATCAGCCATAATTTACCTTCGACCATTGAATTTGGTGATGTTTTAAGAACAGTCCATGAATCCATTTCTCATGAGCATGAGTGGTTACCTTAGCACTCATTGCATCAAGTAATGTTCACAAGGGTGTATCTCTCGAGGCAAACTCATTGATCCATATTTCATTTAAATCAAAAAGTGGTAATAGTTGTCCTATTTTTATTGGTCAAAATTTACTTTTGACCATTGAACTAGGTGATGTTTAAGAACAACCCATATCTCATGGGGATGAATGATCCAACTGATCCACTTATCACTTATTGCATCTATATAATATTGAAAAGGGTGAAACATTATAACTCCCTGAAAGATTACCCATTTAAATGCTACTCTAATTCAAATTGACTTAATGATAGAATTGAAATTATTATGATATAACATCAAAATTTTGTTTTTTTTTTTTTTTTAATCCTCAATTTTTAATTTTTTTTTTTTTATTATCCTAGGCTTTGTGCATAATAAAACTGCATGCATACGCACTAAAAAGCTACTCACTTTAGTTTTAAATACTGTTGGCTCTTGCTGAATAAACATCCAATTTCATATGCAGAAATAACATATTTCTGTCTTTTAACATAGTTGTATCTTTCAATGAGCAGCAGTGTTTGATAATTAAACTGAGCAGCTTTTTAGTGCGTATTCATGCAGTTTTATCATGCATAGAGTTAAGAGGATAATAAAACCGAAAAACTAAGAACTAAGTAAAAAAAACAACAAAAGAAAAACAGGATCGTGATACTGGCATCACGAATTGATCATGCATACCCTCTAAAAATTTCACCAGAGATCAAATAACAAGCAATGACTGTTCTATCTAAACATGTGAACCAAAGACTGACAATGAAAAACAACACACCAACTCTTTAAACCTTTCCAAAAATATCAGCCAACAGATTATTTATTATTTCAAACTTCACATGTTCCAAACAACCTCATTTATCATTCCATGACTACCATATTAAGAAGCAAACAAGTTACAAATGATTCAGACAAACAAGTAATCCAGTGATGAAATAAGAATATGACCTTTAGAACATCGAGCTCTGGACCCTTCAAGGCATCAAAGTATCTTCCAGCCGGAATATGTGCACTGGCAGGCTGAGGACGGTTATCTGGATGCTCAGATTCCTGAGCATTCGGAACCTGTCCATGCATGGGAGTGTTCGGTCGATGGGTTCGGAACATGGAGTAATCCTCCTTAGACATGCTATGACTTCTTTGCAAAGCACTTGGGTCCAAGTCTTTCTCCTTGTTTATTATAGAGAAAGCAGTCCCAAGAGACATATGCCTGTGAAGCTTTGGTCCCCATGGCTTCTTCTGCCTCTGCTTCCCCTTACAATTCAACCTCTGCCCCGAATCAGATTTCCCCTTCTCTACACCAAAACTCTCCTTCCCTCCAGAAGGAGTATAATTACCTCTCATATCTTCTGACCCACCACCTTTCTCACCACCCCCTATCTTAACTCCCCCATTTTTCCCCACAATCTGCTCTGCACAATTGGAATCCAAATGGGTTAATCTATTACAATCTGCCAATTTTGACCCACCTTCTAGATCTATACATATGGAGAGAGATTTGCAGTTTTTGTTATTGTCCATCCTTATTTAATGGTATAGTTGTACTTTCTGATCCTCTCACAACATTTTTTCTTGGATGTCTCATATATATAGCAGGCCATGTTTAGTGAAATCACGAGAGACCAACATAATAAGGTTTGACAGAGACTCTTTCACGGGTGGTTGCTTTTGGTCACATATTTCAGGATGCTGCTGTTACCACATATTTTGTGGAAAAGGAATGCTTGTAACTGTGAAGTCTTAGTCAATGCACGGCATTTATTAGCTGTGAACAAGAATTGGTGTGGCTAGATCTCCAAATTTTTAGGTCACGGATGTTTTTGCAGTCAGATGCTATTTTGAGGAGTGCTGGAGTTTTTCGTCACGATAGTCCACCAACTAGTCTGCCTACTGAAAATTAGATTGGCAACTTGGAGATGGTATTGAGAGCTCAAGATCTGTAATAGTGGTTGATCATGCCTTCAGAAAGTTCTCTCACGTTATAGAACAATACCAGTCCAACTTGGAAGGTTATGTAGCCTTACCAAAAAAGGTGAGGGTGACAATATGTTAGTTGATAATATAAATATTTCTGCATAGATAATTAATGGATGTGTTCAATTTATATAGTCTTATATTGTCACGTATTGATTATGATTCATATTACTTATAAAGGTGAGGGTGATAATATGTTGGTAGTCGGGAGATTTACTTCTCATTCGTGTATAAATAGATAGATAATTAATGGACGTGTTCATTTTTTATGAAGGAATGGAAAGTTATATAGTCATATAATCAATATGTGACAGTATAAGACTATATAACTTTCCATTCCTTCATAAAAATTGAACACGTCCATTAATTATCTATCTATCTATACACGAATGAGAAGTAAATCTCCCGACTACCAACATATTATCACCCTCACCTTTCTATAGAGAGTAATATGAATCATAATCAATATGTGACAATATAAGACTATATAAATTGAACACATCCATTAATTATCTATCTAGAAATATTTATATTATCAACTAACATATTGTCACCCTCACCTTTTTTGGTAAGGCTACATAACTTTCCAAGTTGGACTGGTATTGTTCTATAATGTGAGAGAACTTTCTAATAAACATATGTGTTCAATTCCTATGAAGGAATGAAAGTTATATAGCCTTACATTGTCACATGTTGATTATGAATGAAACTATTTCTTATTGAAAGGTGAGGGTGACAATGTTGTTTGTCAATGGAGGGATTTACGAAGTCAACAATACTATACCAAATTCATTTATATTTTCATTTTTAAGTAAGTAAATTAAGTCCAAAATACTCTTTATATATATGGACAAGCTTAACTCCTATGAAGGGATGGAAAGTTATATAGCCTTAGTTTTCAAATTTTTCTCTTTCCTTCTATTATCTAAATAATGTAATATTTTAATATATATTCTCAATTTTTAAATATTATGCGGTCATAATTATATTTCATTTTATAAATATTAAAATACAAGGTTTAGAAATGTAATTGTTTGTTACACTTAAAATCCACCATAAAAAGAAAACAGTTTAAAATAATTAGTTGTGAATTTTAAATTTAGACATCTTGAATTGTTCATTAGACTTCAAGTTTTCCTATTTTAGAATAAATATGCCACTTAATCCCCTACTTTGACTTCCCATCTCCACATGTGTACACATAATAACAAGAATTTTATGTTTATAAATACACTCACAATATAACAAGATCGTTTGTCTTGACAAATCATTTTAGGAAAAACTTAGCAAAAACAACACTCACTCATTATATTAACTCATTTGTTCATAATATAATAAGACATTTTATACTTGTACTTAATTGTGATTTATGTCTAAGTATTTATAGGCATGTCATTATAGGAAACCACTAAGTAGTATTACAATATAAAATCATAGGCCAAAAATCACCTTGAAAAAAGGGCCCAAATTCTCCTACTTATCTAATATTTTGTGTGGAGGGGAAATCATGCATAAATCAACTACTTGGAGAACTTATGTCCATTGAATTTTAAAACCAAGAAAAATTCTTTATACTAACAAATTTACTCAATGTGTAAACAATATTCTTCAAGGTATATCAATATTTTCTAACAATGCATTTTTTTATTCAATAATATCTCTAAAAATGATATTACACATCAATATATTTTGTCAAGTAATATTCTTTGTTGAATTGCTACACTTTGGCTATTATAGTATATCCTCACAAATTTCTAAAAAAACTAACATCTAAAGAAAACCTCATCTTCCTTGCACTCGTGAGTTGTTTTCATGTACTTGATCTTGTAGTTAATAGTGAAAACAATATATGCTTCTTTCTCATCCATTTAACTATAAAGTAAACACAAAAATTTATAGATATTTGATAACAAACATCTCTTGCATGATCAACATCAACACAACCTTGTGCATCTACTAATTTGTTTGTTAAAGGGTTTTTTCATTGAGGTTCAAGAATAAAATATATAGCGATAGAAGGTTAATTTAAGATTGATTTTCCTACATAGAGACCTATGCACCCAAGGCATAACTAGTTGAAAAATACCATAGCATGTGAGTTCATACTAATATAATGGCTTATTTAATAATAGAAAAATAAGACAAATGTATTGATACATATTTAGGGTAGAGAGGATAATTGTATTAATATTTTTTGTGAAGTATTAGGAATAAGACAAGGTATGGTAGTGGGGGTTTGGTCTAGGGATGGGAAGTTATATGAACAAAAGAACAAGTTTAAATTTATATTTTATATTTTTTTAGTTTTCATAAGGACACAAAGGTTAAAATTATTTATGGTATACATTTGTTGCATGTGCAAATAAATCTTGTTAGAGCATAATGTTTATGAGAGGATCACATCTATTTCTAATGGTCTTAAATAATATTTATAGGGTTTTAATTATACGATGTAGATGGCATAAATACATATATAATATATCATAAAAGATATTTAATTTATTATTATAAAGAGTTATCTTTAATATTAGTCAATTTATCAAATAAATAATAAATATCTCATGAAAAGGATTGATAACATTCCAAATAGACGCGACTTAACTTTTCACCCCTATATTTTAGTGAATCTTATTATGGAATATATACAAATATAATTTGATTATGTGTGAATACTTTGATATCCAATTGATTTGAATTCAATTAGGAATTCAAGTAACAATACTTGGTGAGGAACTAGTGGTATTGTTAGCTGATACAAAATTGAACAATATGGAAAACTCATAAAAGAGATGTATGCCTCCAAAAAGATGTTTGTATTCACTTTGAAAATAATATTTATGCATTTGCAAGGAATATCAAAGGTCAACACATCCTTGGAAGTAGAAATGGACATTTGGATGGGGACCAAATAACTAACTCAACTAAAATTTTCAAAAAGTCTATTTATTTTCTAGGTACCCTAGCTTGGCGGGGTCATAACTTCTAGCCTGCTGGGAAAAATTCAAACTTCCTAGAATTTTTGGAAAGGTCTCAAAGAGAACTAGTTTGAATTTCTTGGAATGGAGCCCATGGAAACAATTCCAAAAAAATTATGAAAATTTTCAAGCCAAATTATGCTTTGAAGGCCTACAAAAATGCAAATTACTTCAACATAGAAAATAATGAAAAATTAGATCTTCGATATTTTTCATCATCAATTATGCATACACCACTCAAATGCTCTTGAATTGGTGTGGGGTCACCGATATGACTAAGATGTTTTATGTAAATCCATTAAGGTAAATGAGGAAGGGATTGTTGAAAGTGTAGATTCTTATGAGTATAACAATTCAAATATTATTACATAAGTTTTTTCCTCATCATTATATGTTTCTCATATTTTATATCTTTATGAATTTCTCCATCATTTACATTGATTTACATAATATTTTATTTAATTTTATTTATTGAATTTTTAAATTTTTATACCATATATTTCATACATAATATAATTCATACTTAAATGTTGAAGGCTTCTAACATGGTATTAGAAACTCCTTTAAGTTGTGCCATTTTTTTTGTTTACAAAAAATGAAAATAAGCATAGTTGCCCAAAAAAATCATTAAAACAAGTATCTTGTTAAGAAAAAAAACCTTCTATACTTGTAACTATGATTTCTTATAGAAATAAATAATACTAAATTGAAGAAAATTTTAAAACCATATTCTTTAAATAAAAGTAAAAAAATAGATTGAAAATATTTAAACCCTAATAATAGGTATTTTAACCTATATTTTACTCTATACATAAATTTTATCATTATATTAAGCCATGTTGAATGAATTTTATAATGTAAATTATATTATATAAATATAGTTATGTATCCATGAGATATTAAGGGTTATTTAGCTCATGCTACTCTTATGTGATACTTTTGAGTGTGATGGACCTTTATTGAATTTAGTAATTTAAATACACTAAAAACATTGATCCCTTGTATTGTTGTATCACCTACTTTAAAAAATGTGTGGAGGATGATCGCTTAAGCATGAGTTTTGTTCTCTTTAAAATCTATAAGGAATTTCAAAGAGATATAGGTGTTTAATTGATGAATGAACATTCTTATTCTTAAAATTTTAGTATACTTTGAGCTATTAAGGTGAAGGTAGTATATCCTAGTATGTGGAACACTATTCTATGCGAATATGTCCACTATTAGTACACTTGATTAATCTAGCAAGAAAAGACATTAAATGAAATATGATTTAGTATAGAGTTCACATATTTTGTAATGATTTCTTGACAAAAATGTTTACAAATAAGAGTGGCATTTTTGGAGGTAAATTAGTTTATAGATCTCTTAAATCCTTCAAGAAAGATTTTATTATTTAAACTCATGCTATGTATAGTTGTATTATTTTGATAGTTCTCTTCATGACTATCGTGAGAAAATGTATTTACTATGTCTTATTCTTATCCTAATATATTTTTAAGTGCTTACATAAAAATGTGTAAAGTACTAGGAATGCTTTAAACCATTTTCATTCTACTTACTTTTCTTATAAACTACAAATAAAGAAGAAGAAAAACTAAATCTAAAAAAAAATGTATTTGTAGGATATCTAGATGAAATATAAAAAAAATTAAAACTTTATGTAGAAATATTCATAATTGAAGAAATATCTAGGATCCATCCAAACTAATTAAATTAAATTCTTGAAGAATCTTCCATATTAAATGAAGATAATTAAATGAATTTAAGGGGTGATATTTTTTATAAAGACTTAAATGGACTCAAACCCTAATCCAAGTAGAGAATATTTCCTCATTTGAAAATTATTAGGATTCATCATACATATCATGCATTAATGAATCTATGGAATCAAAACTCTAAATTTTGAGAAAACTTGCATAGATAAGAAATGGAGGGATTAAATGCAATTAGAGTACAATGCTCTTATTATGAATAAAAATTGAGATCTTGTCCATGTACCCTAGAAAATAAATGTTGTTTATTATCATTAGTCAAATAAATTTAAATGCATTTCTAATGATGAAATAGACAAATGTAAGGTATGATTATTCAATAGAGAATTTACTCAGTAACAAGATCTAGATTATCATGAAAAATTTCCCCATGAAAAAAATAAGCCCCATTAGAATATTTCTTGTGTTAGCAAACCTAAAATAGATAGGAAATACACAAAATAAATATGAAAATTGCATTCCTTAATGGTTATTTTCAAGATAAAATTTGTATGACCCAACAAAAAGGTCTTAAACAACTAAATGAATAACATTATGTAGACAAGCTTAGAAAATATCTATGGTCTTTAAAAATCTCCTAGAACTTGGTATTCAAAGATTAATAGTTCCCTTCAATCTCTTTGGTTATCTTTATTTTGACTAAATCTTATTAGAAAGAATTAGATTATTACTATAATTATGTTATATATGAATACATTTCTTATTATATGTAGTCTTAACTCTCTAATCTATAATTAAATAAAATTAAAATAATTTGAGTTGATTGTTCTAGGTCTTTTTATCATTTATTGGGAATGACTTTATTTCGAGATCAATATTCTATATTCAAGTATCTCAAGAAAATTATACCCAAGATTTACCTTAGAAATAGAATATGAGGAATTCTCAACTAATTTTTATGCCTATATTAAGGTTGGTACTAATCATAAAAGCATCCAATGGAAAGACCAATCCCACCTTGTAATAATTTTAATATACCTAATCATATATAGAATATATATCTATTACCTATAAAATATGTACTGCATTTATATTTATGTAGGATCTTCATATGAATCATTAAAAAATGGTAAAAAGAACATTAAAATTATGTCAAAGGTACAATTAGTTATGATCTTTATATTCCTACAACAAGAATAAAAAATTATTTATTTATTGTGATATAGGTCTTATGCTAGTCATCCTAGTGATAGGAAATATGCCTTAGGTTATGTCTTAAAAAATATTTTATACGTGATATCACATGGAGTAGTAAATAATAACATCACATGATACTCTTATCCATAAAATATTAGCATAGAAGTACAATGGAAACAACATAGAAATAAATGTGGCTAGAGAAATCATTAAATGAGATTCATTTGTGTACCAATAAGGATAACATATTATTTCATAATAGCCAAAATTTTATTTCTCTTGGAAAAAAATAAAACCAACATCAAATAACAAATCCCATCGAAGTTCATGTGCACTTTGAATTCAAGAAAAATCTTAATAGTGAAATTGCTCTATTATTTTATTAGATTGATCATTGATCACATGAAAAATATGTTTTATGTTATGTATGTGGGGATATGGGATTAAATATGATATTATTCACTAATGACCATGAATAATTAGGCTTTAATCCCATTAGACACACTGACAAAACATCAAAGAGTAAAATTTTGGAATTGTGGCAAAAATGGACATCAAAAAGAATTGTAGACTGCCAAAAGCAAGCAAAGAAAATTCTACTTCGCGGGCATCTAAGGCCAACACAACAAAAGTTCAAACATAGTTGGAAGATGGAGAGCTATTAACTGCTAACCTTAAAGGTTCTTTACTTCATGTTTGGATTCTTTATTCTGGTGCTCCTTTCACATGACTCCATAAAGAGATTGGTTTTCTTCTTATCAATCATGTGATGGAGCTATGGTTTACATGGGAAATGACAACCCTTGTGAAGCTATTGGTGAAGGAGACATAAGAATCAAGATGTTTGATGGAATGGTAAGTACTATTCAGCATGTCATACATGTACCAAGATTAAAGAAAAAATTGTTGTCTCTTGGATTTTTTGATGAACAAGGTTACCGATTGAGTGGTGAAAATAGTTGTCTCAAGGTAACAAAGGGTGTGTTGGTTGTTTTAAAGGGAGAAAAGGTTGTAAATATCTATAGGTTGTGGAGTCTACAGTGGAATTTGATGTAGAAACATACTCAATATCAACCTGGTATCAGCGACTAGGCCATATGAGTGAATGTGGTCTCAAGGTATTACTAAATAGAAATATTCTTCTAGGTGCAAAATGTAAAGATTTAATTTTTTTTTTACATTGTTTGTTTGGAAAAAAATAGACTATTTTTTTCTAGAAGTACTACCAAAAGTAGAGATGTGTTAGAATTGGTTCATTTAGATTCTTGGGAAGCTCTATAACTACATCTATTGGGGGTTGATCATATTTTGTTTTATTTATAAATGATTATTCTCATAAGGTATGGATTTATCTTCTCAAAAAAAAGTATGAAGTTTTTAAGAAGTTTAAAGGTCCGGTAGAGAATCAGAAGGGTAAGACTATAAAACGTCTGAGAACAAATAATGAAGGGAAATTTTGTTTAGGAGAGTTTAACCAATTTTGCACTGAGTTTTGAATTGCAAGGAAATTGATGGTTGCTAGGACATGACAAAAAATGGTGTTGTTGAACACATGGACCATACAATTATGGAGCAATCTAGATGTATGTTGTGCATTGCTGGTTTAGAGCATAAATTTTGGGCAAAGGCTATTTCTACAACCTGTTTCTTGATCAATAGATCACCCATTACAACTCTTGATATAATAAAATCCTTGAAGAAGTATGGATAGGTAAACCTATTGATTATTCTTTTCTTCATGTATTTGGTTATGATGCTTATGCTCATATTCCTAAAGAGAATAGGAATAAGTTGGACGTGAAGTCCACAAAGTATATTTTTCTTGGCTATGTAGAAGGTACAAAGGGGTATAGGTTGTGGGATACTGCTGCCCATAAGGTTATAGTTAGCGGAGATGTTTATTTTAATAAAAATTAAATGCAAAGAGGTAAAGAAAAAAAAAGTATAGAAGTTATTCCAGTTGAGGTGGAAAGTTATGATGATAATCTACAAGTACCAAATAAAATCAGCAAGATGAACAACAAGCAAATATGCCAGAGTGTAATATATTACCCCTTGTAAGGAGGTCCACTAGAGTATCCAAAGCTCTTGAAAGGTACTCTTCTACTTGTCATTGGGTAAGTGCAAAAAGCTAGGGGGGCAAAAAAGGGGGCTTAAGTGGCCACTTTTTTTCTAAAATCAAGAAATACTGATCTTGGACGTGAAATTGAGGATAGTTACACTCAAAATTTTGAGATGCAACAAAAACAAGGATCATAGTGCTCCAAGTCTACTTTCTAAACTACTAATTTATTTTGAAAAATGTTGAGATTAAGGGGTTCAAAAAAGGGATGCAAAAAAATTGGTGTTGTTTTTGTCAGAAAAACATAACATAGCAACTTTTGTGCGTACCTAACACGGTGAAATTTTTTTTAGTATTTTTAAAATTGCTTCAGTGAGAAATTAGCTAATAGTATGTAGTTAATGCATGATTTTTCTGATAAATATTTAATGAATATTTTATTTTTTACTGATTTTCAAAGTGGAAACTTCCTGAAAAATAGAATTTTGGTTGTGCTACCCCTACAAATTTTGGAAACTAATTGAAATTTTCTTTTTCATAAAAAAATAAATTGTAGAATGGATTCTAGTTTCTAAAAATGTAATTTATTTGAAATTTCGATGAACGGTTAATTTATAATGAATAAAACACCAAACACCAATTTTTGCCAAAAAAGAGACACACAAACAAAAGAAATTATAGATGAAAGGCTTAACATTGTCAAAAAGTGAAAAGTTTTACATCGTTGGATAGCTAAGAGAGAGCATAACATTACCCGGGTGTTCGATTTGTTCAACATTGAAGCACGTGTAATCCTGACGGTGAGCACGAACCTGATTATGTGAAATATTGTAGAATTTGCAAAAATCACGTCTCTGGTCGTTGAGAAGGCCCTCTAAGCCTTTGGGTTGGTATTCCAAGGAAAATAAAAAGCCTAAGGCATGGGGATTCCCAAAGCAAGATATAATGCGAGCGCATTATAATGCGCTCGCATGATATAATGTGAGCACATTATAATGCGCTCGCAAGATATAATGCGAGCGCATTATAATGCGCTCGCATGATATAATGTGAGCACATTATAATGCGCTCGCAAGATATAATGCGAGCGCATTATAATGCGCTCGCATGATATAATGCGAGTGCATTATAATGCACTCACGTTATATCCTAGATTTGACATGGTTTTTTGTGTTTGTGTGGGGCATGTCTAGCAAGACATAATGTGAGCACGTTATAACATGCTTGCATTAGGTCTTGCTTTATGTTAAATGCTACTCTATTGAATGTATGTTTATATATTTGTATGTTTGTATGACATGTATGCTTGTA
This sequence comes from Sequoia sempervirens, assembly GCA_007258455.2. Classification (NCBI taxonomy): domain Eukaryota; kingdom Viridiplantae; phylum Streptophyta; class Pinopsida; order Cupressales; family Cupressaceae; genus Sequoia; species Sequoia sempervirens. The sequence goes on along the minus strand of VDFB02075321.1, from coordinate 167,196,959 downwards.
TGTCATGTATGTACACATGTATGTATGTATGTATGAATGCTTGTATGTATGTATGCATGCATGCTTATGTATGCATGCATGCATGCATGTATGCATGCATGCATGCATGCCCATATGTGATTTTAAGATCAGATCCACATGCATGCCTGTGGCTGCATGTAGGGACAGCACATGTATTATGCTTGTATGCATGTAAGCACATTATGTATTTATGCATGTATTTTAGAGGAGGGATAATCTTAAGAGAGAGATCTGGAGAGGGAGAGGTGGGGGGGGTGGAAGGGAGAGTCTAAGAGAGAGGGAGTTGGAGAGAATGGGTTGCAGTGAGAGGAACTTAGCTAGGTAGGGTGGGAGGGATAGAGAGAGACAGAGAGA
>VDFB02075321.1:167170689-167196484 GCA_007258455.2 Sequoia sempervirens | reverse complement strand
GTCCATTTTTCGCTTGATGGAAAAAGTGTCAAATGCAAGCAGTGTAAAGTTGCAAAGTGGTGCCACTTTCATTCTGCAACTCGTGTGACCAAAACAAATTGTTCCAACGCATCTGGATGGGTACTTTTATGTGAGGCATGGTTCTCTTTCGCACCCAAATATGTTGAATCACTCTAAGCCACGTTCAACTATCTCACTCCCTTAAGGTTCCAAAGTGCAAAATGGATGCAATCTTTGACGGGCTATTACTAAAAAACCATGATGCTTAAGAACTCTTCATTTGAGCCTATGGGATCATGTTGGGCTTCTCTAAAATAACCTCTCTCAGTTTTTGTTATCTTGGAGTCGTCTTCTCGTGGTGTCCAATTTTCACTTGATGGAAAAAGTGTCAAATGCAAGTAGTGTAAAGTTGCAAAGTGGTGCAACTTTTGTTCTGCAACTTGTGTGACCAAATGAACTATTCCAACATATTCTGATAGATATTTTTATGCTAGGAATGGTCCTCTTTCACACCCAAACACGCCAAATTACTCCGAGCTACGTTCAACCAGCTTCATCCCTTATGATGGCATGCAAAACAATCGAAAAGAGAAACATTCACATGATAGTTGAGAAGTCTGAGTTTCCCACACAAAAAGCATATGATCATCCTCAAGTCTAGCAAGCACAAGATATTTTTTAATTATCCTCCTTTCCCTTACAACAATATACAACTAATTGTAAATGCGTACAATGGTGGAACTTGGAAACATTTTATTTTTCCTAAATTAACAACTTTGGTTGTGAAGCATTTTGTTATTTTCATTTGAAATGATTTATTATGCTTGAAAATTGGAGTCTAAGAGAAACAAGTGATGCTCTCACGTACATTTATTATTTGGTGTGATAAATAAATTTTTCACCCTTGATTCCATTTCTTATTTGTATTATAAATTATAAAGCTTTCTCCCAAGTCCATTTCCTATACAAGAAATAATATTGCAAAAAGTTGACGTATACATCTTTCGACATGTTTATATGGTGATGGATCAAGAACATAACAATTCATTTTGTATTGTGAGGATTATGCTGTGAAAATTTTAAAAAACTATTCAAGATAAATGTTTGTATGATAATGTGTCAAGAAGTTAACTACTCATCATCTACTATGAATATTATGTTTTGCAAGTGTTGTGAAGATTATATATCCTTTGCTTAATTGAGTTGTTCATGTTACCTAATTTCACTACTTGCTCAATTAGGTCGAGCTTTGTGTTTACAAGTCAGGAGAGAGGTACATTTTTAAATCATCCTTCCTATATTACATTCAGATGCATAAATGAAATAATTCAGAAAAGATTACAATTACAAATTACTACGTTTACACATATACATGTAACAAAAGAAAGATTCAAAACCTTTTTTGAACAAAAGAGTAATCTTTATTGAATGTTTAAGTGTACATTATCTCACACAAGTCGTGAGATTGACTTAGCTTGTTCAATACAAAAAAAGAAAATAATATACATGAATAATTAAAAGTAATGTACATGTAGGGAGGGATACCAGTCATTTCCTGAGAAAGGTTGGTTCTTGTTGTGTCGTCTTGTCCTGCCGCTACTTTGTATTGCTTGTGTCCACTCCATTCCACTCCTAGTCCTGCACCTAGAAAAAGCAATGATGTTAGAGCTATGCTCTAAGCAATGAAAATTTTCCAACCCTACATGAACAAAAACCCATACACATATAAACTGATCTTTAAAATGCATTAAACAAGCAGGCATACTTTAGGTGTACTGGAGAACCATTAAAGTCATCAAACACACCTAAAACATGCCATGTTTTCTCTAACTTGTTTGCTTCATGTGCAGATACATGAAAAGTAATGTTGCTAATTTGTTTCATCAAGTTACAACATGTGGGTTAAAACATGGCTCCCACAAGGGTTGAGCTCGACATGCTAAGTTATCAAATAATGAGTTCAATTGAAATTATTTAAGAGAGAAATGCAATCTTAAAGTCATCATATCAGCATAATCATAAAATGATAGTGAGCAGACATACATAAAAGCTCACCATAATGGAGTGGCAATTAAACAACTGAAAAATATCAATGCAAGAGTATGACAGCTATCCGAAGTTAAAAGAATAACGATGATACATCTGTCTAACTGTAATAAATAGAGCAAGATGAGTTTGTGTTATCTTTCATTAGAAGATTTATGTTTTGCAACTAAGATTCCATGGCTATGGTTGTCATATGATACTTTCATTTTTGTTGTCCCTGATTGTTTAAAATATGCAAATTATAAATGACAACAGTGTTGCATATTAAGTACATTTTAAGAATGCATTGTTTGCAAGAATGCCAAGGTAATTGCTTATCAAGTTTTATCATCAAGATATCACATATTTCAATGTGTTTTTAGCCATATGAATCATGATACAATAATCTACAAGACAACAAAATTACATGAAGATAATCAACATTCACTGATGATATGGTCAAAAAGAAAATTTCAGATTATAATGATATGGTATCAATACTGAAGGTGAGGATGTTAGAAGCTTCAAAAATCAGTCTGGAGAAATAATTCATAAATATGGCTTTGTTCATAATGATCTCCAAACTGGGAAGAATAGTCATATTCCTTTAATAATGAAGCAGGACAAGCTACAGGTTCATAAACAAAATGGGAATATCTCTATATATCTATGGCTTTGACATTCCAAAGTGCTATTCACAATGAAGCAAATATGCATGATATTCATAGCTCAATGAGAAAAAAATAGCTTCATGATGAAAGGATTTGTAAAGACTCAAACATAGAGGATTACAATCTAAATCAGTCATATCATGTCATCATGAAAACATAAGATACAATCCATATACAACAGACTCAATCATAAGTCCCCAAGATAGAAGAATAGCACAGTCAACAGAGGACAAAGCATACAATGGCATGGGTTCTTCAAAATCACAGTCCATGTGAAGAGACCAGCGTGAATTTTAGCATGTAGGATTTTGTGTTGTCATAAATGTGACTAAAACAGAGGTGCAGTCTAAATGCAGAAATCACAAGGGCACATATGAGCAACAATGAGACCCACTTGGGGTTTGCATGAAATCTCAGATACAAGATTTTCTAGCTCATACAAGTATAAGGAACAACTCAACAATAATATGTCAGCCACAACCATTAGGGGTTTTCAAAACTCAGAAATTTGTCAATCAAATTGCCATGGTGGTCTGGAGTTTCCTTTCATTTCTACCATGAAGATTTTTACATGAGCAAGGGTTTACAATTTGCATTTACACAGCTAGAAACAGAAGCTTTGTAACCCACGACCTGAGAAGAAGGGGAAAAATCTAGAAAGGAAGCCACAACTTGTGGTTTTGTTCTAAAATCTCCAGTTTTTGAATAAAAAGCAACAATGCTCCATATTTGCAAAAGCATGAAATATACAGAGAACAAAAGATTCAAAACAAAACCCCGTGGCTTAGGGTTTTGAGGTTAAGAAAAGCATAGGTTTGATAACCCATAAAAACAATTTGACACCTGGAGGATCAAAAGTAGTCATGGTAAAAAATGCATAGAAATAGAAATACACTGAAGAGCTCGATTTTTTTGCAAAGAATGCAAAGATGCTAAGAGAAAATGCATGGAGTCGACAAGAAAAATAAAGAATAGAAAATTTTTCATTTTTCTTCTACCAAGCTACAAATAGCAAAGCCATACAAATGAAGAAATTAACGAGCTTGAATATAGAGAGTTTCTTGTTTTTACATTGAAATGGAACTCAAGAAATTTTATATACAAAGAATGCTCATCCTACAAGGATAGAAAGCACACAGAAGAAATGGAGGTTGCACTATAGAAACAAACAAAAGCTTAACTCGAAGAAGGAAGATCTTACCACGCGAGTTTCCAGCTTGAAGGACCCTAATTTCATGGCGAAAATGTCTACAAAAGCTCTAGATTGAAACCCTCATGGTGTCGACGATGGTTGAGGTTCTCCTAGAAGCTTCACAAAAAATGAAATGCCCTTTTTTCTTTTGTGTTGCTTTTTGTTTAGGGTTTAGAACCCTAAGTTTTTTGACCAAAGTGAAAATGGCATTTTATTCCTTTGTTTTAAAGAAAAAAAGCAAATCATCTAATACTTGACCTCGTGGCTGAGGAGAAGAGTTTTATGCCTTAGTCAAATATGATGCTTTGTGTTTTTTTACAATATTTAAAAATGTCAATGCAACATCAATGGTTGTACGTGCCTTGAGATATCTCTGGGTTTTTGTTTGCATGTGTATCAAATGTAAAAAAAATGACTTTAAGGTATAATTATAAGCCTTATTTAGTCATTTTGTTATTATTTAATGCAAGTAAGAGTGACTTGGTCGATGAAAGAGAGATAATTATCTTTCCTTGTTGCTTTGAGACCTTTTAGGATTGTTATGAATTAGTTTCCAACATGTGGAGAAAATGTAGGGTGTTGTCATCACATTTGGAGAGAATTTAGGCATGTTTGATTCAATTTGGGGCATTTTTGAAGAGCCTTTATGGTTGACTTTGTCAAAAATGACCTTTTCAAACATTTTGAATCCTTTTAAAAGTGGATATACATGCTAAATTGGGGGATTTTTGTTGCATACAACCCCAACAACTTCTAGATGCTTTTTTGGTGGAACCACTTAGGGTTTTTGTACTTAGTCATTTTTGGACTTATTTTGTAATCAATTCTTCTTATGCAATTTCTGGAGATAGAGACTTTTGCAGTCCTTTGACAATTTGAGCATGTTTTGTAACTCAGTATTTTGAGCATGTATACCAATGAAGACCTTGGACATCAATGATATTGAGTATTTTACCTTCTCACACTATGTTTTATTGTGTTCCTTATTGATTGATTGAATTACTTGTGAAATCTTTTTCTTTTCCTTGTGATTTTGTCTCAAATTTAGCACCTTTTGCAGAGATATATGTTATTGCAGGTTATAATTAGTGTTATAGGTGCAATCATGTTTTAGTTGTGAGATTTATTTCCCTCTAAGAGTTTTAGCATCCTAACCTCTTTATAAATTACTGGTGTAAAAACATATGAAAAGTGAGTTGTGTAACCTAGTTTCAATCATTGTTGGAATTGTGCATATAATTTGTATATGCAGGCTCTAAGAAATTTTGGTGTATCACCATAGGAATAGTTTTTCAGTTTATGCAATCCTTCTTCCCTTTTCCTCATCAACCAATAGATTGGGTGATTCAAATAGGAAGTCGACCTTCTTCGAAGGTTGACCTCTGCCTACAAGTAACCCACAACTTTAGAGGTTTTCCCATGTTACATTGAAATATTGAATTTCATATTCAATAGGGTGCAAATTCAGTAGATAACAGTTCCAATTAACACATTAAATATACTGGAATCTTTTTATGAAACATCTCATGGAATACCAATTGAAAACGTGTTTTTGCTTTTAGATAAAGAATTTGATGGAACTCTTTGAATTAAACTGAATTGAGATATGTAAGAATAAGGGAGCATTAGGAAATACATTTCTCAAGGATCTTAAATAAGCCTTATCTCCCATTGCAATTTTGGGTTAATTATTGCTTTCAAAGTATTGGGAATGCTTTGCCTATTTTCTAGTTGGCAGTTGCCATTCTAGAAGGCTCATCTCTTGATATATATTATACTCATTCTTAATCAATTATCAAGTTAATAATCAGTGCATTTATTTACAGTTAATCTTTTCTTTTCAATTTGTGCAATTTTGTAATTTGTAACTCTACTAGTATTCCTAGAAATATTGAAGTTGTTTAGCATCAATCAATAAATATTCAAGACAAACCATGAAGGACAACAATGATCAATGCTATGTCTAACCAATTAATAAGTATATGCATGAATAATTCAAGCATGTGTGTGAATAAGGGAAGAAAAAGTACTCAAAAAAATGTAAGCCTTGAAGTATACACATGAATACATAGTATACACAAATTAATACAAAGTGTAATGTCGTAAAATTGCACCTCTTACAATTTCACATACATTCTTGTATCCACTTTAGTGTCCACTCCCCTAGAACTTGTGTAGGATCATTTTAGCCCCTGCATCAGCCCTTTTCCTTTCTCGGGATGTTTAAGACCCCTTTTCAACAGCTACCCTCGTGCATCCACTGTGCATCAAACTTTGTGCTTTTCTCGTTCGTGTCGTTTTGTAGCGTGACGTGTCTAGAAACTAGTGCACCACATAGATGTATGTGTGTTGCGCTAGCGTCTTGTGACATTTTAACATTTAAACGATAGTTTCCATGCATGTTTTCCACTTTTCATCAACTTTTGTCAATGGTAACGGCTATAGGGACACCTCGAAATGGCTCGGGAAGCTTCTTTTCCTTCCTTAAATGTTATCTTTTCCATTCATTTGGGCCTCTTCCGCCTCTAGCTTCTTTCCAGCCTTGGCTCTGGCATTTTCTCTCTTGTTATTTTGCTTGCATAGCTCCATACAACTTGTTATAACAACACTCTCACATCCTTGCAACACTTCTTGCAGCTCTCTTGGCACTTGCAATTGATATCTCTCTTGCCTTATGCTTGTGAGCATCTTGGGATTTATCACATCCCCTATCATTTGCATACTTACTTCGTGATACAGGTTTTCCTCCTTGAGTGAGGATTGCTTTTATCACTCACACTTTAAGATATGGGTTCTCCTCCTTGAGTGGGGATTTCTTTTATCACTCATACTTGGTGGTGCGGGTTCTACTCTTGAAGCGGGTTTTTCTTTCACTATACGCTTTGCCCATTTTGGGTACTCTCTCTCTTTCTATCTGGCTGTTTGTGGAGGTGGGAACACCAAAATGGGGGTTTGACTGAGGCAAACCCCTATACAACCCCAACACTTTCTCTAGAACTTACACATGCAGGTTTTGAAGACATTAACGTGTTGGAGGTCTCATCACTTGTGTGGTTGTAAGCGTTTGCTTTCTTCTCCTTATCTTTATCATTTACACTTTACTTTACTTCAGTTCTATTACATTATATCACTTTCTTGTAGTCTGGAAGTTCTCAATAATTAGAGTAGAAGTAGCCACTAAGCTATTTTTTGAGACATTCTCATTTTCTGGTCCGTACGAGATGCCAGTGCACCTCTAGGATGCCAGTGTGCCACACTATCATTCGTATTTTGTGTCGTTGTCCTTTGGCTGAGAGCTTGTCAGTTTGTCCAAAAAATATTTGTGACTTGCTCTTTTTGATTTCTAGAACTCTCGCGTTGTTCCTTGAGGTAGTTTAGGGAAGTTCACCTCATGAGGCTCTTTGAATGAAGAGAACTTGTGAGTAGCGAGTCCCCCTTCTCTACATTTTGGTGAACCCGACATGAAGAATAGTATTTTTCAAAAAAAAAAACTAGGAATTTATTACCCCTACTTGGTGGGGTCATAAATTTTGACTCGGTGCTCAAAATTTAGAACCATTTACACTATTAGAAAGGTCTCCAAGAGGACTAATTCAGTCCCTAAAATATTGTGCCTTCAACAACCAAAATTTAGGGACCAATGCAAGTTCTGACCCAAAATTCTACTTCGAAGACCTCCAAAAATGCAAATTACTAGAACCTATAAAATACCAAAAAAATATGAAAATCTAGATTTTTTGGTTTTTCTTAGTTTTGTCACCAAAATGAATTTAATATCTTCTTTTATTAGTTTGGTATCATATTTTGTTCAAAATGTTAATGATATTCCATTTCATGCATGTGATAGTGACTTGGCTTTGCCCATGTCACTTTGTATCTTTGATCCTTCTCATGGGAGTCCTCTTGCTTTGAAGGATATCTTGTTGCAAGAAGATGAAACCATTGATACCTTTCTTAACATCATTCTACCTTCTCTTCATTCCAATGCACTCTCTTCTATAAACGATGCACTAGTGAATGATGAATCTCCTTCCACATTTGATCCTCCTTTAGTTGATGTTGAGAATATGTCTTCAAAAAATTATTCTACTAGTTGTGATGATTCTATAAATGTAATCTATGTCTCTGCTGCCCCTCAAAGGCCTAAGAGACTAGTCATTATGTGACTCCAGCCAGTCCTTCTCCTAAAAGGATTTTTTCTATTGATAGTGTTCCATTTGATAGTGATTCTCCTAATCTTTCTATGGCTCCCTCTTATAGAGTGGTAGCCCATACTTATGAGAATAGAATGAATAAACAACCAAGTCTTCCTCAAGCACCTAAACCTATAGATAAAGCACCCAGTGATTATGATCTTGTTGAGCAACCTCAAGTTACTCCGACTAAGATCTCACTGTGGGACTTGCTCCAGTCTACTCCGGTTTATCAAGGTATGCTTCAAGAAGCCTTGCAAAAGATCCTCTTGCCTTCTTCTGCTAGGTGGGTGGATGCTAATGCATTGATAGCTCATATTCGTGCAAATTTTCCAAATATTTGTTTTATCCATAGGAACTCCTACCTTCAGAAGTACAAAAGCAAGTGGATCCTCTAATGATTATATTTAACATTAATAAAATTGGTATTAGACGTAATCTCGTTGATGTTGGTTTTGCACTCAATGTATGTAGCATTTATCTATTACCTAAGATTAATATTGATTCATCTTATCTTAATGCTTCTTATATTTTCATTTGTGGGTTCAATAATGTCAATCAACAACCTTTAGGAATGATAGTATTGCCTTTGAGGTTGGGACCCATTACTATACCCACCCTTGTACATGTTATGTTAGAAAATTTACCTTATAACCTTCTTCTTGGTAGACCGTGGATTCATGCTATTGGTGTAGTCTCGTCTACCTTGCATAAATCTATTAAGTTCATTTGCAATAATTGAGTAGTCACAGTCAAGGTTAACCCTGATGCTATGCACTTATGTGAGATGGCAGTTGTTGGTCAGGATTTTGTTGTGCCTACTCTCATTCCTTAAGTTTCTTCCAATGTGTCGATGTTTACTCCAGTAATACCTACTACAAAGGATGCTCTTGAGATAGATGTCCTTGAAGAAGACCCTTCTAAAGCAAGAAATATGAAGTCTAATCTTTATATTACTTCTCAATGGAATGAATGTATTGGTGATGATTGGGGTTCTTTAGACTTTACAGAATCCTTCACTAGAGAATATAAAGTCGACCTGGTCCACTCAAGCCTTCCGATAACATCATCCCCACCCGCTATCAAAGATGGTTGTTCTTCCGCATTGCGAGATAATGTGAAAGTGAATTATAATGTTCTTAGTGTTGATCCTCCTTCTGAGGAAGATGATTACACTTCTCCTAAAGAGGATAATGTTGGAAGTCCTATTAAAAAGGATAATGATGATCCCAGAGAGGAGTGTGATCCCCATTGCTGGAATAATGCTCTCTATAAAGATCCTCCTCCTTCTCAAGATTTGCAAACACATTATGGCCTTGGCTTTAGGCTTGCCTCTAAATATGGTTATGGGCGTAAAGTTTATGGGTGTAATGAACAAGACATTCAGGTCCCTATAGAATTCGCAGCCCGTAAGCATAATTTTGGGCTTGGTTGCTTGAATGAACAATCTAAATGGAAGCTAGGGTTGAGTGATGAATTCTTCTCAACCTAGTTTTGTTGAAAAGATTCATCCACCCTTGTATTCTATCTTCGTGTCTTCTTCTTGTGAGAAGTCAAAATTTTCTACACAAGAGAAAGGGCTGCTTCCTGCTCTTCATCCTTTATCTGAGAAAAAGCGTATTGTTTTTAGGCTTATAAAAGCCTACTTGATTACTCTTCCTCCTACATGCAATAAATCTCATGAACATGATAAAGAAAAAAATTATTTCTATGCATACCATCGAGTGCTTGGCCATTCCACTAGCGAATGTAAGGCCTTGAAGGATAAAATACAACTTTGTGATTCTGGTGCCATCAAACTCTCGTTTGATTGATACACCCACCTTTTCTTCACATGACAAGTGATATCAAGGCTTACCTCTATCCTACATGTTAGTATTTTAAATGGTTCTCCTCCCCTGTATGTTGGGAGCAATGATAACTTGTTCTAGATATGTGTGTCTCCCTTGAAGGAACCCCTCTCTTCTCTATATCTTTCAAATGAAGCATCCCTTGAGTGGACCCCTCTTCTTTTGAAGGGTTTGCATGGAACCCCTTTGAAAGCCTTCCAATTTGTTGACAATCTGCTTGACTGTCTGGTTGACTTCTTGTGTGGCCACTTTATTTCAGGCATCCTTTATCTACATGTAAACATGTCACTTTGTAGGTGCGCCTGTGAAGCCACTTTCCAATTCGACTTTGTGGAGTCCCCTTCTTTGGGTTTCCTCCATGTAAGAGATCTTGGGGGTTGCCTCCTTACAAGTTTGCAGGTCTGTAAGACACTTTTTTCTCTAGGTTTCCTTCATGTGAGAGATCTTGGGGGATACCTTCTTATAGGTCTATGGGCCTATAAAGTGCATACTTCATGAGGCTTCCTTCATGTGAGATATCTTGGGGACTGCCTCCTTGTAGGTCTGCAGGCCTGTAAGACGCTTTCATCTTGCGGGATTTTTCCATCGTTGGTCTGCGGACCTTAGGTGCACTTTGTTCAAGCTCTCCTTGGGTTTGAGGACCTGTGGAGTTGTCTCTTTTAGAATTTTCATTCCTCCTTCTTTCTCTCTCATTGATCCTTTCTCTTCTCTCTTATCTTCCCAATTGTATATACCGGATCGAAGACTTGCATCTTCTTCATCCTGAGTATATGCTCTTTCTCTCTTTTCTTTGTTTTAGAATTCTCCTGTGTGTTATTGTTTTTAATTTGGGGATGACACATAGTACTGAGACAACCTTTTAAATCGAGGTCTCTTTCACTTTGCTGACTCAAATCCTTTAGTTTTTTGTGTGCTAACACTGTTGTCTGGCGTAGGTTTTCCTTGTCTAATGCATTTTTTTTGTAGGTCTTCAAATTGGGGGCATGCTTCTTCGGTTCGAAGAGTTATCTACTTCCGCTACAGTATCCTTTTGGGAATTATGATGTTATTTATGTTTAATAGGTCTCCTTTAGCGTGCATATTAGTGTACATTCATATGCCTGCTAAAGTGGGGGAAAAATGTAATGTCGTAAAATTGTACCCCTTGCAATTTCACATACATTCTTGTATCCACTTTAGTGTCCACTCCCCAAGAACTTGTGTAGGATCATTTTAGCCCCTGCATCAGCCTTTTTCCCCTCTCAAGATGCTCCATACCCCTTTTTAGTAGCTACCCTTTCACGTCCCCTTTGCATCAAACTTTTTGCTTTTCCCATTTGCGTCATTTTGTAGCGTGACGTGTCCAGACACTAGCGTATCACACGGATGTCTGCGCACTTTGCTAGTGTCTTTCAAAGTTTTAATATTTAAATGACCATTTCCATGCATTTTTGCCACTTTTCATCAATCGTTGTCGGTGGTAACAGCTAAGGATGCCTCAAAATGGCTCGGGAAGCTTCTTTTCATTCCTTAAATGCTATCTATTCCATTCATTTGGGCCTCTTCTACCTCTAGCTTCTTTCCAACCTTGGCTCTGGCATTTTCTCTTTTGTTATTTTGCTTGCATAGCTCCATACAACTTGTTACAGTAGCACTCTCACATCCTTGCAACACTCTTTGCAGCTCTCTTGGTACTTGCAGTTGATATCTCTCTTGCCCTATGCTTGTGAGCATCTTGGGATTTGTCACATCCCCTATCATTTGCATACTTACTTCATGATATAGGTTTTCCTCCTCGAGCAGGGATTTCTTTTATCACTCACACTTTATGATACGGGTTCTCCTCCTTGAGAGCAGATTTCTTTTATCACTCATACTTGGTGGTGTGGGTTCTACTCTTGAAGTGGGTTTTTCTTTCACCATACGCTTTGTGCATTTTGGTTACTCTCTCTCTCTTTCAATCTAGTTTTCCTTGGAGGTGGAAACACCAAAATGAGGGTTTGACTGAGGAAAACCCCTATACAACCCCAACACTTTCTCTAGATCTAACACATTTAGGTTTTGAAGACATTCACGTGCTAGAGGTCTCATCACTTATGTGGTTGTAAGCATTTCCTTTCTTCTCCTTATCTTTATCATTTACACTTTACTTTAGTTATATTATGTTCTATCACTTTCTTGTATTTTGGAAGTTCTCAGTAATTATAGTAGAAGTAGCCACTAAGTTCTTTTCTAAGACATTCTCACTTTCTGGTCTGTACAAGACACCAACATGCCTTTGGGATGCCAACGCATTGTGTTGTCATATGTATTCAGCACCACCATCCGTTGGCCAAGAGCTTGTCAGTTTTTCCAAAAAATATTTGTGACCTACTCTTTCTAATTCGTAGAACTCTCACGATGTTCGTTGAGGTAGTTTAGGGTAGTTCACCCCATGAGGCTCTTTGAATGAAGATAACTCGTGAGTAGAAAATCCCCCTTCTCTACTCAAAGTATATGCATGAATACAAGGTATACACATGAAAACATGTAAGTTGCAAAGTATACATTGGAATACATGTAAGTCACAAAGTATACACATAAGTTGTAAAGTATACACTTGAATACACGTAACTCATATCTATTGAGCCATGGATTTATAATGCAAATATGGACACCACTGATAAAAATAATTTGTACTAACCAAATAGCCATGTAGGCATACATCAATATATGTCGATATAAGTATAAAATATATACAAAATAGCCATATAGGCTTACGAGAATGCCATATAGGCATACAATGTCAAATATATCCAATACAAAATATGTACAAAAATTTCATATAAGCATACAACAAAGGGCTCTAGAATCAAAAGTCATTGCTCTGCATCCTCTTGAAATAAATTCTTTCCCTTTGCTTGTCAGTTGGATGGCGATAAGTCAGTCACTTGTTTATTCTGAGGTTGAGGAGTGCTCCTGATGCTCCTCCTAGGGTTTAGTTCCTGGTCAAGCTTTATCTGTTACAATAAGAAGTAAAGACATTAATATATAGAAATTACATTAAAAAAAATGATAAATTTAACAAAATAATCACTTATCACCAGTAGATGATCTCTTTCCATGAGGGAAATATTCGCATTCCCATTCTATGGTGTGCTGAATCCCTGTAGAAACCATCCAAAGAGAAATTAAACTACGAATCAATAATGGTTTTATTTTTCACTAACTAATAGCTATAACAATGAATGTAAATTGAAATTTAGTAATCTACCTCATACCTCCTCCGTGAGATCCATCGAGGAGTCTATAGAAAATGAAAAGCTGAGCTCCATTTCCCTATGAACATTTGAAGGTGTATCTGCTTCCAACATCTAAAAATAAAACAACAAATTATTCAATCACAAGACTACAATAGCGATCCATGTCATGGCTTATAATGTATGAGATAATGAAAAACAAAATTGAGTACTTATTAAACTATATATTTCTAACTATCATGCTTACTATTTTTCCTATCCATAGCCTATTTGAAAGCACCTATTTTTAGGCTTTTAACCATAGCAATAAGGTGGTGAACCGTTTGATAAAATTCTTTTGTAGACATGTACGATAATTGTGGTAGCATAGAGAAGGCAGTGAATTGTTTGAAAAAATGCCTCAAAGAAATGGGGTCTCATGGTGATGTAATGCCATTACAAACGAATGTGTCATGGAATTATATCACCATAAGACTACATTTCTTTGAGGCATTTTTTCAAACGGTTTTTTTCCTTCTATATGGTATTATGCTGGGATGGGGTGGATGGTATAGTGTGGTCTTAGTTATGAGATGGAGGGCGATCATGACATGAAGAGGGAGGGGTGGGGACATGAAAAAGTGGAATAAAAGGTGGAAGGTTCCATGGATTGGTAAATTGGGGATGAGGATGAGGACCTTGAAAAGAATTTGGAGGGGAATTTTGGCTAAAGGGTTGGTTTCTATTATTCAGGCAGTGAGTTGTTTGAAAAAAAGCCTCAAAGAAATGTGGTCTCATGGTGATGGAATGGTATTCCATCACCATGAGACCACATTTCTTCAAGGGATTTTTTCATACTTCTCACTGCCTTGACTATGATATTGCTTACTATTATGCTTTGATAGATTTTTTCCAAGAATCCATAGTTTGTTGGAAAGCACCTATTTTAGGCTTTTAGCCATAGCAGCAAGGAAGTGAATAGTTTGATAAAATGCTTTGGTGCACATGTATGGAAAATGTGGTAGCATAGAAAAGGTGGTGGATTGTTTGAAAAAAATACTCAAAGAAATGTGGTCTCATGGTGATGGAATGGCATTCCATCACCATGAGACCACATTTCTTTGAGGCATTTTTTCAAACTACTCACTACCTTGTCTATGCTATTGCTTACTATTATGCTTTGATAGATTTTTTCCAAGCATCCATAGTTTGTAGGAAAGAACCTTTTTTAGGCTTTTATCCATATCATCAAGGAAATGAATTGTTTGATAAAATTCTTTGGTTGACATGTATGGAAAATGTGGTAGCATAGAAAAGGTGGTGAGCTGTTTGAAAAAATTCCTCAAGGAAATCGGGTCTCATGGTGATGGACATCACCATGAGACCACATTTCTTTGAGGCATTTTTTCAAACAACTCATTGTCTTGTCTATGCTATTGCTTACTATGATTATTTCATATATTTCTTCCAAGAATCCATAGCATAGACAAGGCAGTGAACTGTTTGAAAAGATGCCTCAGTAAAAAGTGGTCTCATGGAATGCCATGACAAGCATGTTAGAGTAAAGGTTTTAACTTAATTATGTTAATTAAGTTACCTTTATTCCTCTCTTAAGATTTCACTTTAGTTTGCATATTGTGAAATTTAATAATTATGTTAATTATTAAATGTCTACCTATTAGGGTTACTTTTTAGGTTTTGCTTGATCTCCTTTTAAGGATTGATCTTTGTAAATATTTGATTCTATTGTTTTGATAATATATCTTTCATATTACAGAGCTTCAAACTCTCTCTTGCTTTTTTCTCCATTCTCTTCCCTGTGATAGGTATCTCTTTGCATGCAGGTGTTCTTGGAACTTGAAGTTGGTTTTGACAACTTCTACATGGTATCAGAGCGGACTTGCTGCAGCCTATTCTTGTTTTAAAGAATTTGGAGCCACGAGGGTTGGATTTGGCTTTCATAAGTTTTCAATTTGATTTTTTGTGGATCTAGGGGTTGCCTAATTTTCTGGGAATTTTGGACCAAAACAGGCCTCGCCATTGAGTTTGCAGCGCCCAAAAACCCCTATTTTCATATAAAATTGGTCCAATTTGGACACAGTTGCACCAGAAGTTAAAAAAAATTTGGCCCCTAGGTTGTACAGCCTTAGGGCACGATTTACGAGGTCATTTTTCAAAAAAAAAAATCAATTTTAAATTGATTTTTTAAAGGTTTTTAATAAAAAAATTAGCGCTTCCCTCACATTTGGAAGCGCCGCCGCCGCTCAGCCAAGTGGTCACCAGCTCTTGTCGTCGGGCTGCCACCTTTATCGGCCGGTCGCTGCCGTCGCCGAGCCTCCACCGGCCTGCCACCAACACACCACCTCCACGCCACTAGCCACCTAGAGACCTCCCACGTGCTACCACCTTCAGCCCCCTAGTCGCTGAGAGGACCAAGGGCCAAAATTTTTAGCCCCTAGGGCTTGCAAGAGGCCAAGTTGTGCCTTTTTAGCTACTTTCACCAAAACGAGCATATCTCGGGCATTTTAGCTCGGATTTTCAAACGGAAATAGGCGTTGGAAATCTGTCTCCATGCCCGTCGTGATGGTGTAGGAATTGTTTCAAAATTTTCCAGTTTGGTTTTTTTTTTCGCAGTCAAAGTCAGATGATGCTTTTTGCACTCTGGGGGGCATAACTTTGTCATTTTTGCTTTGTTTTTCAAAAATGAATAAGCATCAGAAAGCTCCTTTCACGTTCTATTTAGATCTACTGTTATTTTTTCCATAAAAATAATTAGATACACAAGATTCATTCTGAAGTTTTTTTTTGCTTTTTCTTTCTTTTTCACTGAAAAATCACTATTGGGGTTTGGTTTCTTGCATTGTGGGGGAGTTTTTTTCTTGCTTTATGTCATTTACTTCAGAAAACTAGAAACTCTTCAAACATTCTTTAAACCTATCCAAACATGGCTGAAAACCCTTCTTCTGTTGAACTTCTCACACCTCATAACTATCATACTTGGAAGGCACTCAAGACATGTCTTCTCAGATCAAAGGGGTTGTGGTCTTGTTTAGATACAGTTCAACCAATTTTGACAAGACCATTTGAGGTTATGCAACATAGAAATAAGATGGATGAGGCTATGGGTTTGATTTCCTTACATGTTTCAAACAGCTTGTTGTTTCATCTTGATGGGTGTAACAATCCTCTTGAAATGTGGACCAAGTTCAATGATTTATTTGGTACCATCAATAAGTTTCGTGCAATACAGATTGAGGCAGAGTTGACTTCACTTGTACCTAATTCTTTTCCCTCTATTGAGGACTTTCTGATGAAATTCAAACAATAGAGATCTCTTCTACAGGGTTGTGGTAAGAACAAAACAGATGAGGAGTGTATTTATCTGATTCTTTCTAAGCTTCGAGGTCCTTTTCAGATATTCTCTTCGACTTTTTATTCCACCATGGATGCATTGGGAAACCGCTTTACCATGCCTACTTTTGAGGTGTTATGTGATCAGTTGACACGAGAGCAGGCCAAGATATCACAGTTGGATGCTCTCATAGGATCACAACACCAAGCATTGGTAGCACAATCATCTCAGGGGAAGCAGAAGCAGAAGTAGAAACAGAAACCAAAGACCACAGAGCATTGGAAGGATTCTAGTTCACAGAACACCTCTGATTCACCTTCTCCTAAGGGGGAATCATCAAAGAAAGATAGACCTAAGTGTGCTTATTGTACTAAGCTAGGACATGATGATTCCAAGTGTTATGAGAAGAAGATAGATGGATATGCAAAATAGGTCTCAGATTTGACAGCTCTTCTTAAGAGGAACAATATTCATCACTCTTCTTCATCTACATCAGGCGGGTCTTCTTCTTCACCATCATTCCAGATAGATGGACATGCCCCACATAAGGGTCATGCATTATGTGCAACCACCAGTTCACATTCATCTAGATGGCTACTAGATTCAGGTGCTTCACACCATATGGCATCTTCTCAAGACATGTTCTCATCTTTCAAGGTTGTGTGCTCACCACACATATTGATGGGTAATAACACTTATATGAGTGTATGTGGGAAAGGTTATATTGAAATTGATGACGGTACATTCAATGATGTACTATGTTTACCATCTTTTTCCACTAACCTTCTCTCCATCTATCAGATTGCTCACAGTGGGACAAGGAAGACAATTGAGTTCACCCCTGATTCAGTGCACATCAGAGACATTCAAACTGGCAACATTGTTACAACAGGGACAGTTGATCATTCTTCCTGTTTGTATGCATTCACACACTTTGGTCCACCATCTCCACTATCTGAGTATTCCTCTCTTTCTACAAGAGAGCATGCAGTATCTGAGGTGAAGTTTGGTCACTTGAACTTATGTGTTCTTCCATCTATTCATGAGACTAGTGTTGAGACTTCTACACCTCTACCTCATGTTGAGATCACATCTGTTCAGCAGGAATCCTCTTCAGTTGTGACTAACATTGTAGCTCCACTCATCGAGCCATCAAGTGTAGTTGTTGATGCCATATCAGAGGATATTCCTTTCCTCATAGATGACAGTTTCAACACACCTATTATCCCATCTTCATTGGAGATTCCATTTCAGGATCATCTTGAGTTGTTTGATTCACCATCCTGTTATTCAAACACTCATACTGTTGTCTAGTTCTTCAGTGAGCATCATCCAGGACTTCCATTTTCACCTCACATCCAGGGATTTCCTCTTCCTCGACCGTTGGATTTGTTTCTTCCTTCAAGGAGACACATTGGTTTGATCATTGGCACAGGGGTTCTCTCATTCTGGGGGGGCTTTGGAGTCTCTTCTTTCTCCTATGGGGGGAACATATTTTGTACTTGTGTGATAGAAGCAGTTCTTGGGGGGTCATGTTGAGTCCTCCTTCTATCTCTCTTCTTCTTTTACTCTTGTTTTTCATCTATTTTTGGAGTAGAGTTTTTCCCATGAGGTTTTCTCTATTTCTCCACTTTATAGAGATTTTGTTGTGATTGGGTACCTCATCAGGCCTAGTTGTCAGGACCCAAGTTTGCTTTCATGCATTGTAGTTACCTTTTCTTTCTTGCACATGTTTGTAGCTACACTCTTGCTCATCTTAAGGGGGGGTGTTAGAGTAAAGGTTTTAACTTAATTATGTTAATTAAGTTACCTTTATTCCTCTCTTAAGATTTCACTTTAGTTTGCATATTGTGACATTTAATAATTATATTAATTATTAAATCTCTACCTATTAGGGTTACTTTTTAGGTTTTGCTTGATCTCCTTTTAAGGATTGATCTTTGTAAATATTTGATTCTATTGTTCTGATAATATATCTTTCATATTACAGAGCTTCAAACTCTCTCTTTCTTTTTTCTCTATTCTCTTCCCTGTGACAGGTATCTCTTTGCATGTAGGTGTTCTTGGACTTTGAAGTTGGTTTTGACAACTTCTAAAAAGAAAATGCAATTGGAAGCTACTACTACTTATTACTTATGCTATGTGAAGTAATTGCATCACTGCTTATGTTGACTTTCTAAACAACTATATTGTAGTTGAAATTTGGTCATCTATCAACATTTAGTTCTTAGTTAAGGAATGTGAAGTAATGCTTTGATTTTGAAAGATGTGCAATGCAATGCAATCAACGATATGAATATAAACTACACAAATCTATTAAGTACAATTCATTAGTTAAACTCTTTATTCTATTACCTGCGTGTAGGTTTGTCTAAATCCACTAGCACTGGCAGGTGTTCCCTCGAAACCTCCAATATTAGACTATTCAACATCCAAAATAAGATATTAGAATAACATTCATATAACAATGCTATTAACATGTGATAAATTTATAATTTTTTACTAGTTACATACCTCAATGGTAGATGCAGTGGAGTAATAAGCAGGTGTAGAGCCGGTGTATCCAATATCAACACTGTGACCCTGAAATTTTATTAAAATCATAAAACTAAATTAGTTAATCTTGCATTTCAAAATTGAAATTTAATAAATTAAATTTAATGAACATCCTAACATTTACCTGAGTATCGATTCCATAAGCCTCATTCAAAATGTCAACTGTCCTCGCCATCTCCATAGTTGCAAACGTATCCTATGTAGCATCCTCCTGAGTGTCGATGGGGTCATATGAACAAGTCGCCCTACAAGCCTGACACAAATGGGATCAAATCCCACCACTCAAAGACTCCCTTGGATGGCGTTGTAGTATAGGGTTGGCATGTTGGATGACACTCTGAGTCAAAGAGTTGATGGCCTGCAAAGTGTCTACCTCAACACTCTCCTTTGCGATGGAAGGGATAACGATGTGCTCATGAGCCGACCTAGCAAGAGGTCGTCTCGCTTGCTGCCTAGGATTCTATTGTGCACCAGGACTATCTTAAGCCGACCCCCCAACTCTCCCCTGGAATTCCCTCATATCAAAATAATTCAGGATTTTGTTTAGGATGAACTCACAGTATAGTTTCCTTAGGAAATATTTTGGGACTTCACAATTGTTGCATGGTTGGTAATCAAAAATCATGTACCACCTATCCCAAAAAAATCTCCTAATCTATTGTTGGTGGCACCAATGGATAGGAAACCTCTTCACATTGAGGCTAAGATTTTGATTTGTGTGTGGGTTGGTGAATAATGAGCACAAATATAATTTTATAATTTTTAAATCTTTTCCATCTTTATATGACAATTTATCTCGGTAAAAATTCCTAGCCACATCTTTCCAACCACTTAATTGTTTGTTGATTGAGTCTACATTTTTTAACATTTCTTTAAGTGAATTTGCAAGTGTTTTTCTTTCCATGGTTGAACCTACGGGATCATTCAACCTTGTGATTAACTCCTTAATTTTTTTATTTTTATTTTCAATTTCACCCATTCCAGGAGGATGTTGAGGGATTGGTCGAGGAGATCGTTGTTGTGGTTGTTGAACTTGAGGATTTTTTTCATGTTGTTGTTGCTCTAGTTGTTGAGGATTTTCAAGAAGGTTTTGAAGAGGGTTTCCAAGATCATTATCATTTCCTACAAATTCAACAAATGAATATAAAAAAAACCTAAAACTAAAAAATTCACAACAAAAAATAAACAATCCTTACCTCTTCGACCTCCTCATCGACGTGGCAGAATCCTGGCGATGAAATAGCAACAAATTGATGAAAAAATTGTAAGATTGTCTCCTCCTAGAATGCGAGCATGCAAGAGAAGGGCTTTTGGTCGCAGGAAACAGAAAAATAGTCACAACACAAATGAATTCGATTTCCTTTTTTTAATTTTAATAGCTCATAATGCGAGCGGTTTATTCCACACTTGTGCTATAACGTGAGCATGAAATAGGCTCAGTGTGGCTAAGCCTTAGGCTTAGAATACCAAGCCATAATGCAAGCGTGTTATAACGTGCTCGTGTTATGAGCTATCAAAACTTTTTTTTAAATTTGGCCACAATTTGGCCCCCCATCTTTTTGCACCAGCCCAATTCTGCTTATGCATTACTAACTAATGTTGGTCAACCTAGTTCACATCAAGAAGCTTGTGAATCTAAATGTGCAAGCATGTGGAGATTTTCCATGGAAGAGGAGATGGAAGATCTTCATAAGAACAAGACATGAAAGCTTGTACCATTTCCTAATGGGAAAAAAGCTATTGGAAACAAGTGGGTCTTCAAATTGAAAAGGGACATAAATGATAATTTGGAGAGGTATAAAGCCTAGTTGGTGGCTAAGGAGTATGCATAAAATTCTGGTATTGATTTTGATGAAAAAATTTCACTTGTTGTATGGTTAAGTACTATTAGAGTTGTGTTAGCTCTAGTTGCTAGTTTTGATTTGGAGTTAGAACAGTTAGATGTAAAAATGTCCTTCTTGCATGGTGATCTCTCAAAGGAGATCTATATTTAGCAACCAAAAGGTTTTGAGGAAAGAGACAAGGAGAATCTTGTTTGTAGGTTGAGAAAATTGATGTATGGTTTAAAACAGGTGCCAAGGTGTTGGTACAAGTGGTTTGATTCCTTCATGATGAGTTTGGGTTTTAGAAGATGTGAGGCTGATCATTGTGCCTATTTTCATAGGTATGATGATGACAATTTAATTATTTTTCTTTTGTATGTTGATGATATGTTGTTAACAGGTACCAACATGAATAAAATCATCCATTTGAAATATCTACTTGCTAGAGAGTTTGAGATGGACTTAGGCAGAGAAAATTAGATTCTTGGTATGAGGATACACAAAGACAAAAATATTAAATTGTCTTCAAAATAGTGCCCTAGAATGGAAGTAGAGAAGAAACAGATGTATCATGTACCGTACTCATCAACATTTGGTAGTCTTAGGTTTGCCATGGTGTGCACCAAACCAAACATTGCACAAGCAATGGAGTAGTCAATCGTTACATGGAAAATCTAGGTCCTAAGCATTGGATGGATGTGAAGTGGATTCTCAAGTATTTGAGAGGAACTTATGATGTTGCTATCTTTTACAGTGGGAGTATTCTTCAAGTTAATGCGCATATGGATATAGATTTTGGTGGAGATAGAGATAAGAGAAATTCCACTACAAGTTATGTTTCCTCCTTAGTTTGAGGTGTTGTTAGTTGGGTATCAAAGTTAAAAATAGTGGTGGCATTGTCTACTACTGAAGCTAAAAATATGGCAGCAACATAGGCTAGCAACGAGGCAATTTGGCTTCATAGACTCTTGGGTGAATTGTAGGTAAAGAAGGACAACATGGTGTTGCATTGTGATAGCCAAAGTGCTTTACACTTAGCACGGAAATCAACATATCATGCCAGAAAAAAACATATTGATAATCAATATCACTTTGTACATGAGGTGGTGGAAGGAGAGAAAAATATCTTTGTCCAAGATACAAACTGATATTTTGAGTCACACTTTTTATTTTTGGAAATTTGTTCAACAAGGACTCTACAACTCAGATTTCTTATACTCTGTTGAAGTCACATTTTCTGTAACCTTTTAGAAGATTGTTGTAACTGTGAATTTCTTGAGAAATAAAATACAAAATATATTTTCCCATGGATTTTTCTTGGTATAATTTTACCAAGTTTTCCACGTAAATACTGTGTTAATATTGTGCTTATTTTTTTTCTCTATTTTCTACACTGTAAATTTTCTTACACTCTATACCTACCCCTCAATCTATCACTCTCTCTCCATCCCTCTCTATCTCACATATGTCTCCCTCCATACCTCTTTCCCTCTCTATCCTTTATCTCTCCTCTCCCTCCCTCTACCTACATATCTTTCTCTCTCCATATCTCCCTCCCCCCACTCTCTCTCTCTCTCTCTCTCTCTCACACACACACACACACACACACACACACACTCACACACACACACACTCACTCTCCTCTATCTCACCTCTCTCTATCTCTCTCTCACACAACACTCACCTCTATCCTCCCTACCTCTCCCTCCCTCCTCCCTTCTACCATCTCTCCTCTCTCTCTACCTCTCATTTCATCTCATTTATCTTTTATCTCCCTCCCTATCTCTACTCATTCTTCCCTCCATCACACTCTCTATATCGGTGTCTCCCTTCGCTCCTCTCTCTATTATCTAGTATCACTCATCTCCCTCCCTCTACCTACATCTCTCTCACCCTCTTCCTCTTCCCCTCTTTCTCTCACTACTTCCTATCTATCCCACCTCTCTCTACATCTTCTGCATATCTAATTATATCTTATCCCATTTCCCTCTCTCTACCTACCTCTCCCTCCATCACTCTCTCTATTTCTCTCTATATCTATCTCACTTATGTCTCCCTCTCTACTCTCTATCTCTCTCTCTCTCTCTCCCTCTCTCCCCCTCTTTCTCTTTCACTCTCTCCTCTCTATCTCACCGTTCTCTCCCTCCCTCCCTCTCACTCTCTCCATGTAATGTCACTTTTCATCTTATGGTTATTAAGTATTAGTGGTGGATCTAATATAACAAACATTAGAGTTAATATAATTTATAAAATGCAATGTTATCAAAATAAATGTGAATAATTAATGTAAACTACATACATGTGACAATTAAATAATTAACATAATAACTGGAATAACACTACAACATAGATTAATCAAATAAATATCAAAATAATAATAATATTCCTAATATTATTGAATCAGTGGTTCTCAATACTTATCTTAAAGTCATGGAAAAGCTACTATTTGACACTTAGAGGAATGGTTATAGGTATAGGCTTTTCCTAGCACAACCCCGGAGGAACCTGTTCTTGCACAAAACCAACTTTCCTTTATGGCATAAACACAATCTTTTCTAGGACACTCTAAGGTTTATGTTATACCCCAAGTTGGGCACATGCTATGTGCCCCTTCTCCAAAAGTTTCAATGCCCATCCATGACCTTAACCTTCACTCCTTTGTTCCCTTTTAGTTTCTCTTTATTTTTCCTCTTTTCTCCATGAATGTTCTCCATCCTTGAATATTTTTTCCATGTCTCACATGAATGATTTATATATCCTTTTAAGGGGTGGTTTCCAAACCATCACACCATTTCACAAAAGGTTATTTTTTAATAATTATTTAATAAATAATTTTTCTTCCCTTTTAAAGAGTGTTTATACATATTCTTTATTAATCTCTCTTTTAACCAAAGGATCATAATATCCTTTATTTTAGTGGTTTGTAACTTATGTCGAGTACCACCGATGTTTCCTAATCTTTTTCCCACCTAACAATCTCAAAAAATTAACAAATAATTTATTGCACGTCGGTCTTTTAGAAGTTTTAATTATGAGCTAGCTTACCAAAAATTTCCCATGGTCACCAAGGTATACTGAAGGTTGGAAATTTTTGATGGGAAAATATGTCTCAACCTTGCAAATACACAAGGTATTGCTCCCTTTTAATTATAAAGGGTTATTCATAGATTTCTCTTCTCTTGGGGAAAAGTCACATAACAATTATCCCCCTGTAAATTAGTTGTTGTCCTTAGTAGCATGAGATACATCTACATCACAACTCAAAAAACACATGATCAATACTTGAGAATACTAACATAAAATTTTTGTATTCTTCATAATATATTTATTTTATTCTGTACGTTATCTACGTTATTTCTTCTTTTAATTCATAGATCTTCTTTTGTTTTGTTTTTAACTTTATTTCAAATTCATAAGTAATTTTAATAAAATCACTTTTCCAATCAAAATTATGATGAGAACTATATAGATGTATTATGAAATATATCATGAATTTATAATTGAAAAGATAATTATAATTTATGCATTCAACCTCCTATTCTTCAACTTTACCATTTATTAAAGTATCACAATGTGATCACACAATAATTACTATGCATATCCAATACTATGTGGTCATTTATAATTTATAAAATATAATCTATATATTTAACATACCTTCCAAGATGATATTCATGCATTTTAGACTACATGAATACCTTCTTTTCATAATGTACAAATAAAATCTTAGTCCTATATAATAAGGCAAATGTACAAGGTTATTGGGTTGATCAAGTCCAATAAAAATGTACAAATTAAAACAAAAGAAGATACAAATAATATCATAAGGCATCTTAAATAGTAAGAGGATAATAGTAAATTTATGTCACCTATTTGAATTTCTTCGGGTGTCATTACCTTTCTACATCTTTTTCTTTGTCTTTTCTTATCACCCATGGTTACCAAACCCTCTTTGATGACAAAAACAATAATTCAAGAAACCTATTTTAAAATTGCCACCTCCTTCAAATATTCAAATAAAACTATGTACTATGAAGATTATTTTTTCTATAAACTCTGAAGTACAAAATCATCATGAGTACATCCAAAAATTCACTTTTTCCAAATCTTCTTGTAAAAAGTTCTTGCATTTGATTCCACTTCAGAAAATTTAACTTACACTTTTTCTCTTCCAACAATTTGAATAGAATATGCCCTGCACAAGACAAATTTGCAATAAAAAACGCAGAAAATGACACTTTCAGACTGTACTATAGAAAAATAATGTTGCAGGAAAATCGTGTTTTACCAGTATTTTTCAAATTAGGGAAAATGTTTATTATAGAAATGCGTATGCGTTATATTTAAAAAATGTGTACGCGTTTCATAACGCGTACGCGTTATGGTCTCCCAACAACCAAAACGTAACGCGTATGCGATATGAAACGCGTACGCGTTTCATTTAAATAACGTGTACATGTTTCTATAACGCATACCGTTATTTAAAAGTTGATCTCCCATGCCAAATCTAGCGCTGGTTTTAGGCTTGGGAAAGGCTTGGCAATCCGAGCCTTAACTTTTGACCTGCAACTAAAAAACTAAGGCAGATTGAAGAAGAATGTCCAACTTTGACAACATAGATGATGGACTTTTTTTTCTGAATGAATCTATAAAATTAAAACCCATTAGAGAACACAATGTCTACTTTCTAAATATATAATTTTTGTTAAAATTGGATTATGTTTGCTATTTTTTAATTAATTTCTAAGCAAACTAGGCCTTAAACTTGAAATATCAGGTTTTTTTAGTTTTTTAATAACTTTGTATTGGTTGAGTTTCTTGTAAAAAAAATTATATGGGACCAAAATTCAGACAATTCTCTACACAATGAAAAAAAAAAGAGTAAAAAAATGTTTTTTTAGGTCCAATTATGTTGTCCGTATACGTTGATTTGAAA
>VDFB02075321.1:167144937-167170589 GCA_007258455.2 Sequoia sempervirens | reverse complement strand
AAATATTGAAATCTTCATAAATAAATGAGATAATTAGTTTTATATTATGATAGCAATGGTAGATGTAACATTAAAATATAGGGTTGAATTGAAATTAATTTTATCTTTGGGGTTTTTTAAATTTCAAAGGGTCAATAGTTTTTCCCATTTAAACCATATTTCAAAGGGTCAAAGGGTCAAGAATTATAGTTTGGTTTCAAATTAGTATATATGAAAATATGTTGCTTCTTGGGTGTTTCGATACCATGGTTAATAAGTCTTAAGATATTATGAAATAGGGTTTAACCAGTTGGATAAATTATGTCAATATGAAGATTACCTTACATCGTAACAACCATTTGGTTTCTTCTTATGATAACAGTATAATATAGCTGCAATTAACAATCCTCAAACAAGGCTTCAATTTTGTTATTATTTGGTTGAGCTCTTGATCATAGATAAATCCACAAGACTTTGATAATATTTAGTGATTGTGTTTAATGTAAGAAAGCGTTTAGGATTATTCATGATGGAAATGATGTTGCTGCAAATATCCTCCTATGATATCCATAATAAATAAGACATGTGTGTACTTTACTTTCTTGGCCTAGAAAATGCTTTTGCTAATGTTAAACCTATGCGAAGAGTTGTGTTTGAACCAAGTTAATACATATGTAATTGTTAAGATTGTATGATGAGTGGACCTCTCAACTTAGGTAAATATTTTGAATTTATTATTGTTAATATTGAGTGAAGATTGTGACTCGATCTATACAAGTACTACGTGTATATCTGTGAGAAGACTATTTTTTAATTTGTACATATTGATGGACTTTATTGTGGTCATGAAAATGTAAATAATATGTGCTAATCATACTAATTTTTAGTACCCTATTCTATATTTCAAATTATTTAAAGTCGTGTCTTGGTTCATCTCAACATTATGTTTGATGAAGTCGATGAACAATATAGATGCTTATTATTATAAAACCCTTGATTGTGAAATATGAGTATTTTAATATAGAGACTTATTATTATAAAAATCTTAAATGTGAAATATAACTATTATAATACAAAGCTTATTATTACAAAAACCTCAACTATGAAATATAACTTTTATAATATAGAGATTTATTGTTACAAAACCCTCAATTGGGAGATGTAAGTAATCTAGTGTAGAATTATGTTTTGTCTTACCATATTCTTTATAGTTTAAGAAATGGGAGTTGTACATTAGTGTAGATATTGATAGAAGTTTGTGGTTTATATTTAACAAGAATGTTCTTTTCAAATTATATGTTTTTGTAAATTTTTTAGTACTCTTATAAGTATAAATGCAAATTATTCTCATATATACATTCTAATAAAAGTATTATTCTCATGAGTATATTGTTGCACTGTGTTGTCATTAGTGTTTTCATTGATGTTAACCTATGTCAACCTCTAGTGTGGTTATGATGAGAAGGTGTTTATGGTGTTGAGAAAGTGTTGTAGATGCAACATGGTCATTTCATTTCCAAGTGCTTTTGAGAAAATTTGTATAAAGAGTGTACAAGGTGACATGAGTGTGTTTTGTATTATGCTCCACATTTATTCATACTTGAAGATGTTCTTGTGTGGTTTGGATGTGATGTTCAAAAGTGTTCAAAGGTGTTATATTTAGAGTTTTAGGTTTTGGATCATGTGACAGTAGAAGATGTGTTTGATAGTGAGTTGGACTGTGAAGAAGATTGTTTGGGATAAATGGAATTGATCTTCATTTCTTCACATTGAAGTTTCTTGTCTTGTGGATTTGGGAATGTGTTAATATTACTTTTATCTATCTTCCCTTTGATGCTTTGGCATCCAGCTGTTTCACAAGCTTGGTTCATGTGTTGTGTCATAGTGGTAGTTTGATTGGTTGTATAGGATGATAGTATTCTCAGTTGCATATGTCTGTGCTAGTGATTTTGAGTATTCTTTTGGTGTTGGAATATTCCAAGATGTTGTGTGATGTTTCTACGTGGTCTGTAGGATTTTTCTGGACCTAGTGAAGTGTGAACTTGGTTGCTTGGTAGTGTTAATGCTAGTTTGGTCGACTTGGTGTGTTAGCACTGTTTATAGATGTGCTTCATCATTTGTGGAAGTGTGGTGTAGCATGTCGGTGTAGATTTGGGTCTTGGTTAACCTTTGGTGTGGTCCACCTTCACTTATTTCTATTGCGGAGGTGTTTGGTGTTGGCCTATTTGGTGGTTGCACATTTGAGGTGCATAGGTTTCATTTAAGTTGACTTGGAGAAGATTGTTTCAGGTCAGAAAGGATATATATGTAGGGTCAGTTGTTGGATAATTGTGTGGTGTGAAATGATCTAAGTGTGATCAAATATTGTGATCTAAGTGCGAGAATGAATGCCTATGACTATTGGAAGTAGTGAGCAGAAGGTGTCTACATTTTAGTGTGCATAAATTTGTTGGAGGTAGCGAGTCGAAGGTTGCAAATGGTTGTGGTGGATTTATAAGAGTTGAAGATTAGCTTGACACCAAAGAAAACCTACAAAAACAATGATAAACCTTCCACAAGAGGATATGCAAGAATGAGCTTGCTTGATATTAAGACCCATCAAATGATGAGGTATGAAATATGATAAAGTATGATACAAATGAGTACAAGCACCTTCCTTATATAGGCAAGGTTGAGATGTAGGATGCATTATGATGTTGACATGTGTCTTAATCTTAAGACGTGACAACTAACTACATACCTAGAATGATGTGAAGATAGGATAAGGCTTCTAGAAATGACAACTCATCCTTCTAGAAGGAATATTTTATCCTAAATACATGTGAAGGGGGATGGCCCCATTATAACTAATTACCTAGAGAATGCAACGTAGGAATTAATTAAATATTATGCCTAAGTAAACTTATGCAAGTGTAATTAAATAATTAATTACACTAATAGGATTATCCTATTTCTCTGAGGTAGTGAACCTCCTTGTAATAGTTTCTTTATAATCTCTTTCTATTCAGGCAGTGAGCCTTTCTTTCTTTTGGATAGTGATTCCTTGAGCCCTTCTGGCAGTGAGCCTTTTGTAATCAGTGTTGTTATTCATATATATGTGAATTAATTCCCACCATGGTTTTCCCCTGATTAGGATTTTCCACGTAAAAAATGGTGTTCTATTGTGTATGTTTGTTGATGTGTTGATATTTCATTTGTTTACATTCATGCTGAAGCATAATAAGGTTTTGAAGGTTAATGAGGGTTTTAAGGTTTTAATATACAACTGATTCACCCCCCTCTTAGTTGTCTTGGGTTTCTAACATTTGGTATTAGAGAAAAGTTTCCTTAGAAGAAGCTTAACCACTTGAGGTAGATCCAAATGGTGCATAAGAATGGTGTCAAAGCTCCTACTTTTGATGGAACAAATTATGCCTTCTAGAAAGCCAGGATGGAAACCTTTCTTGTCTCATTAGGATTCGATGTATGAAAGTCAGTTGAAGATGGATATACTATTCTTGCTTCTACTCCAACAAGTGAAGATGATATCAAGGATTATGAGAATAATGGAAAAGTGAGGAATTCTATCTTGAGTGGTCTTTCTAATTTAGAACGTATGAAGGTGATAAACTACAAAACTACAAAAGAGGTTTGGGTAAAGTTGAAAAGTATTTATGAAGGAGATGCTAAGGTCAAGCAAGCAAAGATGCATAATTTCAAAGCCAAATTTGAAACCCTAAGGATGTTAGAGGATGAAGATATGCAAGTTACATGCTAAAGGGTGGATGATATTGTCAATGCCATCTATGGTCTTGGTGGAGAATTGGAGGAAAGTGAAGTTGTGGAAAAGGTATTGAGAACTCTTCCTAAATCTTATAGTGCTAATTTTTTTACTATTGAGGAAGCTCAAAATTTGCATCAATATACTAGAGATCAAATGTTTGGTGCTTTAACTAATTTTGAATTAAGAGAGTTTGACAACGATGCTTCAAAGAAAGAATTTGCTTTTAAAGTCAACAAGAAAGAGAAGAATGATGAATCTGATCTGGATTATCTTGATGAGGTGGAAGAAAATTTTGTAAGGAGATTGAAAAATGTCATTGGAAAATACAGAGGTAAGTTACTCTTCAAATGTTTCAATTATGGAAAGATAGGTCATTATTCTTCAAAATTTCCATGCAAAGTTTCAAATGACAAACATAAAGATCATAAAGGTAAGGGTGATCCCACAATAGTGGGTTACACTTTTTGGAAAAAATTGACATTGAACTGAACTTTTCCAACTAAATCTTCACTTTTGGACACCTATAGTTGCTAAACTATGAGGAATTTGAAGATGATGCAAACTAGTGATTTGTGACATTTTATATCTAGGCTATATATATATATATTTAAAATTTTGGAATCAAATTGCATTTCTTTTTCCATCTCCTTCAATAACTAGTTTGTAATAGTAAACACCATTTTTAAAGAGTGATAATTACTATATAACACAAATTTTTTTCTATGAAGGATGAAATTCTAATTTTTTTGAATTTAGATTTATAACTACTATATCTAGATCCTTCATTTGGTTTCATAGTGTTTTATTGAATATTTTTTTCTTAATTAAGTTTTGAAGTCAAACCAATTACAATTTAAACATAGGTTTACTATATAACACATAACCTTTTTTTGTATGTATCAAAATTCAATTTTTTTTATTGGATCAAGGACATCAATACCAAGAGCATAGATATTTTTTAGATTTTTTTTGGTAATCTACTATTTTTTCACATGTGCAAAATAAAGAGATTGCTTTTCGGTGAAAAACCTACATTCACAAGAAATACAAAATAAATATAATAATCAAATTAAATATATTTAAAATTATACTTTTTGGGAAGATTATAATAAGGATTACATACTTACAAAACATAAATTTTAAATGAATTCATTTGATCCTCCAAAAGGTAAATCAAAAGTGGTTTTTTATCAACATTTTGATAGGTGTAGAGGAGACTCCATTATAGGTATGGTTTAAAACTAGCAGGGTTCTATCCAAGGGAGTTTGATCAAATCCTCTTCAATTAAAATCCTTTAAATGGAACCTTTTAAAGGCTTAAATCATTATATTTTCTAGAAATATGTGATTTCAACAAAATCAAGATGTCCTAGAAAGTGTAACCCATTATTGTGGCAACACCCATAAATATTTCAAGAAGAGCTATAATGTTAAAGAAGATAATGATGTATTTGATGATGAGGAATCAGACTATCCGGATGATGGAAGTGATGAATTCTTGTTCATGGATTTGAATGTTGTAACTAATTCTACTAACCTTGAAAGATGTGTGAAGGAAATTTCTCTAGAGACAGGTCATAGTATTGAAGGAACTATGTTGACTTCCTTTCATGCAAGAAAGGAGAGAAACTAATATATAATTGACAACAAATGATCGCATCATATTATAGGTGATAAGAGTAAGTTTGTTAAACTTGATAAGTATGATGGTGATCTTGTTAAGTTTGGTATGATACATCTACTAAGATCTTTGGAAAAGGCTAAATTAGTTTTGATGGCAAGCATAAGACATATGATGTTCTTTATGTCAAGGGTCTTCGACATAATCTTCTTAGTGTAGGATAAATGTGTAGCATAGGATACAATTTGGTGTTTCAGGATGATAGTTGTGAAATCAAAAAAGGAAGCTCCTGAACTTTGGTTGCTATAGGAATGAGGACATAAGGAAATGCTTATTAGCTCAAAGGTTCTAGAGGAAAGTGCTTTATGACTCAAATCAATGCAAGTTGACTGTGACATAAAAATGTGTCATATCAATTTTTACAAAGTAGTAAAGATTAACTCTACTCATGCTATGAGAGACGTGTCAATAATTATAAATCCTATTAATGCAATTTTCAAAGAGTATTAGCTTGGAAAACATACAAAGAAGAGGTTCAAAACTAAGGAATATTCTACTACAGGACCTCTGGAGTTGGTGCATACTGACCTATGTGGACCTACTAGAACAAGAAGCTCTCAAGGTGATAGTTACTTTATGTTGTTAATAAATGATTACTTTAGAATGACTTGGATAACATTTCTCAAAGAAAAATCAAAAGCTCTAGATAAGTTTAAAGCATTTAAATCTATTGTTGATAATGAAATGGATTTGAAAATCAAGTGTTTGAGGTCTGATAGAGGTGGTAAGTTCACCTCCAATAAGTTTAATAGTTTTTGTGAAGATCATGGGATAAAAAGACATTTATTTGCTCCTAGGACTCCATAGCAAAATGGAGTTGTGGAAAGGAAGAATAGGATAATTCAGGAAGTGGTAAGAACCATGTTGAAGGAAGAAAATTTATTTGATTTCTACTAGAGCGAAGCAATTCATACTATAGTCTACATTCTTAATAGAGGAAAAGCAAGAGTGAACAATTCAAAGACCCCCTATGAGCTATGGTGTGGAAAAAATCCTACTATGAAATATTTTAGAGTGTTTGGAATCAAATGTTATATCAGTTTAGATGTTGAAAACTTAGGAAATTTTGATGTAAGATTAGATGAAGGAATCTTCCTTGGATATTCTACAAAGAGCAAGGTATACAAGTGCTAGAACAAAAGGTTAAAGAAGATAGTGGAATGTGCAAGTGTCAAAGTGGATGAAGAATCACATCAAAGCTTAGTGTTGATAGAAGGATATGAATTTGATGAAACCTCTTGTAGAGAAGAAGAAAAAGAAAAAGAGAAAGAAAAAGAGATACCGGTTGAAGAGGAAAAAGCTCTGAAAAAGAATCCTAAGACTTGTATGGAAGCTAAGGAAGTGGAACAAATTCCTACATTAATCTTGAGAGGAGAATAATGCAAAAATTTATAGATTTTTAATAGTTACATAAAATTAAATATAAATAAACATAAATATCATGCATACCACAACATAGTGATTTACGTGGGGAAAACCCTTTTAGGAGAAAAACCCCACACTCCAAAAACTGCCCACTATATTATTCAAAAATCACAAAGATTACAATATACTTGCAGAGCAAGCTTCTCATAGGAGTATCACCAACTAGAGATATAGAGACAACATGACCACTATCAAACTCTCAAAATACACCGTCGTCTATAAATGTAGTACAACACCCTCATAAAATAGGGTTTCCTTCTAGGAAAAGATAGGCCAACAAAATATCCATCAATATTAGATCTAAAACCTAATAATTAATGGTATAGATTTACAATATATCATTTATTTAATGTATGTCAGCCATTTAGGAGTTTTTTGAAAAAATTAACAAAAAATTGTTTATACGCATCCCACTCCTCCCCTCGACCCCATGCTCCCATTGTATATTACACCTATCGGTGTAACTAGGATATATATATTTATATATATATCCTATCAACAATAAACTTTATACAATTGCAAGGTTGAGACACACTATCCCAACAAGACTCCTAAGTATGTAAAAAAAAATCATTTTGAGGATCAAATAATTGGAGACAAAAGAAAAGGTGTGTTGACAAGAAGAAAAGTTGCTATAGTAGAGGAACATGTAAAGTTTTGTTTAATTTTTGAGATAGAACCTAAAATAGTAACTAAGGCATTCAAGGATGAAAATTGGATCAAAGCTATGGAAGAAGAGTTGAGGCAGATTGAGAAGAATCAGACATGGGAACTGGCCCCTAGAACATCAAACAAGAATGTGATAGGAACTAAATGGGTTTTCAGGAACAATTTGAATGAGAATGGAGAAGTTATTAGAAACAAGGCTAGGCTTGTGTATAAG
Source organism: Sequoia sempervirens (assembly GCA_007258455.2). Classification (NCBI taxonomy): domain Eukaryota; kingdom Viridiplantae; phylum Streptophyta; class Pinopsida; order Cupressales; family Cupressaceae; genus Sequoia; species Sequoia sempervirens. The sequence continues at coordinate 167,162,858 of VDFB02075321.1, read as the reverse complement.
GGCTACTCACAAGTGGAAGGAATACATTTTGAAGATACTTTTGTTCCAGTAGTAGGAATGGAAGCTATTAGAATGTTTTTGGATTTTACAACACATAAATACTTCAAAGTATATCAGATGAATGTAAAGTTTACATTTTTAAATGGTGAGTTAGAAGAAGAGGTATATATTGAACAACCAAAAGTTATCAAAAGATCCTGATATGGTTTGTAGGTTGAGAAAGGCATTGTATGGACTCAAACATGCTCTTAGAGCTTGGTATGCAAGATTGGACATGTACTTATTGCAATAGGGATTCAAAAAGGGTACCACAGATAACAATCTTTACTTAAAAGTTGAGGGAGATCAAATTATGATTGTGGTTGTGTATGTTGATGACATAATCTTTGGAGGAAATGAGGAAATGTGTAGAAGGTTTGCAGAGGAGATTAAAAATGAGTTTGAAATTGTTGCAAGTATGAAGGTGTTGTCATTGATGTCAACTGGTTAACTGGTTGTCGACTGGTTTTTGTTGTCATTAATGTCAAGATATTTGATTATTGGCTATATATATCAAGGATATTGAGAAAATTGTAATAAATAAAGTTTGCAGGTATTTTGAGTGTGCTTCAAGATGTGTTGCTATGCTTGTGTGGTTCAAACATATTTTTCATGGTTGTTGGTAGTTGCTATATCTAGAATTTGGGCTTCTAGATCGTTGTACAATGCAAGATATCTTCACAAATTGTGAACTGTGCATTTTGGTGTGTCCAGCTGAGGTCCAAGAGAAATTTAGTTGCTCTGGATTTCTCTGTATCTTGGTTTCAAGACTTGAGGTTTTGAGAGTAAGCTAATGAGGTTGTGTATGCTTAAATGTTTTGTGTTTTACACTAGTGTTGGCCGACCTTGTGTTAAACACTACTTAGAAAGTTCATGAAGTGTGTTGGGACTTATTTAGGTCCTCATTAAGTATGTGTTTGGGTCACCCTCATTCTAATTCCACCCTAGAATGTTTTGGTAGTGACCTAATTTAAATTTGTAAATGCAAATGATGTGTGGCCGACCTTGGATGAGTTTCAAGGTTGAAGACAATATACATATAAGTTGAGATGATGATGAAAGAAAAGAAAGATGGAAAAGATAGATTAAAGATAGATGAAAAATAGTGTGTGTGATGCGAGTCTGAGTAGATCGATGCCAAATTCAAGTGGCGAGTTCTTGGAGGCAGCGAGCTGAAGGTGTACTCTATCATTCAAGCATGTCTGCAAATGTGTGAGAAAATTGTGGTGGAAATCTTTGTTGTATTGAGATATTTTTCTCTCAATGACAATCCTCTTCTATCTTCTTTGTAATTCTATGGCAGTGAGCCCTGTGGACAATGAGCCCTTACTAGACAATAAGTCCTATTTTGGACAAGTAGGTCACATCTTGGCAGTGAGCCTTTGTATTCAGTTTTGGAACTCTTTATATTGTGAGCTAATCCTCACCGTGGTTTTTCCATCATTAGGTTTTCCACATAAATTTGGTGTTATTGTGTGTATGGTTTTAATTTTTTCAAAATTTTCTTCTACACTTAATGATTAATCACATTAGTAGAGTAAAGGATTTGTGAATGGTTATTGATCTTACTTTTGATGAAAGTTTTAAAGGTTAAAATTGCTGCAACTGATTCACCCCCCCCTCTCATTTTTCTTATTCAATAATTGGTATTAGAGCTTAGTTCCTTGGAGAAGACACTAACCGCTTAAGGAAGGTATGGGATGGCAAACAAGATAGTTATTGAGTGTGCTAAGTTTGATGGCACCGACTACGCTTTCTGGAAGACAAAGATGGAAGGATATCTAGAATACTATGGATATGATGTTGAGAAAGCTTATAAGACTCCATACATGGATCTAGCTAATGCTCCAAGTACTATTAATGAGATCAAGGTGCATGAAGCAAACAATAAGGAATTTTTTTTTTTGAAGAATAGTCTTTCACATTTTGAATTAATTAAAGTTGTAAATCTAAAGCCTGCTTAAAAGGTTTGGGATGCATTGGAAAAGATACATGAAGGATATGAAAAGGTTAAATAAGCAAAGTTTTAGAACTTGGAGGCACAATTCGAGATCCTAAGAATGACTAAACATGAGAACACTAAATCCTATGAACAAAGAGTGGACGAGTTGGTAGGTGGAATGTGAGGACTTGGTGCAAAGGTGGATGAATCTAGGATAGTAAAGAAGATTCTCAGAACTCTCCTTGATGCATATAGTGAAAAGGTATATTCTATTGAGGAATTTGTAGATTATAAGACCTATACTAAGGATTAGTTGTTGGGTACTCTAACCTCATTTGAAATGAGAAATCTACTTTTAGGGTTACAAAATATAAAGATTTGGATGAAGAAAAATTTGTTGAAGTGGAAGCTAACTTTGTAAGAAGAATGAAAAAGGGCTTTGGTAAGTATCAAGGTAAGTTACCTTTCAAATGTTTTAGTTGTGGAGGAATAGGTCATTATGCTTCAAGATTTCCTAAAAGAGCTAAGAGGAATAAACATAGAGAAGGCAAAGAAAACAAAGGAAAGATTATCAAGAGAGAAAATTATGTGAATGAAGATGCTAGTATTTCTGATGAGGAGTTTGATTATGGAGATTTTGATGATAATGAATGCTTGTTCTTGGCTATAAAAGATGAATCTACTCCTGCTAATACTGAAAGATCTATGAAGGAAAGCACTTCAGATAAAGTTGAAGGTACTATGATCTCTTCTCTTCATGCTAAACATGAAAAGAACTATTGGGTTGTTGATAGTGGTTGTTCGCATCACATGATTGATGAAAAAAGTAAGTTTGTCAAACCTTGAAAAATACGATGGAGGCTTAGTTAATTTTGGAGATGATACTGGTGCTAAGATTTGTGGGATAGGTTCAGTTAGTTTTGATGGTAGGAATAATATTGATGATGTCTACTATGTTAAGGATTTAAGGCATAATCTTTTGAGTGTTGGAAAAATGTGTATTAAAGGATACAATTTTGTGTTCAAGGATGAGAAATGTGAAATAAGGAAATGATCTAGAATAGTGATTGTTGCTGGAAAGAAGTCTGAAGGAAATATTTATTAACTTAATGGTGTAGATGGACATTAATTTATGTCTTAAATTAATAATAGTTGGTTATGGAACTGGAGGATGTGTTATATGAATTTTGACAATATGGTGAGAATCAGTGCAATTGAAGTTGTGAGAGATATACCAAGAATCACAAAGCTTGTTAATGCTATTTGTAAGGATTGTCAGTTTGGAAAGCAAGCTAGAAACAACTTTAGGTCAAAAAAGCAATCTACTATCGAACTACTGGATTTGATTCACACAGATCTCTGTGGTCCTACAAGAGTGAGAATTCTACAAGGTGACAGGTATTTTTCTTTTTATTGATGATTACTCTAGAATGACATGGGTTAATTTTCTTAGAGAGAAATATGATGCATTAGAAAAATTTAAAGCATTCAAATTTATGGTTGAAAATGAAATGGATATGAAAATAAAATGCTTAAGGTTTGATAGAGGTGGTGAATTCACCTCCAATGAGTTTAACATGTTTTGTGAAGCACATGAAATAAAAAGGAAATTGTTTGCTCCCGGAACTCCTCAGCAGAATGAAGTTGTTGAAAGAGAGAACATAACGGTTCAAGAAGCTGATAGAATGATGATCATTGAGGCAGGTCTACTGGAGAGAAGCAATTCACACTACTATTTATGTGTGTAACCGAGTTCAAGAAAAAGCTAACAACACTAAGACTCCCTATGAGTTGTGGTATGGAAAGATTCCTACTGTAAAGTATTTCAAGGTTTTTGGAAGCAAATATTATATCAGAAGAGATGAAGAAAATTTAGGAAAGTTAAATGCAATATGTGATGAGGGTATATTCCTTGGATACTCCCTTATAAGTAAAGCTTACATGTGCTACAATAAAAGGTTGAGAAATATTGTAGAAAGCACAAATGTCAAGGTTGATGAAGCACTGAAGAATTCAATTGAAGTTGATGGATATGCATCAGATGAACTTGACTGCAGAGAAGTAGAAGTTGTCGAAGAATAAGAAAATCAGAATGAAGAAGAACAAGCTCTGATGGTGTCCCCAAAGACACCTAAATATGTGCAAAGGAATCATTCTAAAGACCAAATCATTGGAGACAAGAGGAAAGGTGTATTAACTAGAAGTAGAGCTACTACTGCTGTTGAAATAAATCTATGTTTACTTTCTATAGTTGAACCTAAGATAGTAAGTGAAGCATGTAAAGATGAGAATTGGATAAGAGAAATGGAAGAACTTATGCAGATTGAGAAAAATAAAACTTGGGAATTGGTTCCTAGAATGACAGATAAAAACATAATTTGATCAAAATGGGTATTCATAAACAAGTTGAATCAGAATGGAGAAGTGGTCAGAAATAAAGTAAGGCTTTTTTTAGAAACACATGTTGTGTATTCAAATATCTAAATGGCACTCCATATTATGGCTTATGGTATCCTACGGACACTGATTTTACACTAAGTACTTATACAAATGTAGATTCGATAGGTTGTGTTGATGACAAAAAAAGTACAAATGGTGGCGCATTCTTTCTTGGTTGCAAATTGGTGTCATGGTTAAGTAAAAAGCAAGATTTAGTTTCCTTATCCACTGCAGAGGTTGAGTATATTGCTACAACATCCTACTATACACAATTTTTATGGATGAGATAGAAATTGAAGGATATTACAGTAATGTATGATGATCCCATCTCTATTTTCTATGATAATACAAGTGCAATTAACATTTCAAAGAATCCATTGATGCACTCAAGGACAAAGCATATATCAATAAGGTATCACTTTTTGAGAGAAATGGTCATGGAGAATGAAGTAAAGCTTGAGTATGTACCTACAAAGGATTAGATTGCTAACATATTTACTAAGGCCCTTCCTAAAGATACTTTTCTCTGGGAGAAGTTAGGGGTTATTGCCCTTCCTTTCTTGAACTAGATGCATATGGAGATGCATCATTCTGGTGGATCTATGGATCTATCTTTATTTTGGACTAATTTTTGGTGGCTACCTCTAAGGGAGAGCAGGTAGTGTCATGTGTTGTCATTGTAGAGTTGTTTGGCTATTATCCTAAGGGGGGGAATTTTGTACTGGTAATGTTCTTAATGTCAAAGGGGAGAACAATGTAAAATATATTTTTCCTCTTCCATTGATGTCAAAGGGGGAGAAAGTATCATGTGAAAAAGTAAGGGGGAGAGACCATTATGGAGATTAATGGTTCAAAGCTGTTGTGTTGTCTTTGATGGTTTTTCACATCATGTGTTGCCATCAATGGAAAAGGGGGAGATTGTTGCAAGTATGAAGGTGATGTCATTGATTTCAACTGGTTAACTAGTTGTCAATTAGTTGTTGTTGTCATTGATGTCAAGATAATTGGTTATTGGTTGTATATGTCGAGGATATTGAGAAAATTATAATAAAGAAAGTTTACATGTATTCTATGTGTTCTCCAGAATATGCTTTGGGATGTGCTACTATGTTTGTGTGGTTCAGATAAATTGCTCATGGTTGTTGGTAGTTTCTATATCCATAATTTGGGCTTCTAGATCATTGTATAGTTTGAGATATCTTCACCAATTGTGAACTGTGCATTTCGGCATGTCTGGCTGAGGTTTGAGAGAAATGTAGTTGCTTTGGATTTCTTTGTATTTTGGTTTCAAGACTTGCGATTTTGAGAGTAAGCTGATGAGGTCATGTTCAAATGAAATTTGTTGTTCGAGAAGATTGGATCGAGTTAAGGTTGCATGTGCTTAATTGATTTATGTGTTTTACACTAGTGTTGGCCGACCTTAGGTTAAACAATACTTATGAAGTTCATGAAGCATGTTGAGGCATGTTGGGACCTTTTTAGGTCCTCATTAAGTATGTGTTTGGGTCGCCCTCATTCTAATTCTACTGTAGAATGTTTTGGTGTTGACCTAATTTAAATTTGTAAATGCAAATGATGTGTGGCTAACCTTGGATGAGTTTCAAGGTTGAAGACGACATAAATATAAGTTAAGATGTTGATGAAAGACAAGATAGATGAAATATAGATGCGAAATAGTGTGTGTGATGCGAGTTTGAGAAGATCAGTGCAAAACTCAAGTGGTGAGTTCTTGGAGGTAGTGAGCTGAAGGTGTACTCTATCATTCAAGCATGTCTACAAGCGTGTGAGCAAATTGTGGTGGAAATATCTGTTGCATTGAGATAGTTTCTCTCTATGACAATCCTCTTCTATCTTCTTTGTAATTATGTGGCAGTGAGCCTTTATTGAATAGTAAATCCTATTTTGGACAAGTAAGTCCTGTCTTGGTAGTGAGCCTTTGTATTTAGTTTTGGAATTCTTTATATTGTGAGCTAATTCTCACCGTGGTTTTTCCCCACGTAAATTTGGTGTTATTGTGTGTATGGTTTTACTTCTTTTAGTTTTTGCTTCTGCACTTAATGATTAATCACATTTTTAGAGTAAAGGATTTGTGAATGATATTTGATCTTAATTCTGGTGAAAGTTTTAAAGGTTAAAATTGCTACAACTGATTCACCCCCCTCTTAGTTGTCTTGTTCAACAAAAATGTCAATGTTTGGGGAGATGAATTTCTTCCTTGGGCTGCAAATTAGTCAATCAAAAAGAGGTATATTCATTCCACAATCAAAATATGTTAAGGAAATGCTAAAAAAGTTTGGAATGGAGGACTCTAAACTAGTATGTACTCCCATGGTTATTGGTTGCAAATTAAGAAAAAATGATGAATCTCCTAAGATAGATCAGAACAAGTATAGATCCATGATTGGTGGATTACTATACCTAATTGCAACTAGACTGGATATCATGCATGCAGTATGTCTTGTGGCAAGATTTAAAGAATATCCTAAAGAATCACATGTGGAAATAACCAAAAAGATATTTAGATATTTGAAGAGCACTCCAAACTATGGTCAATGGTATTCTAAGGATACTAACTTCTCTTTGAGTGCTTATACAAATGCAGATTAGGTAGGTTGTGTAGATGAAAAAAGAAGTATAAGTGGAGGTGATTTCTTCCTTGGAAATATACTAGTTTGTTGGTTGAGTAAGAAGTAGGATTCAATATCATTGTCTACAATACAGGCATAATATATTGCTGCAACATCTTGCTACACACACGCATTATGGATGAAGGAGAAATTGAAAGATATCAAAGTATCATATGATGAACCTATCTCTATCTTGTGTGATAATATAAGTGCTATCAACATTTCAAAAATTCCAGTAATGCATTCAAGAACAAAGCATATCTCTATCCGATATCACTTTCTAAGAGAGAAAATTGCTAAGAATGAAGTAAATTTGAAGTATGTGCCTACAAAGGATCAAATAGAAGAAATCTTCACAAGGCTCTTCCAAAAGATACATTTTAGTATCTTAGAAACAAGCTAGGGTTTTTTTCCCCTCCTTTCAACTAGATGTATAAGTTGGTGCATTTTTCCACGGGAGCAATTCAAGATGTATTCTTTGTCCTAGATTTATGAAGGCTACCTCTTAGGGGGAGTAGGTAGTGGTGTCATTGGTTGGTGCAATTAGGGGGATCATATTTTGTGCCTAAAAGTGTGTGAGAGAACTAAAGTGTGTAGGTGTTTCCCTTTTCAATTAATGTCAAAGGGGGAGAGAGAATTTTGAAAAACATAAGAAAAGGAGAGAGAAAGAAGTTTGAATTGTAAGAAATGTTCAAGTGAGGGGGAGAATTCTAGAAAACATAAGAAAAGGAGAGAGAAAGAAATTTGAAATGTAAGAACTGGTGTTACATAGTTTCTTTTGTTGTTGATGGTTTTTCAACAAGTGTTGCCATAAATGACAAAGGGATAGATTGTTGCACTATGTTGTCATTGATCTCAACCTATGTCAACCTCTAGTGTGGTTTCCAAGTGATTTTGAGAAAATTTACATAAAGAGTGCACAAGGTGACAAGGGTGTGTTATGTATTAGGCTCCACATTTCTTCATGCTTGAAGATGTGCTTGTGTGGTTTGGATGTGATGTTCAAAAGTGTTCTGAGGTGTTATATCTAGAGTTTTAGGTTATGGATCATGCAACAATAGAAGATGTGTTTGATAGTGTTTTGGACTATGAAGAGGGTTGTCTAGGAGAAATGGAATTGCTCTACATTTCTCTGCGTTGAAGTTTCTTGTCTTGTAGATTTTGGAATGTGTTGATATTGATTGTATCTATCTTCCCTTTGATGGTTTGGAATTCAACAATTTCACAAGCTTGGTTCATGTGTTGTGTCACAGTGGCAGTTTGATTAGTTGCACAAGATGATAGTATTCTCAATTGCATATGTCCGCGCCAATGATTTTGAGTATTTTGTTGGTGTTGGAATATTCCTAAATGTTGTGTGATGTTTCTACGTGGTCTACAAGATGTTTCTAAACTTGGTGAAGCGTGAATTTGGTTGCTTGGTAGTGTTAATGTTTGTTTTGCTGACCTTGTAGGTTAGCATTGTTTGTGAATGTGCTTCGTCATTTGTGGAAGCGTGGTGTAGCATGTTAGTGTATATTTGGGTCATGGTTAACCTTTGGTGTGGTTCACCTTCACTTCTTTCCACTAGGAGGTGTTTGGTGCTGACCTATTTGGTGGTTGCACGTTTGAGGTGCATATGTTTCATTGAAGTTGACTTAGAGAAGATTGTTTGAGGTTACGAAGGATATATATATATAAGGTCAATTGTTGGAGAAGTGTGTGATGTGAAGTGTGGTACGAAATGATATAAGTTTGATCAAGTGTTGTGATCTAAGTGTGAGCATGAACGCTTATGACTATTGAAAGAAGTGAGAAAAATGTGTCTACATTTTAGTGTGCTTGAAGTTGCTGGAGGAAGTGAGTCGAAGGTTGCAGATGGTTGTTGTGGCTTCTCTTGTTGCTATGAGTTAGTGAACCTCCTTGTAAAAATTTCTTTGTAATCTATTTCTATCCAGGTAGTGAGCCTTTCTTTCTTTTGGACAGTGTGTCCTTTAGGCAGTGAGCGCTTCCGACAGTGAGCCTTTTATAATTGGTGTTTTTATTCATATATATGTGAGTTAATCCTCACTGTGGTTTTTCCTTGATTAGGGTTTTCCACATTAAATATGGTTTTCTATTGTGTATGTTGATGTGTTGATGTTTCATTTTTTACATTCATGTTGAAGCATAATAAGGGTTTGAAGGTTAATGAGGGTTTTAAGGTTTTCATATACAACTGATTCACCCCCCTCTTAGTTGTCCTATGTGTTTAACATAGATATCTCTAAGGAATAATTTTTTTGGAAATTATATAATCTATATAGGAATAATATGAATGCATGTATATATGATTGTATGCTTGTGAAGCTTCTTTTACTATCTGAATAAGATATAGCCAATTAATCATGACTATGGAAGTATTTATATATGTATTTATACTCAATATTGAGTTTTGTTTGAACTTATTGTTAATAAAACAATAATATTATACTATTATTGTTATAAAATAGTAACATTATATTCTTACTTTTATGGTAAATAAATATAGAAATTTTGAGATAAAAAATGAAAAAGAGTGAAGTTAATCATGTTGTGTGTGAACTACATGTGAAACATAGTTGTCGATAAAGAGTTTGAGAAAGAGGTGTGTGAACATACAACACATGTTATCTTGAGATACATGTTTATTTTTTATTATTGAAAATATTTGGCCAAATTAATGTAAAATCATTGCTTGCATTGTCAATACACTATTTCTAAAGTTGTAAATTAATAAGATATATCATACTTAGCTAGAAGGTATCTATATTTGTATGATAGATTATTTATATTAGTACACAACACTAGTTCTCAAATAGTATGGTAACCTTAGAGTTCGTTGGATCTACTACTCTCGTGAAGGGTACGGCCACTTCCAAAAGGAAGGTGTGTAGAGGACCATTGGTTTGTGGTTGGAGGAAAAGCACTCGGGTGATGCTATCCCTTTTGTAGTTGAGATGCTAAAGACTAGAATTTATGAGAGACAAAATTATTGTATTCATATGACTATGTATTATAACTAGATATATCATTGTGTCTAAAGCCGCAACTTAATAAGATATATCATACTCAGCTAGAAGGTATCTAGATTTGTATGATAGATGATTTGTATTAGTACACAACACTAGTTCTCAAATGGCATGGTGACCTTGGAGTTCCTTGGATCTAGTACTCTCATGAAGGGTAGTGCCACTTCCAAAAGGAAGGTGTGTAGGGGACTATTGGTTTGTGGTTGAAGGGAAAGCACTCGGGTGATGCTCTTCCTCTTGTAGTTGAGATGCTGAAGATTGGAATTAATGAGAGACAATATCATTGTATTCATATGACTATGTATTATAACTATTTTTACATCACACCACTAATATGATGTATACAAAATGATTTAAATGCAACTTTCATTCAAGATGTAATTTATGATGAAAAAGATGTATTATTTTCATAATGAAAAATTTGATATAGTCTTCTTGAGTGTTGCTAATGATCTTAATTATAAGGATATTTGATAGTTGAATTAATGGAAAAGCAATACATATTGCAATGACTAAACTTTCCTTTATATTAGTATGGATTTCAACTACTTCCAAATTAGCTATTAAAAAAATGTGGTGTTTTTCTAATAATGAACCAATTGGGTTTGTTACAAAGAGAAAAAAAGTTGTCACTAAGATGTTGGGTTATGAATATAAGATCTTATATAAGAAATGAAAAGAGAGTATTGTGGTAGATGCATTATCTAGTAAGGATGAGATATTATTATGCTCTATTTCAATATTACAAGTGGACTGGGTGGAAGAAGTCAAAGAAGAGTGGTAGAATGATGTTGCTACAAGGAATCTCATTTGAAAATTATAATTAATCCTAGTAGTTTAAATATATTTTCTTGGAAGGCATATTCTTTGTGGTATAAAGATAAATTATACCTATGCAAAAATTCCACTCTCAAACATAAGATTCTAGAAGAGCTTCATGGTTTTTTAGTTAGGGTTCATTCAATATTTTTGAAGAAATATCATCAAATTAGGAGATTTATTTTGGGAAGGGTTTAAAGGTGATGTTAAAAAATTTTGGTGGTATAATTTTTGGTATGCCAAAGAAATAAATGGGAGACAATTAAGAACCTATCCTTTTGCAACCATTAGTTATTCATAGCCAATGATGGGAAGAGGTCTCCATGGATTTCATCATAGGGATTTTGATATTTAAAGGTAATAATTTCATCATGGTAGTGGTGGATCACCTCACTTTTTATTGTATTATCTCATCCTTTTACAAAAAAGTATAATGAAAAAATAATTTTTAGAGAATATACAAAAGCTACATGGTACATGTGAAGCATTTTTTCCTTGATCATTTTGATTTTTGGCTTGTACAATGTTTTTAGTTTCAGATGAGCCCACGCTCAAGTAGAGTTATTGAAAAGGTGCGCAATGTGCCATGTGGTGGCTGCACAACTTTCATTTTTTGCCTTCCTTTTTGTGAGAGAGTCGGGACACGTGTTAGTTCGTCGAAGATTTTCTCAAGCAGCTATATTCATGAGCTCAATTTTTTTTGCTTGTTCGACATGTCATCTCTTCATTGTGGGAAGATTAGGCTTCTTATGAAGTGATATCTTTTGGGAGTTTTTTGGAACTTGTTGGCCTTTTTATTTTCTTGGTTTTCATGATGGAAGCTTTGAGTCGGTGCCCTTGGGTGACTTGATTGGTCAACTGGACCTTTTGCCAGGCTGTTTTCTAGGATTTGATCATTTACAAACCTCTATCTTTGCTAAATATTTGAAAAGCATTAATGCGAAAATTGAGAATTGATGGGAAAAGATTGTTGTGACCTAACTAAAGATCTATGATCAGATTATGTGCTATCAAATGGAAACATCTGGAAGTAATGACTTTTGTGTTGTGGCAGTGATTTCCTCTTTCTGCAGCTATAAAAGAGAGGTGGTGATAGATGAAAGGGTTGGATTCCAAGTTTCAGTTTTCTTTGCTGAGGAAAAGTTTCTTTGGTTTTCTTAGGATATAGAACTATTTTTAGAAGTAAAAGTTGTAGAACTACTTTTCTCTAGCATCTTATATCTTTTAAAGCTTAAACTATTGTTGGATTGACATCTGACCTCAGTTTTAAGGTTCATTTGATAGTTAAAGCACAAAATATTGAGGAGAAATCTTTGAGACTATGCATGTATGGCCTTTATCAAGCTTTCTTTCTTTATGTTTTGATTTTGAATGAAACACTGTGTCTTGCAAGCTCAATTCAAATAGTTTAAGAGGCTGATTTCTATGATGTATGCTCATATAGTAGAATAATAACTTGTGAAATTTGGACTATGTCATTGGACTTCTCTATTTTTCTGAAGGGTTGTTGTTTTGTTAGATTATGTTGTATTAGGAGGACTATTTTATGCATTTTTTGAATGTTTTTCATTCACCCTTATAAATCTTTATGTTTGATCGGACCTTAATGAACACTTCTTGCGAAAAGATTTGAAAGTCTGCACCGTTCTTGTTGTTAGCCTTTGTTGTTTGTTCTCTTTCCAACAATGAGGGGTTGTGGCATTTTGTGTCTAATTATATCAATCATAGGAATGATTGGGTTTGAAATGTTGTAAAAGAATTGGTGCATCTCCATTTTATGTTTTTTGTTTACATTTCCTTCTACCCTTTTCTCCAAACCCCAAAGAAGAGCCGACTTTCTATAAAAATCCTGTAGGTATTCAATGAGGCACAAATTGGTCCCCCACTCACCAAATTTCCCATAAGATTGTTGGAGAGGCACAAGCTTTGATGATTAACAATACACATAGGGTTATTATCACTGAACATGATCCTATATTACTATTAACTTTTGGACATATTTATTCTCTTGTTTGGGTAATTAATTGGCCCATATATCTTCATAGTATCCTCAATTTGATGGAAAAAACAAGGTTGTGAATAAGTTCTTTGAAGGGTGTTTACATCACTTCAATGTAGATAAGTAGTCTCAATGGGTAGATTAGCTACCACTAACATAATGGTGGTATAACACTTCCTTCCATAGCTCATTAAAAAATTTCTCCATTTATGGAAGTATATGGATACCAACCTCCATCCATCACATCGTCATTGAGGGTGACTGGCATACTGTTGTGAGGTTCTATCGCTTTAGTTGAAAATGTATCAATTATATCAACCAGGTAGTGTTCGAAGGTTGTATGTAATAGGGGACATCTTGGCCATCTCTCTTAGATTTTTTGAATTTTTGAGGAAGTTGTAAACGAAAGTTAAACTAGAAAATGATTAAACTATAAAGCATGAATTTGTTTAAACTAGAAAGCATGAGATCATTAAACTAGAAAGCATATAAATTACCTAAGAAGTAAGACTTGCAAAAAAATAGTAAAATTTAAATGAAAACAACTAATGGCTAATGACTAATTGCTGACAGAAAGTGTGCTTAACAACTTGTAACTAATAACAAGAGTGGGTGCTCTAGAATTTCAAATAAAAAAAACTTAAAGATTGCAAACTTGAAACTATGACCTACATGAACAATTGACAGAGCTCGACACAAAAATAATGTTCATCCAAATTTATCATGTACAGAATAAAAGTAACAATATTGAAAATAAAAATACTTATCTATCTACTCTACGAGATCCCTTGAGTGGCCAATTCTCAAGCTTTTCTACACTTAACTCAAATCACATGTACTTTCACATCTTCAAAATGAATCCATCCATGATACTTCCATTACTCAAAACTATTGACTCAAAATAAGACTGGCAACATTTATTTATTCATAAAAGTGTAACATAGAAGACATAACTAAATAGTGTTCAAACCATATCATAACATCATAATAGTATCGTGTCTGCATTATTTCTGGTGGTTACATATATATACTATACTGCTAACAAAATCCTAAATTTTAGATGGTGGAAGATCACCATTGAAAAAGTCTTTTAACATAATTTCAACTAACCAACTGACTGATGTCCATAACATAAAACATATTAAAGGCTCAGAGTGGAGCCGTAAAGTTTATAAACAAAAATTTAACAGAAAGCATTAAAAGGACTTGTTCCACTATGCGTGCCTGAATTTCTGGCACCTAGACTTTCGACGCTCTATCTTCAACTACTTGAAGTTCGTTTAAAGTCCACTCGGTTGTGCATAATGTCCTGTACAATGACTTAAAGCTATACCATTATATCAACATTAGTTAGCTAATTTCAATTGATTTAGGAAATAAATATTTATAATCATTTTACAAAAATCAAGCAATTATTAATCCTAAAAATAAACAATTGGAAGGGCTAAAGTGATTGGTAAGAACAACAAAGGGTTTTTAGCTTATTATAATTATGAGGTTATTTATACCTCATCAGTGACACCAAGAGTTCTAGATGTGGAGGCTCATGGAGAATCTAGTTATGACCAAAAATAAAATGAAACAATAGACTAACCAACACCATAGTGAAAGGGGTCTTGAAGTTAGGGACTAGGTTTTCTTGAGATTGTAACCTTATAAGAAAATGTCCTTGAAACAACAAACAAAGAACAACAATTGAGGATATGAAGTTTCCACCATCCTTGATAATTTAGATTCTTATTGTTTATGGATTAGACCATGTAATAATTATTTTAATCGAGTCATTAGAAAATAAGAAGAATCTAAAAAAAACAAGTTATCCTCAAAATATTACGGTCCAGACCAAATCATGCAAAAGATAGGCAGTGTTTCCTACAAGATTTAGTTACCTCCAACAATAAAGATACATCTATTTTTCGTGTTTCTTGATTGAAGAATGTGATTGAGCATAATATCCCTAAAAATATAGTATTACCAATGCTATATGAAGAACGAATAATCATATTGTAGCTAGAGTTAATTCTTCGTACATACATAATGAAGCTAGTGAGTAGAACACTCACCAAGTATCTCATTCATTGGAAGATTTTATGAATTGAAGATGCCACATGGGGGAATTAAGGGTTCATCTAAAATCATATACATTTGATTATTTTTGAGTATAATGATTCTCTTAAGAGCGGGCATGCTACACCCTTAATCCTAGATTATATATAGGGATATGAGTAGTCAAATTGTGGCTACCTAGTGCATACATAGGTTATGAGTAGTTATCTTTTGGATTCCTTAAATATTAATTAAGTCATAAAATAATTATTATATTCTTATTTAGATATTTAGGTCATCCTAGGTGTTATATTTAAGTGTTAAGTTGGTTTGGGTGGCAACCATAATATAACTAGGTATATATAGGACCTAGAGGTAAGTTTATTATCATTAGATTATGAATTGTGTTCTCATTGGAGATATTTGGAGATTTTAGCCTTTTAGTGGTTTGTTTTGATTAATGGGGAAAAACAAGTTTTGGGGGGACCCAAAACCCTGTCAAAAGAAAGCTGCAATCAGATAAAAGCACAAACAATAAGCAACCCATCAACAAAAACCATACAAAAGTTACACTAGACTACCCATTCTGCAAAGAATAGGTTTTTAAGGGAAGCTAAAACCATTTGCATCTAGGTTTTAATACAGACCTTGAACCCCACAACACAAAGGAACCTCCTGAATCAGCTAGGAAACAACTCAGCCTGCAACAACCAAACCACAATAAATCATATGCTCAACATTGAGCCACAAAGAAGAGGGTAGCAAGAGATCCCTTTCAAGACACCACTCCACTTTAAAGGGGGGAGAAGTCACCATTAAGCACTAAAAATAACCAACCTCAATGCAACACCATCCATTCTATGAATCCAACCCAAACTCCACCTCAATAGAAGAGAGTTCCCCTCTATAGGAGAGGATAAAGTGAGAGCCAAAACTACCAAAGTCACCACTCTCCTATGCACACAAGATCCACCTCAATAGGAACCAACAGAAGGGAAGAGTACTTCCCAACAAAACTACAACAACCAACTCCACCTCAAAAGGAAAGGGATCTACCTCAATAGGAGAAATATTCACCTCTATAGAAGACAACTGTAGAAGCCAATAGAAAGAAACTGCTCCAATAAAAAGGGAAATCACTTCATCCTTTAGAAACAAGAAGACATGGTTCATGAGGAATGACATTGAAAGTACCCTGACCAGACACAAAAATACTAACACATCTAAGCATGCATGATAGACATTAAGAATAACTCAGACAACAAAAAGTAATAAATATTACCCCCTATAAAAGCAAGGGAAGAAAACACTCACTTAGGATCAAGGAATAACTGGGACATACAAAATAACTTGGAGCACATCCTAGTAGAAAGAAGAATCTAGGACCACCTTAGACACTAGAAGCTTAGAAACAAAGGAAACAACTTCTTCCCTGAATAAGACCAACAAGGAAAAAAGAACCCTAAGAATCGCCAAAACACAAACATACCCCCTTAGATAAGAAAGCATCACAGTTTAGAAAGGGGTCCAAAGCATATAGACACAAAGAGGGCTTCCATCTCCAACCAAGCTATCACCAAAAACAACAGTAGGGAGGGAAAAAACCCTCACTGTGATAGCCTTCAAAGTAAAATAACCATTAAGAACAACCGTCTCAAGGCATATGAAACTCATGACCACCACCAATAGCCATGGGAACTACAAAGGAACATCACTAGAAGACAAAAGAAAAATCCAAAATCTAAACCAAAAAAGACACTCCCAAAAGAAAGAGGTCCATACAACATACCAACAACAGGGGAGCACCACAAAGAAAAGAAAATAAACCAACTTAAACTATACTAGCATGATAGAGATACCCGCATCCAAAAGGAAGTGGTGCCCACACCAAAATCTAGAGAAGAATGAGAAAAACATCGGCCAAAACCAACCGTTGAAAGGCCTAGAGCACGAAACAAAATCCCAACTCGCAAACACAAGAAGCTGAAGACAACATGGCATAGAGGCAACATTTATTAGCATTGACCTAACCCAAGAAGGAAAAACCTACATAGACGAGATGAGAAGAAAGTGAAGAGCCTCCAGACACTTGCAACTCCACCTAGAGGAGAGACTCACTAATGCCTCAAGCGTAGCAGAGTGACCAACAACACCTAGGGCCAAAGCACCAAACAACCATTTTTCATTTGCATCATCTTTGGAATCTTCCTCTTCATTCTCTGCAAGTTTCAAACCTCCACCCTCGCTCCTTCTCCCACTTAGTGCTCCCGCTCGCTCCATTTCAATCTTGCATTGTTGAAGCAAGTATTCTTGCCAATGACTTGCATCCTTGGGAACACACTCTTATGATGAGAATCTACCTTTTAGTGGTTTGTTATTCTAAGTTATTATCAATTACTTGTAGAATATTTCATATTATATTCCTCTTTTGTGTAAGTAATTATTTTACTGCATTATGAAAAACATAAATTTGTGATGGTAATTGTGGTTGTTTACTTGTTTGCATTCAATTATTATTTAAACATTAAATATTCGTGTGTTCATAATGTTTAATGTATATTGAGAATTAGAAAAATCAAGAAAACCAAGAAAGAAAAGGGAAGAATTCTAGCTTAATTGGATTTTGAAATCACTTGTTGGTTTGGGAAATCAAGATGAATTTTTCATAAATTAAGTGGGAAATAGTTTCTTAAGGAATTATATTAGTTTTATTGAAGTAAGTAAATGGATTATTAAATCAAATAAGTTTTAGTTACAAGAGATTAGTGTTACCTTATTATTGGAAATGATTAAATTGACTCAAAGGCCTTAAGTTAGTAAAGGATGTTTTAATTTTAATTTCATAAAGGAAAAAATACCAAGTTAAATGAAATAAGAAATATATTTTATTTTATTGCAATTAATTTAACTATGATTGAAAAATATTTATTGTTAGAAAATCCATCAAATTATTTAAATTGCTAGAATAATTTTTTTGAATT
>VDFB02075321.1:167056514-167144353 GCA_007258455.2 Sequoia sempervirens | reverse complement strand
GAGAAAATATCTGGATAATGAAAGCTCAGCTAGAATCCTTACCATTTCAAATCCTCCAAGTGGATCAATAATGTGGAACTTCATAGTAGCATGCAGGAAATTTATTGTTCCATACATATCATGGGAAGTAAATAATGGAGAATATGTTCAATTATGGAAAGACTCCTAGAATGGGAACCCCCCTCTAAAATCCATTCAAGAATTGCAATTTCAGTTGAGGAAGTTCTATCAATAAGTTGGGGCACTAAATTGAAAGATTATATACTGTTATCAAATGTTGCTAAAGGGAATGTAACATGGAAGGACTTATCATCTATTCCTATATCTCCCAATCAGAAATTAGTGTTGCAGATGTTGAACACCCAAAATACTGAGAGGGGGAGGGGTGAATCAATATTCTATTAAACTTTTGAACATAGCTTATCCAATTACCAAACCATATTAACATAAATAAAGAATGAAAGCATGAACCATCTACATAGTAACATAACACATGAATACTAGGATTTTTATGTGGAAAACCCAAAATGGGAAAAACCACAGTGAGGATTATCTCACAATATATTATATCCGGATATAGTATATTACAGGGGCTCACGTCCAAGACACACTATCCTTATAAGGCTCACAACCAGTGTTAAATACAATATAAAAATGTATGATATTGCTATCAGGATTCAACTGTGTAGTTTTCAAGTCAAATTCATTGACCCATGATTCATGAGTAGTGGTTCACAAGAAACCATCTCTCATGATAATGAATGGTCCAGTTAGCACTCATTGCATTTGAGTGATGCTCACAGAGGTGAAGCACTAGGCCGTCTCGAGAGGTCACCCATCCCAGTATTGCTCCAGCTCAAGCGCGCTTAACCATAGAGTTTTCTCCAAAGTTAAGCCCACTTAGCTTGCAACCCCATTTTCAAAACCTTCAACAAGTGTTGTGCCTTATGAACCATTCATTAAAGATCCCCTTTAGCTCATCAATTGATAAGTAGGAGGTATTTTCCACAGCGTGTCAAATTATGAAATTGCTATCAGGATTCAACCGTGTAGTTTTCAAGTCAAACTCATTGACCCATGATTCACAAGAACCCATCTCTCATGATAATGAATGGTCCAGTTAGCACTCATTGCATCTAAGTGATGCTCACAGAGGTGAAGCACTGGGTCATCCCAAGAGATCACCCATCCCAATATTGCTCCAGCTCAAGTGCACTTAACCATAGAGTTTTCTCCAAGGTTAAGCCCACTTAGCTTGCAACCCCATTTGTAGAAACTTCAACAAGTGTTTTTCCTTATGAACCATTCATTATAGAGCCCCTTAGCTCATCAATTAATAAGTATGAGGCATTTTCCACAGCGTGTCAAATTATGAAATTACTATCAGGATTCAACCGTGTAGTTTTCAAGTCAAACTCATTGACCCATGATTCACAAGAACCCATCTCTCATGATAATGAATGGTCCAGTTAGCACTCATTGCATCTAAGTGTTGCTCACAGAGGTGAAGCATTGGGCCGTCTCGGGAGGTCACCCATCCTAGTATTGCTTTAGCTCAAGAAAACTTAACCATAGAGTTTTCTCCAAGGTTAAGCCCACTTAGCTTGCAACCCCATTTGTAAAACTACACAGTTGAATCCTGATAGCAATATCATAATTTGACACGCTGTGGAAAATACCTCCTACTTAGCAATTGATAAGCTAAAGGGGATCTATAATGAATGGTTCATAAGGCACAACACTTGTTGAAGGTTTTGCAAATGGGGTTGCAAGCTAAGTGGGCTTAACCTTGGAAAAAACTCTATGGTTAAGCACGCTTGAGATGGAGCAATACTGGGATGGGTGACCTCTCAGGAGAGCCCAGTGCTTCACCTCTATGAGCATCACTTAGATGCAATGAGTGCTAACTAGACCATTCATTATCATGAGAGATGGGTTCTTGTGAACCACTACTCATGAATCAGGGGTCAATGAGTTTGACTTGAAAACTACACAGTTAAATCCTGATAGCAATATCATAATTTGACACGCTGTGGAAAATACCTCCTACTTATCAATATAAAAATGGATCATTGCCAAAGTATGAACTGATACAAAGTGCACCTCCCTTGTGCTATATTTAAGTTCCTTTGAAGCTCTGAATACAAAGTACTACTCTACTTAGTAGTCACTCAACAACTTTGCTCTTATTTTTATCTCTCACCACTGAATTCACATGTTCACATCATATGAGACCATTTGCACCTAATGTGTCACTTATACACACTCTTCTATCCACTCAACACAAAAATGTCTCACATATATATACTCGATTACATTCGCATACATCAATTAGGTCAGCCTAATTAGATGTAGCCCTATTTATCCATGTCGACACCACACATGATTCAAAATCATCTTCATGCTCAAGCAAAATGTGCAATACTTAATTTAAGTCGACATGGATCTAAAGTAGATCCAACTAACATCCACAATGTATATTTAATCTTCACAACACGCATCATGTATTAGGTCAGCCAAGAATTGGACCTAATCACAAAAAAATTCAATCATACATACACTTCTTCATACAAGCGACTTCCAAATTCATTCTTTCTTCAAATTCACATTTCATCGACATTAGTGAGTCTAACTTTAGAACCACAATGCAAAAACATTCTTTTCAAGGAAATGCAAAATCTACCACATTGATACACTGAACAAAGAAATGACAGTGATATACATAGTTGAAATCTGTCATAGATATCTTCCAATCCACTTCACAAAACTTCACGAGATCTTGAATATAGTTGTATAAGCTAGTCTTAATGATATGGTTAAAAGCTTAGAGTTATACCTCTTCTAGCGGTGAAGTGCAGACCCAAAAATTGATGCACTAAACTACAACATTGTCAAAAGAAAATACTTAGCCAAATTCCTGATAGATCAACTTTCTGGTTTAGTTAGTATTGTAAAAATGATACCAAAAATGCTTCCCCATAATGTTGACATCAATGACAACATTGGATTATCTGAATCAATCAATGTATGTACACTTCATGCTCATGTTGCCAAACTACATTAACAATGACAGACTTCCAAACTTCCAACAATAGAAAGCACTAAACAATAGAATTGTTTTTATATCATATTGTTTGGATAAGATAGTTTGGGCTCCTTCTAAAAATGGCAATTATTTAGTAAAGCAGGGTTATAAGTCAATCATTTTTAATGGAATACAAAACCAAACCCAATGGGCATATTCATTTTTTTGGAATCTCATGGTACTTCCCAAGGTTGTAGTTTTTCTTGATTGTCGTTAAGAAATAGGATTTTGACAAATGATAGGTTGGATAAATTAGGGATAGAAGAAACATTTAAATGTGTGCTATATGGAGAGGAATTTGAATATGTGGATCATCTATTTTTTCATTCTTCGTTTGCTCAGGAGTGTTGGGATTTTGTTAAAGGGAAGTTATGCATTTCTTTCCCATTATCCAAATCTCTATGGGATCTTTTTACCAGCTGGCATGTTCTTTATAAATCATCACTATTTGCAAGAAAATGGAGTATAGTTCCAACAATAGTGACTTGGTGCATGTGGTGGGAAAGGAATAGATGAATATTTAGGAAAGAAATTTCTTTAATACAACAGATTAAGGTAAAAATTCATAAAGTTATTTTAGAGGTGACGAACTCTTATGTTCAAAATCATAAAAATGTATCCTCTCTATTTATAATTTGAGATGGAAGCATCTTGAAACAATGGGAATATATATCACTACCCTTCAAAGGTATTTTTCATTTACCACCCAAGCAAAAGGTTGATAGGAACACAATAAAATGGTTACCTCCTTCAGGATTTTATAAACTCAACTTTGATGGTGCATCAAAGGAAAACCTAGGTATATCAGGGGAAAGAGTTTGTATCCATAATTGTAAAGGTTCATTAATAGTTTCTAAGTGAATACATATCTCTAATGGCATGAATAATTTAGCAGAGTTTTAGGAATTAATCCATGGTTTAAAGCTAGCAATCAAACTCAGATTACAAAGAGTTCATATTGAGGGTGACTCTCTAGTAATTATAAATGCTTGCAAGGAAAAGTGTTTAGAATTGGCATCTTAAATACATTCTGAAGAAGGTTTGACTATTGTTAGCCAGGTTTCATGAAGTTTATATAACTCATACATATCGAGAAGGCAATATGCTGGTTGATCTTCTTGCAAACATGGGGTGTGAGCAACAGGTACTAGAAATTCTAGGTGACAATAATCTTATCAATACATACCCCTAGATGGTAGCTATAATAAAACTAGAAAGATTAAATCCAAACACTCTCAATGGTGAGTGCTGAGGTAAATGAAATGTTCAAAGAGTGTGGTCATTTGTAAATCCTTAGGCTAAGGTGGCAGGTTGGGAATCATAAGTCACACCTTCAAATATGCCTTCAGTCTTAAAAATGGTTTTAAAGGGGGACATTAAAATTAGTTAATCACATGCCAATTAAGATCTTTCTAAAGGATTATAACTTCCTATCAAAAGGCCTACAAGATCTTGATAATTGCATGGTAATATTCTTTATGAAGCATGGTGATAACATACAAATGCCATCATAGCGGTGTCATAGAATGGTTTTATCTAATGTGTGTTTTGCAAGTACAAGAGGTTCATCATTTAATGCAATGTGCTTAGTTCAGACACACTCCTCAAAACCTATGGGTTGATTTCACACAAGTTTGTAAAGTTGGAGGATCATGCCGAATTTATTGGCGTGCAGGTATTTGACATTGGTAATCAAGATTTAACACCCTTTGCACGACTATTTACTATCTCTGTCTATCATTCATTTAAAATATCCCTTCTCCATTACATTTGGTTGCACAATTCTAGAGTCTTCTATAATTCTCTATTTTCTTGCAAAATTTTGGTAAGGTGTGGAGAGTCAAGGTGGTGAAGCTTGCCTACCAGTCTAAGGTGTAGAGTAGGAAAAGGTGGTGCAATAGAGTATAAACCATGGAACTTCTAAGTACCTATGAAAGTGCAAGCTTGGGAGAGGTCGTTTGAAGGTTTTTTATCACATGAATACCTAGATTTGATCTTCAATGTGGACTATTTGAGTGTAGAAGATTGTATGCACACGATACTGGGGATAGAAATTACCAACCCTCAAGCAAGAAGAGCATTGTTTCCTTCTTAATTTTTGTCCAT
Organism: Sequoia sempervirens; assembly: GCA_007258455.2. Lineage (NCBI taxonomy): Eukaryota > Viridiplantae > Streptophyta > Pinopsida > Cupressales > Cupressaceae > Sequoia > Sequoia sempervirens. The sequence goes on along the minus strand of VDFB02075321.1, from coordinate 167,139,162 downwards.
ATTTCTTTCTAATTTGATGAATTTGCTTCAATCTTTAGATGACTTAGAGGAAATCGCAAAGAAATTTTTAAAGGAATGGCTCTCGATAGACAATGCTCTTTTAAGGGGTGTTCAAGAATATGATATTTTCAAGGGGAAGGGTTTTATTGGTAGTCTATTTCCTAGGAAGTACCTCAAGTAGTGCAAGGGTTTTGTTAAAATATATGATGCCATCAAGCTAGCCTTCGAGCATACATGTGACAAAATTATTCTAAGGGGGATGCAAAAAAAATCAAGTTTTCTTTGTACCAACATGGATATCAACATAAAGGAGAAGTATTACATAATTTCATTCCTTCAGGCTCATGCCTCTCACCCTCTATTGAATGCTCCTCTGGTGAATTCTTCTCCGGTGGCTGCTCCTTTGAGGAATGCTCCATTGGCGCAAGTTGATACAAAGTTTGTAGAAGGTCGAGGGGAGAATTCAATTGGTTTCATGCAAATGGAGGAATGAAAAATGATGAATCTCTATTAAGTTTTTTGTAGTCTCATATGTATACTATCAATGCAAATCTAGTAATGGTCTGTTTAAAATCTTATTGGCTTGTAAAGTTTTGGGAGGGCTGTGAACTCTATAGGTTCAAATGTCAGAATTTGTTAGTTATTCTTGCCAATGTATATTGCTTGTAGTGTCCTTATTTATCAAAAAGGCAACTAAAGGGTTTATTAGGAATTTTTGAATAGACAATGCTAGTCTCCTTGATAGCAATATGATACTTGTAATTTCTATCTATAATTTAATATAATATATAGATGCATCATGCCTTTTACCTAAAAAAACTACTTTAAAAGTGTGTTTTTGCTCATATTTGAACTAAAAGGGTATATTTAAATTTTTAAAAATTTTATTTCAAAAATTTAAGCATATATCAATAGAGGATTTGAAAAAATGTGGTTATTTTGTATTGAAAATATTTGAAAATTTTGAATTCTGGTGCAGGGGCACCCTCATGCACATGTTAATCAATTTTTGGTTTTGTCTTGTTTTGATATGATTGATATAAATAAGGTCATTTATGACCATTTGGAATCATATTGGTTCATTTTGGAGTGTTATAGGATCTTTGGTTTAAAAATGTAAAAGTTGTTAAATGTTGCTAAAAAGTTGCCATGCAACTTTGGCAATGTGGCAAAAAAATAAGAAAAGGTTACATGCAAATCAAGAAACTAATAATAAAATTTGGAATGGGTTGTAATATGGAAATATACAATGTAATTTCAAGTTGAGGGGGTTGGAGAAGGTTTGTGAAGAAGGGAATGAAAGAAAAGTTAAATTTGTCATGAAATGGGATTGCATTTTTCCAATTTTTATTGTTTTTCAGTTTGAGTTTTTGATGGTACAAAAATTTATGGTACAATACAGGCCTAAAGACAATGTAAAAATTTGAAGAAATGAATCTAGTTTAATATTATTTTGGTTTGAGTGAATTTCATTAAGTTTGTCAAAAGTTATAAGCAATTTGGTGTAGGTCGCTTGGAAATCTCCCTAGGGTTTCTAGTTTTTGGAAAAAGGTCATACATTTCTTTTCCAGCATTGGATCTTGATGAAATTTGGAGGAAAAGTCTATATTAATTTTCTCTTCAATCTCACTGGAGAAATTGGCCTCATTATTTGTTTTGTGAAAGTTATTAATGATTGTTCCTTTCATTCTTGCACATCAAAACTGTGTTTTCTTGCATGAATTTCCTGTTCTATCATGTGGTATGGCCTTGTACTTGTTGGTAAAACTTTGAGGATTATTGGAGAGGTTGAAGAGGTATCTTAGCTTTATTATGCATTTTTTTTACTCAAATTTGTTGAGATTTGCAAAAGTTACAAGTGTTTTGGTAAAACTGTCCCAAACCCTGCCTAGGGTTTCTAGACATTGAAAAAATGCTATATCTTGAGTTCCCACCATGGTAAAATGATGAAACCTTGTAGGAAATTCTATATTGATGTGTTAATCATCCATGCAGGGTTTGGAGTCTCCATTTTCATGTGGGAAGGATAACTTTAGGATAATTTTCTGCATTTTTGCTTCATTTATAGTCATAAACCTTCATTGTAATTGTTTGGTCAAAGTATTTGGCACTATCTCACAAGTTTGGATTTGTTGAATGGTTTTTAAAGGATTCATGGATAAGGTTACCAAGTTTCATTAGACTGCACCAAAGCATGATTGCAAGTGGAGCGGTCTTTTGAAAGTGTCAAGTTGGTTTAGTTGAGTCCTCTGCATCATTTTGGTATCAGAGCTAGAAGAACCTAAGAGTGCAAGGTATGCACCGGGACAAGAGGGTTGTGAGAGAAAATTTATTGCAGGTATGAAACAGAGTTGGTGAATTATATCCTCCAATAGTGATTGAACTAGGTAGAAGGTGTGCAATTTTTTCCCACTAAGAGGAAGTGGGTAGAAGAGGTCTTGGAGAATGCATCTTCTAAAATCCTGTTGGGTAGAGGATAGTTGTGTGTGTGAAGGTATTGGGATACCAAAAGAATGGATATGTTGAGGAGAATAATCCATGAAGACCTAAAGAGTAAGAATTTTCAAGCAAGCAACAAGAGATGGGAAGAGATAACAAGAAGATGCAATTGCAAGCTAATAAAGAAGGCCTCAAAAAGAAGGACAAGATGAAATACAATGGGATAAGCCTACTTGCCGAGTTTGGTAGGAAAATGGAAGAGTTGGAAACAAAATTTGTGCTTGTGGTACAACAGTGTCTTGAGAAAGCATATTAAGGAAATGTTTGGCATTGGCCAATGAGAAAGAAGGTGAAATGGCCCATAAAGGTGATTATTAAAAAAAGGAAGGAAGCAAAGGATAGCTATCTTGGAAGGTGAAGGTGATACAACAGTAGCATTCCTTTTTGAAGAGGAAGAAGGAGAGATTGTAGTGATGTTTGGTCCTTTGGAGGACATGGAATGTGTGGGACAGTGATGTGAAGAAGAGGAAACTCATGAAATAGTTGATACCTTGGAGATTACAACAACATATATGGAGGAAAAGAGTGAAAAGAAAGAAGATATGGTAGCATATGACTGTCTTTTTGAAGACATGAATGAAGAGGTTAAGTGTGGAGTTTCAGTCATGATAACACATCCTTTGGAGGATGAAGAGAAATAATTTGCAGCAAATGCAAACATAGAGATGACACAACTTGAAGATCCTCATTATGACGAACAAGTGGATGAAGAAGATAATGATCTCCTATGGAAATAGGAGATGGAGAAAATAAACAAGTTGCTTGAAGGAGGATTGATAGAAGTACATGAATACATGGATATGACAGTGATAAATGATGAAAAATAAATTGGGACAGCGAGGACAAATGATGTAAATAATGCATATTTTGATCCTAATTTTTTTGAATTGGATAATGAAATGATGGAGAATAAACAAGAAGGTGGACATATGGAAAGTAATTTCCATGAGAATTTGTATGAGGAAGCTGCATATTTGATTGTTGGTGATGATTATGATTTTTTGGATAAAAAAATTGAACAATGTTGTTCAAGCATGCCTACTTGACGGAAGATGGAAAAATTGATAGTAGTAATGAGGAATATGACAAACAAATAGAATTCTGGAGTCTTGTAGTTGAGAAGAAGATTATCAGGAGGAGGTCCAATAAGAAAGAAAAATACAAATGCATGAAGATCAAAGCACTTGGAGAAAATCAAGACAAGCATGGAGAGTAGCTCCACATGCATCACAATTGGAAGAAGAGAAAGAAAATCAGATCATCATTTGAGGTGGAACTCAAATTTCTTTTTCCTGGGGAGTATGGTGCAGGGGAACCCTCATGCACATGTTAATCAATTTTGGGTTTTGTCTTTTTTTGATATGATTCATGTAAATAAGTTCATTTATGACCATTTGGAATCATATTGGTTCATTTTGGATTGTTATAGGACCTTTAGTTTAAAAATGTAAAAGTTGTCAAATGTTGCTAAAAAGTTGTCATGCAACTTTGGCAAACTAGCAAAAAAGAAAGAAAAGATTACATCAAATCAAGAAACAATTACAAATAGTTGGAATGCGTTGTAATATGGAAAATATTCAATTTAATTTCAAGTTGAGGGGGTTGGAGAAGGTTGATGAAGAAGGAAATGAAATAAAAGTGAAATTGGTCATGAAATGGAACTTCATTTTTCTAGTTTTTACTATTTTTCAGTCTAAGTTTTTTATGGTATGGACATGAACGGTATAGTACAGGCCTAAAACCAATGGGAAAAGTTGAATACATGAATATAGTTTAATATTCTTTTTGTTTGAGTGAATTTCATTAAGTTTTTCAAAAGTTATAAGCAATTTGGTGCAGGTCGCTTGGAAAACTGTCTAGGGTTTCCAGTTTTAGAAAAAAGATCATGAATTTCTTTTCCATCGTTGGATCTTGATAAAATTTGGAGGGAAATTCTGTATTAATGTTCTCTTCAATCTCACTAGATCTATTGGCCTCATTATTTGTTTTTTGAAAGTTATTAATGACTTTTCCTTTCATTCTTGCACATCAAAACTATGTTTTCTTGCATGAATTTCTTGTTCTATCATGTGGTACGGCCTTGTACTTTTTGGTAAAAACTAGAGGATGACTTGAGAGGTTTAAGGGGTCTCTTAAATTTATTATTCCTTTTTTTTTACTTGAATCCATTGAGATTTGCAAAAGTTACAAGTGTTTTGGTAAAATTGTCCCAAACCCTGCCTAGGGTTTCTAAACATTGAAAAAATGCTATATCTTGAGTTCCCACCATAGAAAAATGATGAAACATTGTATTAAATTATATTTTTATGTTTTCACCATCCTTTAAGGGTTTGGATTCTCCATTTTCATGTGGGAAGGAGAACTTTAGGAAATTTTACTGCATTTTTGCTTCATTTACAGTCATAAACCTTCATTGTAATTGTTAGGTCAGAGTCTTTGGCATTGTCTCACAAGTTTGGATTTGTTGAATGGTTTTTTTAGGCTTCATGGACAAGGTTACCATGTTGCATTAGAGTTCACCAAAGCATGATTGCAAGTGGAATAGTCTTTTGAAAGTGTCAAGTTGGTTTAGTTGAGTCCTCTACATCAAATTCTACAACCTTGTTTGATTGAATTATTTTATGGGAGAAAACATCTCCAAAATGATTTCACATTTTACATATTTTCAATTTATTACCTTTTTAAAATAAAAATGTATGTTCTTTTACTAATTCTTCAATGGTGAATTGAAAATTTATATGGTTTTCTTTGGAAAAATAAATTTTGGGAGTTATTTTTGATGATTTAGATTGGGATAAATTAGGCTTCATCTTAATTTTTTGTTTAGAATCTTTGATAGTATATTTAATATCTTATCTCACTTTTTATGCATTGATTTATGTGCCACACTAAAAAAAATTAAATGTAGAAAATGGGAATTTAACTTTAAAAATGTATTTTTGTTCATGTTTGAAACCAAAGGGTATAATTTGTTTTGTTTTTTTTAAATTATTTTTAAAATATAAGCATTCATCAAAGGAGGATTTGAGAAAATTATGGTTATTTTGCATTAAAAATATTTGGAAATTTTGAATTCCAAAATATTATTGGATTTAATTATTTTGTGGGAGAAATAGTCTCCAAAATTATTTCACATTTTACATCTTTTGAATTTATTGATTTTTTAAAATAAAAATGTATGTGTCTACCAATTCTCCAATGGTGGATTGAAAATTTGTATGGTTTTCTTTAAATAAATAATTTATAATTTTTCAATTGGGAGTTATTTTGGATTATTTATATTGGGAGAAATTAGACTTCATCTTTTTTATTAAGGATATTTTAAGATTATGTTAAAAAAATTATCTCAATTTTTTGTGCATTGATTTTCATGCCATGCTCAAATTGTGTTTTGGCATGATACACCTAGTACTTGAGTGTCTAGAGGGTAGAAAGGAGTTGGTGGATGTCTCTTGAGTGTTTCCCTTGCATTGGGATGAGTATTTTTACTTGGGTCCACAAAGCCATACCTTCATGTTATTATGATGATGCTTCTCACATGCTTCTAGGATTCACATCCTTCTGACTATTGGACTTTGTATATGACATTAGATTAATTTCTAGCCATGTGTGTGGGGTTGGTTGAGACCTTGGTGTCTTGTGCTCATACTTGTATTGTATTTTATTATTGGAAAATGTATGTCATGTGATGTGGATTACCTATTATTCTTCTTGATCAGTGATGATTTACCTTTAGTGTGTTTATGCTTGTAATGGTTGTTTATTATTATTGGCATGTATTCCTTGATTCCTTATCATTCATGTTGTGTAATGGATGTTATGATATTATTTTATTAGTTGGTGTGTGTAAAAGACCTATTCCCCTTGTTTTGCATGATTATGTGATATTGTGCCTAAGTGACTATCTCATAGCATGGTGGGGTGGACCTATGGGTGCCTCATGGTTGGTGGTACATGGATCCACCATTAGGGATTTACAATCTTGGAGGAGCTTGGGTAGTGTGTAAGTGAGAGTTATCTTCTCACATTTAGTTTCTCATTATTATGATATGTTGTAAAATTTATATTTTAGGACTTGTTACCTCTAAAAATTGCACCCTATGCAAAGTTATGAAGACTAAGCTTTCTAGAGAAACATGGGATCATTTCAGGGCTGTGGATCACCTAAGACTGAAATGAACCTTCAGAGAAGGCCGGCTTCCTTTGGTGTCACCTAGACTATCAATTCTGTAAGGGGAAAGGGAGGAGTACATGTAAATAAAACTAACTAAGGTGATACACCGAATTGATGAGATTAATGGAATACCTAGATTGCGCTTGAAATTTGTCGATAATCATAAGGATACACATCAAATTCTATGAGCTACGCATTAACATATCACAAACAGGTTTGATACACACACTTTTTCAATAAAGGAAAAGACTTTCACAGAAAAGAATCTATGTGTGATTATGTAAACACAACTTTATGATTCATACAATGGTGCTTTTTACAAAGGAAGGCATGAAACACTAGAAAAGGTTATATATAAATAAAAGAATTCACAAGATAACTTGATCATTAACCTGAAATGCACAACACTTTGCAAGAATAGTGATGGAACTCTAAAGTATCAACAGAGGCCAAGGTAACTCTGCACTTTATATTCCAAAATCGAAGTGAGTTACAAAACATACACCAGATGAGAGAGGATTGCTAAAAATCACTAACTCCTTTGAATGCATTATCTAAACTGCTTACAAAAAGGCAAAAAATGCCTTATATACAAAAATATTTCGGCCCCTTAGGGCTTACAAAATATATTTGACTTTAGAAAAAATATCCTTAGATCTTTTAATGGAGTTAATGTTGTGTTCGATTGCATCCCTGTTGTCCATGTTGGTGAAGAGTCATTCCCCAGAGAATCCTTTAGATCTTTTGTAGCTACCAAACGCATTTAATTTTGTTCCTCGTGTCCTCCTTGAACCTCTTCGGCTGAGCTGCCTTGAATGCTTCTGAATTCAGAGCAGATCCATGTCGACTCACATTATGTTGATCTTCTTGGCACTGGTCAAGCTGCTAACGATTCACCCGTAGCTCTCTCTGATTGGCTGGGCACATTCCACATGGATTCCCCTATGGTAAAAAGCTTGTTCAGTCAGAATCGCATCTCAGCGAGACACTGTAAGTGTCTCACCGATGCGATTATGCCCCTCTGCAGCTATCGGCATAACATGGAACTGTCGATGAGAGTTCTTATCGAGTTTCAAAAGTAATACCGATATCCTTGAAACCATCAGCAAGACACAACTCCTTCGCTGAGACACCATGTCAAAAACCCCATTCATTGGAAAACTTCTTCATTTCGGTGAGACTCTGATCGATCGCTGGGACATCACAACGATGACACCTTTTTTCCCCTAGCTCCAAACTCTTTCGGCAAGAGTCCACCCTATCAGCCGAACATCTTAGCGAAAGCGCAAATCTTTGGTGAGTTCACTTTGCTTCGGGGAGACATCCCTATGTCGACGAGACATCATGGCGAGCTCCCTCATTCTCCCGAGCTCAAAGATTTCATTCGGCATGACACTGGCGTGTTGGTGAGACCTCTTACCGAAGCCTCATTATCTTACTGCTATGCTCCATAGTCGGCGAGACTCATCGGGTCGGGGAGACATCCTGGTGAAGGCATCCACCTTCGCCGAGCTTATTTCATTTTGGGGAGGTCCCTCGTATTGACAAGAGTTTACTGATGTCATCCCGAACGTATTCCACTCTAGCGAGCTCTACATTTCTTTCGGCAAGACTGGCAAGTTGGGAAGACTTCATAGCGAGGTCCAATAGTCATATCGATATCTGCTTTCGTCGCTGAAACCACACCATGTCGGCAAGACATGTTGGCGATGATGGAAGTTACATCGATGTCATATATGTCAGGGAGACCTTCTACATTCGGTGAGACCTTATGGCGAAGCTCAACCACTTCCCCGGGCTCAAACATCCCTTCGGTGAGACACTAAGCCCTCAGCGAGACATTATGCCGATATCAATTTCTCTCGGCTGGGCCTTTGCCAGTCGCCGAGACATCTTGGTGACTTGACTTTCCTTTTGGTGAACTGGGATCCCATCAGCGAGACATTGCTCGTCGGTGAGACCTCTTGGCTAAGCCCCATATTGTCGCTGAGACCCTGGCCTATTGGCCAAACATTTCCCCGAAATGACCATCCTACGCCGGGAGCACTCTGTTTCGGTGTGACTTCGCTTGATCAGCCAGACCCTACGCCGAGACCTTACCTTTTATATGGAAGACATTCATTACATCGAGCCCCCTTTGTTTCGACGAGACCACAAGCAGTCGGTGAGACATCTTGCCAAAGGCGCTTTGCTTTGGCGAAGGTTCATTTCAGTCGGGAAGACTCTTCTTTATCACCGAGACATCTCAGCGAACACAACTCCTACGCTAAGAGCCTTTAGAGTCAGGGAGACCTTTTGACTTCGGTGAGACCCTACAATGAAGCTCTCTTGTTTTTCCGATGCCGCCTCCTTTCGGCGAGACCACACCCCATTGGTAAGACGTGTTGGCGATGATGCCTCCATTCAGCGAGGCCCCTTGTTGGTTGGCGAGACATCATGACAGTCTTGGCGAATCTCTCCTTAGAGGATTTTCATGCCAAATTTGACTAAGGCAGGCTCTCCAACTGAGTTCCCTATGACCTAGCATCAGATGTATGATTTTTTACCTTGTTGCGAATGTTCCATTTGGCCTTCTCGAACATATATCACATGATTTATCCTGCCTGATTGAGCCCGTAGGTGAAAATTGGGCAACATTTCTGGGGACCTTTACCGGATGTTTGCCTGCTAAACATAGAAACCAGTAGCCAAAACTTGTCCATTGGGCATGGAGTGATTAGGAAGTTCAAAAAATAAATAAAACATCAGCTTTGCACATGGCTGCAACTCGTTTGAGACCCATAGAACACAACAGGTTGCCAAAAAATGACAAGACAGGGAAAACTGAAAGAAAATATTTACTGTGCTGGAACAACACTTATGGAAAACATAAAACCTAACCTAATATGTACAATAGAGGAACTCGTTAGACTTGAAAACAAGGCTTGAGGTGTACCCCATTGACTGGGATAGAAAGTACTTCACCTTCTGTTGTGGCCAGTTGATAAGCATTGTGTTCTTTGCAGTGTTTAATAATAAATGGACCTGTCCACATGTTGTCAAACTTGGTGTGATGGCCTGGCCTGCTTTTCAGAACATCCCATTTCAGCACAAGATCTCCCACCTTGAATTTTTTTTTTTGTAGCCTTCTTGTCAAATGTCTTCTTTGTTTGGAGCTGATGGTACTCCAAAGCTTTCATTGCTTTGTCTCTCGCTTCCTGGAGCTCCATGAGCTCTGCATATCTCACGGACATTGGGTCATGTTCCTCAAACATCTCCAACTGGTGAACAATGTCTAGAGCTGGAAGCTCTAAGGATAGAGGTAACCTAGCCTCCTTACAATAAACGAGCACATATGGTGAATTACTAATAGACCCCTTAGGAGTCACTTTGTCTGCCCAAAGTGCATACTTTAATTTAATGTGCTAGGTCCTTTGATTATCCTCCATTGTTCTTTTGATAATCCTAACGAGATTCTTATTTGTGCTTTCAGCTAAACCATTACCCTAAGGGTAATAATTTGAGGATGCATTCAAATGAATGCCATGTTTAACGGCCCAATCAGTTACTCTTAGACCTACAAATTCCAGAGCATTATCAGATATGATAGAGTCAGGAACTCCAAATATGGTGACTATATCCTCATAGAAGCTCAAAACTGAAGACTCTTTTGCTTCTTTCAATGTTATCGCCTTTGTCCACTGTGTGAAATAATCCATAGCAGTGAGCACCCACTTGTGACCAGTACTGGATGGTGGATTAATTAGCACAATAAATTTGATCCCCCATCTCATGAAGGGCTGCTCCACTTGAATTGGATGTAGAGGCATAGCATACAACTTTTCTTTTCTTGCAAACAAGGCACATTTGATACACTTTCTTGACCAAGCATATGCATTCTTAAATAAGCTGGGCCAGTAATGAGCTCTCATGATTTTCCAAGCAATTGTCCTTGGAGAAAAATGACCCCCTGCAGTTCCATCATGAAACTCATGAAGTACCTTTTCAATCTGATCATTGTGAATACATCTTAACAGAACACCATTTAGATCCTTTTTAAAAAGAACATTATTTACCAGCACGTATGGTATGGACTACAGTCTGAAGTATCTTCTTTTGGCTCTGTTCAAACCTAATGGGCACTCACCAGTTTGTAAAAATTGGGTCATGTCTTGAACCCAATTAATTGTTACCACAGGCACATCATCTTGAGCATCCTGAGACTCATTTGTATTAGTAAACACAACATCCTTTCTTAATTCATTTTCACTGCTTGGCCCTATAGCAAGCTATTCACAGAGACCTTTACCTCTAATCAGTTTGGTAATCTTGATATCCACATCATATTCCATAACCTTAGTGATCCACCCTGCCCTTTTTTCATTTAGATCTTTATTCAACAAAAATTCCTTCACACTTCAGTGTGCAACCAGAATATGAATCTTATTGTTTGAAACTAGAGGCTTAAACTTCTTTAGGCTTCTGATCACAGTGAGAACATGTTTCTCAGCAAAAGTATACCTCTCTTCATAATCAACAAGTACTTGGCTAAAGAAGCTATGGGTTGTTCTAAATTATCATTAGTTTTTTGAACCAGCATTGTAGAGATTGAACCAGTGTTGCCAAAAGCATACAAAAAGAAATCTTTAGAGAAATCCGGATTTACCAGTGTCGAAGCTAATGCTAAAGCTTCCTTGATTTCTTCAAAACTGTGATTTGCTTCTCCAGTCCAACTAAAAACTGTATTCTTCTTTAACATAGTTGTCAAAGGCTGTAACAGGTTTGTGACATCTAGGATGAACCTTCTCAGAAAGTTGATTCACCCCAAAAAGCTCTGTAGACCCTTCTTGTGACTGGGTAATGGCAACTCCAGTATGGCTTTAACTCTTTCAGGGTCAATAGTAATTCCATCCTTTGATACTATATGGCCTAACAGTTTACCTTCATAAACTGCAAAAATACTTTTTGTAGGATTGAGAGATATACCAAACTCTCTGCATTTTTCAAAGACTTGCTTAAGATGTGACAAATGTTCATCAACATTCTTAGAATAAACAGTAATGTCATCTAAATAAATCAGCATAATCTTATTGATCAAACTTTGAAACGCCATGTCCATGGCCCTCTGAAACGTGGCACCAACATTAGATAAACCAAAAGGCATCCTTTTGTATGCCATGGTGCCCCACTTAGTTGTAAAAGTAGTTTTGAACTGGTCTCCCTCTTTAACCAGCACTTGATTATAGCCCGAAAAACCATCTAACAAGGAAAATCTTTCAGAACCAACAACTACTTGTAAGATTTGTTCCATGGAGGGCAGCGGGTAGTGGTCTTTCAAAGATGATCGATTAAGATCCCTAAAGTCTACACAAAGTCTTATTTCACCATTTTTCTTCCTAACCGGCACAAGGTTAGAAACCCATGAAGTATGCTTAATAGGAAAGATGATACCCCCCTCAACTAGTTTGGTCAGCTCTTTAATCATTAAAGGCTCAAGCTTAGGCAAGGGCCTTTGTTTCTACCTTACTGGCTTAGCATTAGGTTCTAACTCAATTGTGTGCTGAGCAATATGGAGGTCAAAACCTTTCAAATCTAAGTATTCCCAAGCAAAGACATCATGAAATTCTTGGCATAAGGCAACAAAAGATTGTTTATCTTCATGTGAAATTTTTTTTCCTATCTTAAGGAGTTTACCCTTGAAAATCTCCAGTTCTTCATAATGCTCTTGTCTGATTTGCAAGCCAGCTTTACCCTTTCTAAGCTGATCATCAGTACTGAAAATCGACTCTAAGGTGACAAGACCCTTGGGTAATTTATTTGTCTTCAGCTGTATGACTTGATCATCATACCGCCGCTTAAGTTTTGCTTGATTCACCATGGAGAACTAATCCTCTTCGAGCAAAAAAGATAGAATCTGTTTATCGCTGTCAAAAACTTGCCAGTGAATGTTGTTATCATGAATTGATGGCCTGACCACAACTTTCACATACTATTGTACTTTCTCTTTTCTAATGTCACCTGGAATATCAAACTATGCTCCAATGGCTACAAGCCTATCAGCATGTTTGTTCTAGTTCCTTGGAATAGACACTATGTTAAAGGCATCAAAATCCTCAAGCATGTTCCACACTCTGTTTCTATAAGACTTTAGTGTGTCATTTTTAGCTACATTTAGGCCTCTTATTTGATTGACAATTAATTCACTGTCCCCATGAACTTTCAAGCGGGTTATTCCCCTCTTCCTTGCCCACTCAAGACCTTGAACAAGGCCCTCATACTAGGCAGTGTTATTAGAGCACGCAAAAGAAAAATGAAAAGCTAAAAAATACTTATCACCCTATGGAGAAATCAACATTGCACCTCCACCTACTCCATTCTTGCTTCTGGAACCATCAAAGAACATTTCCCAAAGTCCATCTTGTTGTTGTAGTAGCTGACCTGAATCCTTTTCAAGGTTTGGAATCTCTGTGTCAGGCTCAAGTATGACATAGTTACCCATACCAACATCTCAAATGAGGTCTTTAGGACTGTCCAACACATTTTCAACTGCCCATTCATGCAGAAACACATCAGGAACAACTTCTGCTTGAAGTTCTTGAGTAGCAACCAGCTCACTGTCAGTGAAAACGACATAATTTGTGTCTGCAGCAACAAGAGCAGCATTGATGGAACTTGGGTTATATGGCTCAATGTGATCCTTAGCCAATCTTTCAGATTTAATGGTAACCTTGGTTCCATATCTTGTTCTAAATAGCATATGTGACCAATCAGCTGACACATAACCACCTATCTTGGTTGTAAAGTTTCTTGATAAGCACAAGGAAAAGAAAGGTGGAAGGTCTATGACACATATGTCTTGGGGAACTGAAAAAATTAGGACAAGCATGAAGGGTAAGACTCAAATCTTTAATGATGCTCAGTGTATTAACGGAGGTACCGTCCAATTGGATTACTCATTTCTCTAAAGGCTGATACTTTAGCTCAAGCTTGTCAGCAATCTGCTTTGGCATCACAGAGCTACTAGCTCCACTGCCTACCATACAGTTATGAACTAACTTATCACCAATGATCACTGACATGTAAAAGGGAGGATTATTTGTCAAAACAGTCCTAACTTGACCTATTGGAGACTCAGATTCATCAGATATTTTCAAACTTGTCAAGGCTGACTGTAACATATCCTTTTGACCTGGGATGACTAATGAATCCCACATAGACATCGTTACATTTGTCCTTTTCATACTATCAAGAATGTTAAAGGGTACTGCTGGGTTTACCTTATGATGTACCTTTACGCCAACATGATCAGCTTGCAAGCATGGTTGCTCCTTCAGTGGGAGTTGTTGATTTCCTTGCGAACCACTAGTCACTTGAGATGTAGATGGTTCAACAGCTGATGCCCTTCCTCTGTCAGTTGCTTGATCAAGCTCGAACGATCTTATCTTTTCCCTAGTGTTAGCTGTGACTGAGGAATTATCTACATTCAATCCACAGAATTCTTCACCTTGCCAGTTGAGTAGGGTAGCATCATTTGCAAACTGATCTTGGTGTTGTGGAGATGACTCATTAAGTGCATGTTGTTGTGAGATTGATGCATTTTGTACCATCAGTGCTTGATTGATGAGTCCATTTGAACAAGTGGCTTGATTGTGGGGCTGGTTGCAAGGGTAGCACCACTCATAATCAGCTGCTAAATTGTTTTGAGTAGGAACCAGGTCCTTGACTGCACTAACAGGTGCTGGAGCATAGGCTTGAAATGGTCTTGTGTTCACATTCTGTCTTGGGCCCTAGTAATTGCCCTGGTAAGCTTGTCTACTACCTTGATATGCTTGTTGCTAACCTAGATTCTGCTATTGATAAGGCCTACTATATGATTGCTGCTTCTCTAAGCTTACAAGCTTGTTACCAAAAGATTGCAATAGACTTTTGATTTCCTGTAACTCATTTGGAGAACCTGAAGCAACATTTTCTTGTGTTACAACAACTGGAACAGGTGGCAAAGGTGCAAAAGGTGGTATCTGCAGAGGAATATTTACATGAATCTCTAGGAATAGAGGCATCAGTGGCCTAGGAGCAAGTTTACCAGCCTATATTAGGTTGTTTTCAGCTTTGATTGCTATTTCAAAATCATCTGGTAGGGAAACCCCTCCCATTGACTGTATCATAACAGCTATATCATTGTTAAGAGCTCTCAAAAAGTACAAAAATGCATATTCTGGAGGTGGCCTCACCGTTGTAGGGATTCTATCCTAGGTTCTTTGAAATATGAAATTGAAATAATTCATCTGCTCTTGTGGATCCCTCTTTTGTAGTTAATTGTTCCAATAGAGACAAGTTATCAGACTTGTCCTGAAATTGTTTATGCAATTTGTCTCCAAATTTGTCCCAAGTTGCAATTGAACCGACTGCTAAGCCCCTATACTATTGCACAGCTCTTCCTTTTAGTGAAGCAACCAATAATCTCACAGCAACATCCTCTTGAGTTATGTGATGGACTCCGCATAACAAAGCCACATATCACATGTGTTCAACCGAAGTAGTTTGATCTTCTCTCATGAAAGTTGGCAGACTCTTCAAGGCTACCATTGGAATGTCATTGTGCTATGCCAAATTCAAGGGGCTTCCCCCATTAAAAGCAACAAAGGGTTGATTCATTGGAGTGGCCATTGGAGGTGGCTGAGGTGGATTTACTTGCACTCTAGAGGAAACCAAAGACGGGACATCAATGTGTGATCCCACAAATGGAGGAGTAGATTTGGCTCTTCTGGAATAAACAGATGTTGTCCCTGGCCTTTCTGTTGCCCTGCCTTGTCTTCTTGGTGGTGACAGCTGCAAATATTCAAAAGGGAATGAGCTACTCCTTGTCTGAACTCTTCTCATAAACTATAGAAGGTGCTGATTCTGAAGTTCTTTCTCTCTATGGAGTCGCCAAGTATGCACAAATGACTTCTGTAAAGCCTAGAACTCGCTGGTTGCATACTAAAACATCAGGCGATTGTGGGTTTGAGTCCCACGGGGCGTGCCAAAATTGTTACCTCTAAAAATTACACCCTATGCAAAGTTATAAAGACTAAGCTTTCTAGAGAAACATGGGATCATTTCAGGGTTGTGGGTCACCTAAGACTGAAATGAACCTCTGAAGAAGGTGAGCTTCCTTTGGTGTCACCTAGACTATCAATTCTGTAAGGGGAGAGGGAGAAGGAGTACATGTAAATAAAACTAACTAAGGTGATACACTAAATTGATGAGATTAATGGAATACCCAGACTGCGCTTGAAAGTTGTTGATAATCATAAGGATACACATCAAATTCTATGAGCTATGCATTAACGTATCACAAACAGGTTTGATACACACACTTTTTCAATAAAGGAAAATACTTTCACAGAAAAGAATCTATGTGTGATTATGTAAACACAACTTTATGATTCATACAATGGTGCTTTTTACAAAGGAAGGCATGAAACACCAGAAAAGGTTATAAAGGAATAAAATAATTCACAAGATAACTTGATCATTAACCTGAAATGCACAACACTTTGCAAGAATAGTGACAAAAGTCTAAAGTATCAACAGAGGCCAAGGCAACTCTGCACTTTATATTCCAAAATCGAAGTGAGTTACAAAACATACACCAGATGAGAGAGGATTGCTAAAAATCACTAACTCCTTTGAATGCATTATCCGAACTGCTTACAAAAAGGAAAAAAATGCCTTATATACAAAAAGATTTCGGCCCCTTAGGGCTTACAAAATATATCTGACTTCAGAAAAAATATCCTTAGATCTTTTAATGGAGTTAATGTTGTGTTCGATTGCATCCCTGTTGTCCATGTCGGTGAAGAGTCATTCCCCAGAGAAGCCTTTATATATTTTGTAGGTACCAAACACATTTACTTATGTTCCTCGTGTCCTCCTTGAACCTCTTCGGCTGAGTTGCCTTGAATGCTTCTGACTTCAGAGCAGATCCATGTCGACTCACATTCTATTGATCTTCTTGGCACTGGTCAAGTTGCCAACAATTCACCCGTAGCTCTCTCTGATTGGCTGGGCACATTCCACATGGATTCCCCTACGGTCAAAACCTTGTTCAGTCAGAATCGCATCTCGGTGAGACACTGTAAGTGTCTCACCGATGTGATTATGCCCCTCTGCAGCTATCGGCATAACATGGAACTGTCGATGGGAGTTCTTATTGAGTTTCAAAAGTAATACTGATATCCCTAAAACCATTGGCAAGACACAACCCCTTCGCTGAGACACCATGTCGAAAACCCCATTCATTGGCGAACTTCTTCATTTCGGGGAGACTCTGATCGGTCGCTGGGACATCACAACGATGACACCTTTTTTCCCCCGAGCTCTAAACTATTTCGGCAAGAGTCCACCCTGTCGGCCGGACATCTTAGCGAAAGCGCAAATCTTCGGCGAGTTCACTTTTCTTTGGGGAGACATCCCTGTGTCGACGAGATGTCATGGCGAGCTCCCTCATTCTCTCGAGCTCAAATATTTCATTCGGCATGACACTGGTGCGTTGGTGAGACCTCTTACCGAAGCCTCATTATCTTACCGCTATGCTCCATAGTCGGCGAGACTCATCAGGTCGGGGAGACATCCTGGCGAAGGAATCCACCTTCGCCAAGCTTATTTCATTTCAGGGAGGTCCCTTGTATTGGCAAGAGTTTATTGATGTCACCCCGAACATATTTCACTCTACCGAGCTCTAAATTTCTTTTGGCAAGACTCTAGCAAGTCGGGAAGACTTCATAGCGAGGTCCAATAGTCATATCGATATCTGCTTTCGTCGCTGAAACCACACCATGTCGGCAAGACATGTTGGCAATGATGGAAGTTACGTTGATGTCATATATGTCAGGGAGACCTTCTACATTTGGCGAGACCTTATGGCGAAGCTCAACCACTTCCCCGGGCTCAAACATCCCTTCAGTGAGACACTAAGCCCTCGGTGAGACATTATGCCGATATCAATTTCTCCCGGCTAGGCCTTTGCCAGTCGCTGAGACATCTTAGTGACTTGACCTTCCTTTTGGCGAATTGGGATCCCGTCGGGGTGACTCTCATGTGTTGGCGGGACTTCTTGTCGAGCTTCTCGCATTACACCGAAGGCACAAGGCATGTCAGCGTGACTTCTCGTTATCGATGAGACTTCCTGCCGAGCTCACTTCCTTTCGGCGATGCTTCTTTCCTTCGGCGAGACATTTCTCGTCGGTGATACCTCTTGGCTAAGCCCCATATTGTTGCTGAGACCCTGGCCTATCAGCCAGACATTTCCCCGAAATGACCATCCTATGCCGGGAGCACTCCGTTTCAGTGTGACTTCGCTTGATCGGCCAGACCCTACGTCGAGACCTTACCTTTTATACCGACGACATTCGTTACATCAAGCCCCCTTTGTTTCAGCGAGACCACAAGCAGTTCGTGAGACATCTTGCCGAAGGCGCTTTTCTTTGGTGAAGGTTCATTTCAGTCGGGAAGACTCTTCTTTATCGTTGATACATCTCAGCGAACTCAACTCCTACGCCTAGAGCCTTTAGAGTCGGGGACACCTTTTGACTTCGGTGAGACCCTACAGTGAAGCTCGCTTGGTTTGTCGATGCCACCTCCTTTCGGCGAGACCACACCCCATTGGTAAGACATGTTGGCGATGATGCCTCCATTCAGCGAGGCCCCTTGTTGGTCGGCGAGACATCATGACAGTCTTGGCGACTCTCTCCTTAGAGGATTTTCATGCCAAACTTGACTAAGGCAGGCTCTCCAATTGAGTTCCCTATGACCTAGCATCAGATGTATTATTTTTTCCCTTTTTGCGAATGTTCCATTTGGCCTTCTCGAACATCTATCACATGATTTATCCTGCCTGATTAAGCCCGTAGGTGAAAATTGGGCAATAGGACCTTTGATTCCTCTCATATAATTTTAATAATATTTATTGTATCTTTTATCTATTGAAGTATAATCCTTTTATTTTAGAAAATATCCCTTATCTTGTAATTATCTTATGAATTCATTTAATTGTTGATTCCAATCTCTATGAGTAGGGTATGTGATACCTTTATATTTATTACATAGTTGTACTATTATATAATTTATTATTTGTATTATATTTTATCTTGTAGGAGCTGAGATATAGATCATAGAATATGTTTTAGTTACTCAAGGACTCAAGCCTCCAAGATCATATGCAAAATCCAACAACAACCTTCTACAAGAGAGAAAAGAAAGAATATGAAATTACAACAATGGATGCAAGATATGCCAATATGCAATACTCAAGATTGCAATAATATATTGGACTTACACAATTGAAAAATATCTCAGCGGAGTTGCTTGAATTGATACAATATAGATATGAATCCTTTCTTATATAGGCAAGAAGTGAGATAGGATTAGACAAGTGTCTTAATCCTATCACATGAGACAACTAGGTCATAACAACCTAGGACACAAGCATTAAATTCTCAATGCAAATATTAAATGCATGAGAGAATTATTAAATGCCTAGATAACTAAAAGTAAATAATGATACATGGCCCCATTATAACTAACTTCTACAAATGACAATTAGGAAACTTAATTCCTAAGTGAACTTATAATAATGTGAATGGGTCCTCACTAATAACTAGTTAGGAAATAACCCCATTCACACAAAAACCCCCCATAAGTGCAACTTAGGGAGTAGATTATAATGCAAATGACACAAAGATGGGTCCCATCTATGAGGCCATGCTAGGTGTTGGTTGTTTTTACTGTAACCAGGTTGGTCTTCTAATCTACCTATGGAATTGCCAATTCCAATCAAGGGCAACTCAAAGGACCTGGACCAACTGACGAGGATTTTAAAGACCTCCTACACTTTGGGCTCTGCAAGACCCGGGAGGGTGATCCCTTAATGCATTTACAACCTTTGCACCATTATCATAAACAACATTAACAACAACAGATAATCTCATTTAATAGCTCAACATAATATGATAATACCGAATAGAATTGGTTGTTTATCAATAATATCAACTATTTGGAGCATGAGATAACTACAACACATTTCATAGTATAAGATAGTCATTGATTTGCAATTTGTAGCAAACTCTAGGTAAAGACAAACAAATACTAAACCATACAAATAAGTACAACTTAGATCAGTGCCATATATCCATTAGAGGAGTCAAATTCATAAGCATCTAAGGGTTTATGATAGATTTAACACATAACATATAAGATCCTTGATAACATTTCTTTACAATCTCATCAATATGTATTCTAACCCAATAATACTTATCAAATCCTTATATAGAACATATCCACCTACACTCCCATTCAAGCATTTTAATTAATTTCTTGAATTAAAGCTCAAACAAGAATCATACACACCACAATAGTGAGATGAACAAAACAACCCTTGATCATCTTATTCAAAATTTAGATATGCATGTACAATGGAGAGACATGAGTTTTAATTAATCATTTCAATTCAAATGTTAGTACTGTCATAAAACATCAAATCCCCATGAATTCAAAACCTACTACAAAATGACTCAAAACCTAAATTGCATTTTCCCTAAAACCATCAAACTTTACAATTTTCTCTGCAACTTCACCTAGACTCGACCAAAAATATCTCACTTGCTAACCCCTACTTCTGGCCTTGAAATCCTTCTTATAGAAAAAGAAGGAGCAAACAAGCATCGGGCTAGAAAGCACACATGTCACCAGCCAATTGGACCACCTTGTGATATTCCAAAAATTTCTTACAACAACAATCTCCCCGAAGAATCTTCTTGTTCATCGTGCCCGCTGAGAATGGTTGATGCAACAACAAAAAATTCAAGAATTTTGTGCCTAGACTGTCACCAAAAAATAAAACTGTCTAGAATCTGTTGTAACTGCAACAACTGATTTATCAACCATTAGCAGCCTACTCCTTTTCACTCTTCCTCAGTTAAATATACATTTACCCATTTTTGGTACTCTTCATTAGTTGGCCAATCAAAATTGATTACCTCATTCACCTTGACACTATAAGGTGTGTACTTAACTACCACTTGATTCGCTTCTCTTTCAAAAGACTCCAAGAATGAGCTGGTGCTAATGATTTTGTCCATATAGCTCACCAATAAATCATAATCTGAGTCATCACAAATTAATCTAATTTGATCATTGATGACCTCATTTTCCCGATCCTGCCACTGTTGGAGTGACCTAATATTTCCCCGCTCATCAATTATGTCAGGTAACAATGTGTCGCTCCAATCATCAAAGTTCTTCACCAACTCTCTGATCTTCCTACTCAAGTCATCTGGTAAGGTCTGAAAACCTTGCAATGACTTAACTAACACCTGAGTAGGCCTTAATGATTGGGGCCTATTATTTATATCAAACCTTGAGGCTTTATACATTATGTCTAAATCATTATCCCTAGGGATCCAATTTTCAATTAGTGGTACTACTTCCTCTTGATCCCTATCAATATTCTTTATTGCATCTAATAATAAAGAATATAAAGAATACACAGATGACAATCTGTCATCAACTTTCTTTTTTAAATGCCTCAATACAACATTAACAACATCCCTTTGCTTTAAAAGTACTCCCTCCTCACTTACCTTCAAGGATGCTTGTAACTCTGCAATTTTGTGCATTAGCTGCTTCTTTGTAGGATCAACAGGGCATTCTATTTCTTCATCAATTAGCTCTAAAGTAGGGCTGAGGGAAGGAGTTTGGTTGGGAGACCCTGGTGTAGAAACAATGGGAGAAGTAGGAGGCACTGACCCTGATGTGGAAGGAAATGTTCTGATCCCTGGAGCACTTGATGTCTCCCCAATATGCTTGTACTTTAACCTGTCCACCTCAGTTTGTAGCTCAACATTCCTTTGTTGCATCTTGCTATATTCCCCAATTATGAAATTGTACTTCTCCATTAGGCTTTTCTTTTCATCCTCCTCTCTTTCGATAGTCTTTTGGGACAATTTGGCCACATTTACAGTCAAATTAGTGGCCTATGTGTTTGAGCTCTCTGAAGATCTCTTTATTATCAACCCTCCTCTTAAATTTAGGTTAATATTAGTAACATTTGGCTTTCCCCCTTAAGGGGCCAAATCCCAAATTGCCAAGGTCTCGTAGTCTTCATTGAAGGCAGAATCTTGCAATTCTGCCTTTACCTCTTCTTCAGAATCTTGCAAGGGATGCTTGGACTTCAGAATAGCGTTAAAATCTATGATATCTACAATGTACCACTTAGGAAAAATCAAGACACCAGCTTGATTTACCAGTTTTCTCCCCTCCTCAGGAGTGATGCTCTTGAATTCATCCATTAATTCAGCTTTCACTTCATCATCATTCTCCTGGTCTGACTTGTCAGGTCTCAATTTTCTTCTCCTCTTGCATTTATCGTGATATTCTTCCAATTTCATTCTCCATACTAGTTGCAAGAAGACTAGAGTTTTTGCTAATGCATTATCATCTAGAAAATCCTTACATGCTTCCATTCTTGCATCTTTTACACATTTTCCTTTCATATCTAGATCAGAGAGAACCAATTCAGTTGGCCTGGGAGGAGAAGGCATACCCATCTGCATGTTCTGGTCAATGACAACAATTTCACCCACCAAATCCTCTTGTGATTGTTCAATCTTTTGCCTCTTAGGGCTTGGCTTTGGTGGTGGTGGTGACAAACTATTCTTGGGTGATGATTCCAAATCAATAATCTTAATTGCCCTAGGCATTTTGAGCTTTGGACCTAGTTGTGGAAGCAGTTTCATTATTTTTTTTCCTTTTCTATACTCTTCTTCCTCACCACTACTATCATTTCTTTTCCTCCTGTAAATAGGCCTTTTTTCTGTAGGTTGGTAGGTTGGCCTCATTTCAATTGGCCTGGCATCTTGCTCATGTATGCCCAGATCCAACTCCAGGTTTATCTTCTTGGTCATCAAGGTGCCCATGATTTCTTTGAATTTGTCCATCAAAAAGTCAATTTTCTTATGATATGGACTAAACTCCATCAATGGATCATACTTTGGATCCATTTTGTGCACAATGGCCAATAGCTTTTCATAAGCTATCTATTTCTCCTTGTTCAACTCCTTACTACTTAGGTCAAATTCATTTCTAATCAAGTCCTCAGGGAAGTTGAACTCATGCACAAACTTACCACCTTTTAGCCTTTGTCTGAAAAGAGTGAAGAAGCCCTCATGATCATGCTGCCACTTGGGACCACACCTCAAATGGCATTCTTCAAAAAATTTCCCAAAGTGTACCCAACCTCCTTTCGAAAAGATAAATCTGACACCACAGTATAGTTCAGGAAAAATGTTCCTTTACCTTTCCTAGTAAGGTTGTCCTCATGGATACAACCAATCTACCACATAACTTCTACAAATCCCACTCTTGGTGGCACATTGTAAGGAAATATATGATGGGTCCCTTGAAAACCATACACCCTCAAGACAATGTTGACTGGGTATGGAATAATATCACCCCAGTTGTGGCAAACCTTCAACTCTGGCTTCCTCCCCTTTGGTCTAAGGAAATCATGCAACTCCTTGGGAATCCTGGGTACATTTACCATTAGCCTGGCTCTCAATCTGGAAGCAATTTTTTTTGTCAAAATGCACATAACTGGTGTTCTCCTTGTTACATGATAAATTTGTAGTCCACACCTGCACTGACAATCTTTCTCCATTAACCAACTGCCTTAACTCCATCTTCTCAGAGAAGAATTCAGCATTCTTATACAAGAACATATACATTAAAATGGAATACCAGAAGAATGGAATGCCTGCATCATTTTGCTACAACTTCAATAGCCCTTCATGTATCTTTTCGGCCAACAAAGAAGAAAAATCATAAATCACTGAGAAATTAGGGTGTTGTATTTGTACCCCCATGAACATGTAAGCAATAGGCATCACCGTGTTGGGGTTAAAACCTAAAATGTAGCACAATGAGTAAAAGGTGGCCAAGAAATGATTTGCAAAGCAGTTCAGTCTGAAAGGTTCTTGGTCATTAGGGATAATATAGAATTTGGAACCTCCTACCCTAGCCAAATGATGTGGGAGCAACTTAACTTTGAAAAGTGATTTCAACCTCCCATACTCCTGTTTCATCTCCTCAAGATCAATAGGAACCAAGAACATACTAGGCTCACTCAGATCAAAAACCTGTTGGAATTCCTCTCTATTAATGCTTAACAGAACATTTCCATCATTATCTCTAATAACCCGTGTGATAGGGTCATATCGTGTAGCCACTGCCCTAAGCAAGTCTATATCAGGGAACACATTCGGTACCACCAACTTCCCCATATCATACATCCAACAATTTGAAAAGGGGTGGGGAAAATTCCTCTGTCCAAACCACAATTTGAACATCTCTAAACCTGTAAGAGAAACCCTAGCATCGGCTATGTTGGAACAATTATATACTAATCCCTCCCCTAGGGTTTTTACTCGCATCAAGACCAACCCCTTCTTCCTATCATTTGTTGACAAGGGCAATTAATCTAGGAAATCATCATATAGGTTTCTATTTAAACAATCAATTTGGCCAAAATGCTGCTTTGATGGTGCCATCTTAGGTAAACTAGGGCTTCCTTGCTATTTCAAACTTCAAACAAACTAGGGCTAAACAAAAATATGAAATTACAGAATAGAACCTTGCAATTTCCCACAATTCAATTAACCTATAGCCCTAAAACAATTATCAACAATCCCTTTGACAAGAACACAACAAATTTCCCCCAAATTCAAATTCAAATTAACCAAGAGATACATAAATCAACTCACAACTTTGTGTTTGTAGAAACCCAAATCTTTGTTGTAACAACTTGTAACTTCGTCCTTGGCCTTGAGACTGCTCCACAAAGATTTTTGAATGCTTTGTAACAGAATAAAAGCAGGAGAATAGTCACTTTATTTTGATCAAATCATGCCAGTAGATGTCACGTCCACCATTAAAGCTTACTCACGTGCTGTGTGCACGGCTCCAATTGCATTTGATGTAGATTCAAATACTAGTCGTCGATCCTTCAATACTAGCCATCGATCCTTCACTTTGGTCAGATCATCGAATGGCTTCCTTCAAAACAAATTGACACAATCTCCATCATGGCAATAAGGGGCCACCATACTATGCATTGCCAAGGAAATCCACGTGGCACTCGCCCGCAATATCGCAGTCGATAAATACCTCGCAACTTCTAATCACGTGATGGCAGGCAACCGTGGATCTCAACCACCGGTAATCCTGTTCATTCAACACAGTCACCAGCTTTGTCATTAACCATCACACATTTCCTACCGAGATTATAACATCTCCATTGATTTGAAACACGTGCATCTCATAAATGCTTTAGTAACACGCTACATAGTGTATTAAAACTAGATAAATGTATCAAATTATTTCTATCATCTCTTCGGCTTCACCATATGAGACATATGGCACTCGCCCGTGATATCTCAATCAACCAAAACAGTGTGGTGGGGTCATCATGGGATGGCGGGGAACGACTAAGATCAAATGATAATTGATCTATAGTCATGCAAAATTGTCCCTCTACAAAATATAAAATTTTTATTAAAAGAACGAGGGGACATCACTAGGTTGACGATAAACAATGACATAAGTTGTTTTTTTTAAACGAGGGAGCACGGGACCATCCAAGACTTAGGAAAAAATAAAGTCAGGCGAAGGAAATAAAATGATAAAATAAAAGGGGCCCAGCCTAGACGAAGCGATGGGGCTTAAGTTGTTTTAAAACCCTCCCAAAAAGTAACGGCCAAATAGATCCCACCCAAGGCATAAGATAAACACTAGGGTTTTACATGAAAACAAAGGTAAAACCCCAACCTTATGCTTTTCCCAAACACCATAGATGACCAGATACATATGGTAGGATAAAAAATGGAACACAAAGAGAAATTTTTTGAAGTTCCATCACTAGGTACCCATGTACAAATGCAATGCAAGGAAATCTCTCACAACTAGAGAAAAGGAGAAAACCTAGTGGGACAAAACTCCTCCCCAAAAGAGAGATGAAAGAAGAAGAGACCATTTAGCTTAATGAAATGACCCATCACAAATCCAATCAATCTCCATCCACATAAACGATGATAAGAGAGACCACCTAGTGCCCCACCAATAATGAGATAACCTACTACAAAGAAGCACTAAAAGCACACTATGAAGTAACACTAGAATCCTTAATTCAGAAAGCAAAGGAAAGATAATCCTATTTGCTAGAAGCTATATTAGAGTCACTCAAGAACTCAAGTTGGAATCATGATAACACAACAACAGAAACAATGCTAAGGAACACTAGAACACCCACTATATTGTGTAACCCTCGAATCTATGAAGCAACAGTCGATTGAAAAATGATCTGGAATGAAAATGAGGTGCAGAGAAAATGTAAACCTAATGCACACAAAAAGGAAATAGTGCATGCACTAATAAATGTTCACATCTACCTCCATAATAAAAATGACCTTAAACATATGTAGAGGTAAAAATCTAAATAAAAGACCTACACCACTATGAAGTGCTCGAAACTAGCTTTTCGTCGATATCTCATTTGCCAAAAATGGTCACCGTGGCGAAAAGTTATGATTTTTTTCAAAAAAGGGTAAATTTTGCCAGTTGACAATGCAAAAACGACCCTTCTAATTTGATTTCTAAAAAAATACCCAATTCATGCAAAAAATAATGGATACCCAGCTAATATTTTAATGCTTCCATCAAAACCTAGAAAGCGTTTTTGAATCCAAAAGCCAAAACATGTAATTTGGTAAAAAATGTAAACTTCACCTGCAAGAAAAATAGTTACGATGTGCTATTTTGATAGTCGTTTCTACAAGATCTTCTTACTATCTACAAAATCTAGCAAATACCCATATAGTATTTTGTGGTTTTGAACAAAATCTAGAAATGATTTTTCTCAAAAATACACGAGGCAAAATATATATGCCATTTTTTATCCAAGATGTACCTTGCAGAAGCTCAAGCTCAAATCACCCTCAGATCTAAGAAGAGGTTTTGCAACTCAGAAGCTTTGATACCATGTAGGAGCCAAGATATAGCTCATAGAACATGTTTGAGTCACTCAAGGACTCAAGCCTCGGCTAGGGTCATTTGCAAAAGCCAACAACAACCTTCTATAAGAGAGAAAAGCAAGAACATGAAATTACAATAATGGATGCAAGATATGCCAATATGCAATACTCAAGATTGCAATAATATATTGGACTTACAAAATTGAAAAATATCTCAGCTGAGTTGCTTGAATTGATACAATGTACATATGAAGCCTTTCTTATATATGCAAGGAGTGAGATATGATTAGACAAGATCATGACAAGTGTCTTAATCCTATCACATGAGGCAACTAATTCATAACAACCTAGGAAACAAACATTAAATTCTCAATGCAAATATTAAATACATGAGATAATTATTAAATGCCTAGATAACTAAAAATAAATAATGAGACATGACCCCATTATAACTAACTTCTAGAAATGACAACTAGGAAACTTAACTCCTAAGTAAAATTATAATAATGTGAATAGGTCCTCACTAGTAACTAGCTAGGAAATAAACCCATTCATGCACCAACATATCAATGTTTAGAATAAAACCATTTAAATGAAGTATTTTATTATTTGTATTCTGTGTTATTTTTCACCTCTTCTTGTGAGGGTGTTGACATGCTTATAACACTCAAATATTACTAATTTGACATGTTTGGATTAAATTATTATATGTTGTAATAATATTTATGAATTTTTATGGGTTAATCTATACTTTATTATCATAATTTTTTTAATTCCCTATTGTTTCTTTTTCCCATATCAACATTGGTGTAAAACAAGAATGACATTCCATTTCAATTTCTCATGTTTGGGATTTGTAGTTCCTTTTTTTAAGGAGCTAGCACATAGCCTTGCATTTTTTTCTTGGGATCCATTCCTCCGGGAGGCTCTTGTTTGGATATTTTAGTGCCCACAGTACCTTGAAATTTTTCCTTGAACCATTTTGTAATAGCTCATAAATTGAGGAAGTTATGCCTTGTTGAGTGTGGAAGTTGATTTTTGCTAGTTTTTTTGTGTCTTAGAGAATTTTGGTTTTATGTTTGTGTGTTATGGTATTGAAGAGTAAATACCAAAGTTCTGGGAGTATCAAGCTTTGGAGGAGTCCAATAATGATATTCTCTAGGTATCATACTTTAGAGAAGCCTTATACCAGAGTGTCAGGTTATCAAACTTTAGAGAAGTCCAATACTAGTGCATTGCATATTAGACTTTTATAGAAGTTTAATACCAAGTTTTAATATCGATCTTCAGAGAATTTTGATATGGTATCAAAATTTAGGGAAGTAGAATACAATATAAAACTTTTGGGCATCCCAATACCTTATCAAGGGTTAAGGATTTTGGGTGACCCTCGATAAAAAAAGGGAAAGAGTTTTTTAGAAGGTATTTTTGTTTTCTATATCCTAGTGGGATTTGGAGAGTGGTTGGAAAGAGATGATTAGAGGGATTTTCAATGGTTTTGGGATTCCTAACTCTCCCTCATGCCTCATTTTCTGTGTCAACCATGGTGTTTTATCCCATAGTTTTTTAAGTCTTCCACTTGTATCACCATACATTGTGCATTGGTGTACATGTTGAGTGTGTAATCACTTTTTTATGACACCTTTTATCCAAGAGAAGAGTGGTGAATCTATTTTAAGGCCAACCCAATAGTAGATAGAATATCTAATGATTTGAATTTATCTAAAATAAGGTAACCTAAATATCAATAAAGACGTGATGAATCCTTAAATCATACAAGAAGACAAAATACCTCTTGGAAACCTAAGGACACTAGTAATTTTCATAGTTAATAATCTTAAGATACAAAATTGGTTGGTACATATAATAGAGGATTTTCCTTTATTGATTTAAGAGACCAATACCAACAAACTTCTTATGACTCTATGGACAACATGGTGAGACCAAATAGAATAATGCATAGAATTAACTATGGTATAAGAAGGAATGATGTACTCATTGGTAGAATAAATAGGGGTGGTCCTTATAATGTATAAATACATCATAATGATGGTAGAAATAAAATTATGGAAGAGTGAATTTATCACCTACACACTACTTCTCCAAATGGGTCACATAGGGATGTGATGGAACAAGAACTTCCTTTCCTTGATGCTAATACAACCATACAATTTGAAAATGAGAGAAGGGAAATGGATGTGGATGAGTGATTTGATAGACCATCTCAAAGAAAGAGAGTGATAAATTAAATCTCAAATAGAATTACAAGAAGAATAAATTGCACAAAATTCCCAAAGAATAAATCAAAATATACAAATGAATTTTGTAGAGTGCTCCCAATTTTCAAAGTTAGAACATTCCTCCATCAAGTGGGTCAATAAGGTAATAATAATATGAATATGATTCCTCCACTTAAAAATAATTCTCAAATATTCCCTCCACCTAGATAGATTTTGGAAGCTCCAAAAGATACATGCAATTGGATTTTATTGGTATCCTTGGTTACCCAAATCCAATCCCAAGTGAGATAAGGGGAAATATAGAAATATTTCAGGGGAAATGCACTTACAAGAGATGATCATCTCAAACATTTCATCAATGTTACAAATTAATATGATATTGAAGATGAGGATGTGTTGGTGTTTTTTTTTGTGTAATCCATGGAGGAAAGTGCAAAAGAGTGGTATAAAAGCCTCCATAATCGTAGTATTAACACATGGGAAGAGTTCATGCGAGTTTATATATTTAGTATGGGGATAGAGTTTATCCAAAATTCTCCATCTATGGACTCACAAAAATTAATAAACGAGTAAATGAAGAAATAGTTGATTTTAATAGTAGGTTTGTTATGAAAATGAGAAAGCTACCACTAAAATTAGGGCATAATTATTCTAGTTTCATTTTTTATAATGTGGTGCATCTGATGTGAAGATTAGATACTACGTCAAGGAAAAAAAATATAAACTCTTAGGGAAGCACATTCTATTACCATTAATATTGGAAGTAATATGAGGGAATTCAATCAAATCAAGAGGGTATATGCTAATATATCCAAACTTGATATAAAATTCCCAATCAAGCTACTTATTTCTAATGAAAATTGGATAAATTGATGGTGGTAGTATTGGACATGTTATAAAAGTAGCAAGGAATGAGAAAAGGTTGCAACCTCCAAATAACATAACTCATTTCAATTATGGTTAGCTTTTTCTTAATAAGATCTATAGTTATGATTGGTCCAAAAGATCACAATGGAATGACAAAAAAGTACTCTTGGTTAGAGGGATTTCAAACAAAAAGGAAAGGTGAATCTAGATCCTCTTTGGAGAGATAATGTGCATTCCTAAGACACATATTTGTGGTGTGAAAATTTCTACGTTCCTCATGATCTAGCAAATTGTGTAGCTACCTTAGCTAATAACAAAGATGAGGAAATTCATCAAAAGAAAAAAGGATGACATATAGTATTATGAGGAAATTTATTAGTTAGATGTATTTGGATATGAATTCATGGATGAGGATGATGAATATTCTAATCATGAAAGTGTTGATCAATTATTCTAATCTAATCAAGGTGCCAATACAACACAATATGAATTGCCAATTTAATATTTTGGGCACTTGGGAGAGATAATGAGGTAGAAATATAGGGGAATAACACCATTAGATTAGGATAAAAGGCCCCTTTCTAAAGATACAATGATATATGCTCAAAATGGATATCAATTGAGAAACAAGAAAGTTCTTCCAAGAGATAAAGCCAATGCTACAATGCCAAAAGGAAATGAACCAATTGTAGAAAAGGATATGCATGTTGTAAGGGATGATGCCAAGAATGCTAGTCCTATATAATGGAAAAGAAAAATGATACAATACAATAATCAATAAAAAAGAGGAAATATTTCCCAAGGTATAATCAAATTGTAGCATCTTCATGTGCGAAGGGTGTTCCAAAAGGAAAATATCATGTTGATAAAGTGTTGCTAAAGTGAAAAATAATCTATATCAACCATCAGGAGGTGGACTTGAAGACAAAGAAACGAAGGAGATAAAAGGTAAATATCTTATTCCTTGTGGCCTTCCAATCTATTGTACCCCTAATTTAGTTATAATATTGTAAATATGATAAATTATGAGCCAAGTTAGAATATTTATGTCAATAGGGGAACTTTTTAGAATACATGAATATAGAGATAGAGTGTTGTCTTATTTTTATTATATAAAATAAGTTGACCACCCTATTTCTAGTCCTAATAATGTTTTTATTCCTAAGTGTAAAGAAGAAACCGTTGGATTATATTTAGGAAGTTCTTTGTCGAGTAAAAAATATAATTTTTATCCCTTCTACACTATATTATGATCAATGGCTAGCTTGTTCACAATGTATGATAGATTATGGTGCCTCAAGTAATGACATGCCCCTCACAATCATGAATTATTTAGTATTAAAGGTTTCCAAATCTAATGGAAAGTTTTCTCCATATAGTTTATAGAGGTGAATGTTATTGGTGTTTTAAAAATTTGGAGGTTGAATTGGCTACATACTCATTCTTAATGGACATGATAATTTTTTATTATCCATCCAAGTGGGCTATGTCACTATTTAAAAAATGGGATACCTCAATGGGTGGTAGTGTGCAAATAGAGTTGTCTTATGCTACTATTCCATTACAGGGAAAGGTGGTCAAGCTACATAAAGAAAATAAAGTATGAAATATTATTGATGATAGGTATAAAATAGTTGATGAAGTTCACCATATTTATGTTGGAGCTAATCACTTAATTGGATATTATGATGGAAAAATTCTTAAGATTGTTAAATCTCTCCTTCCCTCTAGCCCTATTGCAAATACAAATGACTTTTTGACCATGTTACTTTATGGTGAATTTTCCATAGATGGTTCAAGCATTTGCGTTTTTCTTATATCACCTAATGGTGAATCTTTCTGATATGTAATTAAAATTAAAATTCAAGTGTACTAATAAAATTATAGATTATGAAGCTCTACTACTAGGGTTTAATGTTGCACTCAAGCATGGGATTAAATGCATAATATTTTTTGGATATTTATAATTGATTTCTCTACAAGTAAAAAATATCTATGTATTAAAAGATGTGAAATTCAAAATGTATAGAAATGATATTTGGAATACCATTGAATTATTTTATGCAATTGGTTTGAAGTGGATAAATAGATTAGAAAATTTTGTTGTTGATTCTTTAGCCATTGATACATCTAAAATAGAATTGAAATTGATTACTCCTAGTATAAATATAGTGTTGAGGTTCTCAATAGGCCTACCACACTTGATAATATTCATAAATAGCAAGTGTTCAATGATTATACACAAATTTACAAATTTATGACCCGCATGAATGAATTTTACAACCAATTTATTGATAGGGAACTAATGGTTGAATATGAAGATGGAAAGGATATGTTGTTGGGAAGAAAGATAGTTCAATTGAAGAATAAAAAAAATTGCAAAGGGCTATTGGAGTTAGAAATGATGTTCAATTGTGCTAGTTGCTATGAGTAGAAGTCAACCAACAAATGAAAGAAACATAGGAGTAAAGTTTGATAGTGAAGTTGAACATTAGGTTTGCATCAACAATAAATTGAAGCCAACTAAGAAATGAATGTTGATAGCACTATTGAAAACATTTAAAATATGTTTTACAAGGTTGTATAATGAGTTGAAAGCCTATAGAGAAGATTCATTTTAACATAAAATTCCTCTTAAAGTGGATGCAAAAATTTTCTAACAAAAAAAAGAACAAAAAATTTCACTCTTTCTCCCAAAATATATATAGTTATTGAAGTTAAAATAAGTTGGAGTCATCAAACCAATTCAACACTTATAATGGGTATCTAATCTTATTTTGGTCAAGCAAAAGAACAAAGGCATAATCTACTATGTATAGAATTATGGAATTTGAATGTCAAATATCTCAAAGATAATTCCTAGCATTGATTAATTTCTCCATAAATTCATTGGATGAAAATTTATGTCCTTAATGGATAGATTCTCAGGGTATAACCAGGTTATGGTTGATGAATTAGAGAGACATAAGAAAAAAATCACAAGTCCTTGATATGTGGGAATTTTATTTGGCCTCAATTATGTGGGATCAACCTTCTAGAGGGCTATGGATGTTGTATTCATTAGCCTCATATATGAAATCATGGTGGTGTACAAGGATGACCTAATGACCTACTTTGAGGATAAAAAATATCATTAAAACACTTGGAGAAAATATTCAAAAGGAACCTTAAATACATGATTTATTTGAAGCCCAAGAAATATATATTTGGTGTAGAAGAAGAAATTTTTTTGGGACACATTATGTCCAAGGATGGGATAAGGATATATCTAGAAAGATTAAAATCAATTGACCATATTCCCAAGCCCAAGATAGTTAAAGGAGTATAATCCTTTTTGGAAAAATCAACTTCTTGATGAGATTCATGCCAAACTTTATTGAAAAGACTAAATCAATCTCCAATATGATGAATAAGGATCAACCAATCATGTTGAGTAAAAAACCTACTAAGGCATTCATGAAGATAAAATAATATGTCAAGGAAGCACTAGTATTAGTAACTCTA
Source organism: Sequoia sempervirens (assembly GCA_007258455.2). Lineage (NCBI taxonomy): Eukaryota > Viridiplantae > Streptophyta > Pinopsida > Cupressales > Cupressaceae > Sequoia > Sequoia sempervirens. Next base: position 167,105,836 of record VDFB02075321.1, on the reverse strand, counting down.
TACTCCTATAAACCCTTCTAGCTCTTCTCATTTTCCTCCTACCATAATATTACTATTGTGCTATTTCAAAATAATAAGGATGGATATGAGAAGACTATTGAATTCTTTAGTAAGTATTTACAAGGTACAAAAAAAAAAAAATCAATAATGGAAAAAACATGCTTATGCATTGGTCAAAGAAATCAAGGACCATAGGCTATATTTGATAAGAGAAAAAATAATTGCATATGTACCTCACATAGTCATTAAAGATATCCTTACTAAGTAATAAGCATTAGAAAAAAGGTGTAGATAGATCAATAAGGTCCAATAATATGATATTGAGGTTTAGACAATAAATCTGGTTAGAGGCTAATGTTTAGCTAAACTCATGGTGAATAAAAGTCTAGAAGCAACTAAAGTTAATAAAATAGATACTAACTATGATATAATTTTTGCAAATGAGAGGATGATTCTTTTTGTAAGGATATTATCTTCTATGTATAAAATATGAAACTTCCTTCTTGCATTAATGGGCACCAACAAATAACTTTCAATATGTAGTCCCATAAATGTGTGTTGATCTATGATAACCTAATGTCAAGAGATCCAAATGGACTACTACTTAAATGTCTCAACATCCAAGAAAATTCTAGCAAGGTGATATATGAATATCATTAGAGCATTTGAGGAGGAAATTTTAAGGGAAATATTACTTCACACAAGATCCTTAGGGAAAGATTCTAGTGACCTACTTTGTTCAAGGATGTGGCTGGAAGAGTGAGGAAATGTGATGCTTTGCGTCAAAGGTTTTGGAAAAAAAAATTAGGTGCTCTTCCTGTTATGTATATAGCAAGATGAGAGCAATAGAGATACATGTGAAAATATCTTATCAAATAAGAAAGAACCATTATATTTGTTTGACAAGAATGCACTTCAAAGAAACTTCTAGGTTGGAGATTTATTCCTCATGTGGAATGCTCGATTTGAGGATAAAGGAAAATATGGGAAGTTTGATCCTTTATGGCTTGGGCCATATGAAGTTATTGAGGAGTATGGTAACACTGAGTACCAAATAAAAAAAAATGACAAGATATTTAATGGAGCTATCCATTCATGGTTAGCATTTTAAATATTATTTCATGTGAATAATGATGGTTCTATCTTTTAAATATTGTGTCTTTTCTTGTAAATATAGTGTTTTGTGTGTTTGAGAAGTCATGACCCTTGTATGATCATGATGAAGTGTTTTTTCATAGTAATTTTCTACCTCTTTTGGTCTACTCTTGGAGATAGCTATATTCTTGTTGTGTCAATAAGAGTCAAACATACCAATTATAACCTATTGGAACTCTATAATGTCCCTTGTCCCGCTTTCCCCTAGAATTCGCTTGTTGATTAGGTTTAGGGTTACTTCTTTTCAAATGAATGTTCTCTTTAATGAAGTAACCTTGGATTGAAACATGCATTCACCAAATAACCAATATTTCCACATATACATATGTCTGTTAGCATTAATGTCTAGATATCCAAATATAAATATAAACACCAAGCAGTAATGAATACATAGGAGGAGTGGCATGGGTAGATCTGCCCGAAGCTATCCTTCAAAGCCCAAGGGAACAAGCGTCTGACTAGGACAACCCACCCCTTGGCCCCGAGCAACATGAACGTCCAAACCAAGAAAATTCCATCCTCAGAGTGGCGTGCTTAGTGGAAACACTTGTACCTGCTTTCTCTACCGTGTCATCACCTCAGAAGACACTTAACCTACTAGGGGAATCTAGTGGAGCTTATAAGTGGTTTCGTGCCTACCACCCCTCCATGGCCTCGACAGATCTTGAGTGGGACCCCCACCCCTCCATGGGCCACCCATGCCTTGGGTTCCTGGGGAGGATCTTAAGTGGGGTTTTTAGGCACCACTTTTCTTAGGCCCTTCCTCCCTAGTAGGCTTGCAAACACTTAGAAGACAATCTTTCAGCAATTGAATACACTTGCATTTATCTTTAATCATTTTAAGTCAATGTAAAGATCATGACCTAGAAAAATGATAATCATGATAATGCTAAAGGAACCATAATAAATTCATAGAACAATTATAATGATGATAATATCAATGGAAAACATTGCACCAATAATCAGATTAGCAACATCTAGTATGTGTATTCAATTCTAAATTAATGGAGAAACATATATCTTTGCATAATGTTAGTCTTATAAATATTTCTTCCTACTAAATGATCATCTAGTTTCTTAAACTTGGAAATACTAGATATTAATTGCTAAGTGAAGGACTTCACTTGTTTCAGCGCGTCTAGTCTCCTATTGTACAGATCCTCTTGAATGCTTCTCTTCCTTTCCTTAGTTCTCTTCTTGATACTTATTCTTTTATGAATTCATATCTTTATACATCTACTAATAATTATACCCAACTTACTTCTTTTAAGGTTTGTCACTTATCCTTACCTATAGCCTATTCCTTCATATAGGTTTGTGTTATATTCTTGCCTTCATTTATATTGAGTATCTTCATATGTAATTATTATTTATTTATTTTAGTTCATATATGCATCTACATGATCGTTCTTTACTTAAAAATACTCATATCTATATTTATATATATTCTTCATTAGATTTTATACTTACCTATAATAATGTTTTGTTCTACAGTGGATAATATTTATTTACGAGGTTTGTTGTCCCCTATAATTCATACCAGACCGTATCATGCCTGTAGATTTATGTTAAATATGATAAATATGATTGGGTTGTTGTTTTAATATTTAGTAAACATTGTATTTTCTACTCATCAGATTTTAGGGAATTTTCTTTATTAAATGATTTCCTTTTACAGAATCTATTCCTCCTATCTTCCTTCTCACGATGCCACTTTGCTTTGAAAGATACTCTCATTAAATATCACTCTTGTCTTAGGAGAGTCATGTCTTCACTAGGTGTGTCCCTTGTCAGATCATTTCTTTTTGAAGGTCAACCGGTGCTCTCTTTGAAATTGCTCTTGGTTTCTTTCTAATCATTTTATTAACTATTATCCAATGTTGATAATGGGCAGCAATATTTTCTTAAGGGATTTGTTTATATTTAAATAACAATGATCATGATCAGAATATATATAGGATCTACATCATCATCATTATATAAATAATGATTATATTTATCTTTAATAGAATTAACATTATGATAATAATATAAATCAAGGTCTACAACATTTGGATTATATTTTATTTATATAAATATTTTAATCGATGTATATAGTTTCATTTCAATAGGTTATCATTTTGGTGAGGGATATACCATTGATGATTGTAAATAACATTATAATATTATTTATAATAATATTTAGATTTGCATTATATATATATATATATATATATATATATGATATTTATTTTATTTGTTAATATTTATATTTTATATTTGATAATTATAATTATAAGTATTATTATATTGCTAATATTCTTCTTTTATATATTTTAATATGTATTTTATTTGTTTGTTTGCATTTCAACACTTAGTTATTTTAATCTTTTATTTCGGAGTCATGACAAACTCAGTATTACAAGTGTCAAATTTTGCTTTAGTCTTAGTTTTTTTGTGCAGATAGGCCTTATTTTTCCCATATCATATAACCAGTATAATAAATTTTGTATGGATCTTTAGTTATAAAATTTTCCTAAGGGTTTCCCTTTGTCATCCACTATCTTCCCCTCGTGTTAAAAGTTGCAAGAAATCTAAAAAAATTAAGTGTGGGATGTTTTGGGTAGTTTCTCTAAGCTTTTGAAAGTTGTTAGAATTTTGGGGTTGTCTATATGAGTATTCCATCCCACTTATCTATACCTTCCCTTTATCCTTACCAATTTATTATACTTTTTCATCCTAATGGCACCTTCAAATTTTCCAAATTTGAAGTGCCTATATCATTTCAATGTGATGACAGAGCCTAGGCTTGCTTCCTGTTAAATATGCCTCAGAGGCCCTCTTTGTCGATTAATATTTTGCAACTCTGAGCTCATCTTGCAAATCCCTTTGGTAGAATGTTTTTTGGTACATATGGTAGTGTGCTTGTTCAGTTTCGCACAATCTGGATGAGTTTTGATGGGTTAATTAATCCTTTTCTGACTAGGGGAGAGGGCCCAATAGTCATGCGGGGTCCAATAGTCACACACCCAATCGTAAATATAATACCCAATAGTTGTTTATATAATGTCCAATAGTTGTGATTTGACTACCCATAATTAAAGAAAATGTATGCTTTTGATCTAAAAAGCAACCAATCATGTGATACCACATCAGCGCTCAACTACTCATGATGTAATGCACGAGAATTGGTCTCACTATTTTTTGGGGCCTTTTTGGACACCTTGAAAAAAACACATGTTGATGTGGCATCATATTTGATGATGTGGCCTTGAAACCTTAGTTATAAGCAGAGAACTTGCCAAGTAAGCTGCTGTAAAAAATTGGGAGTGATTTGAAATTTTGACATAGGATAATTAGAAGCGCGAAGTTAGGGTGCACGACTACTGGGCCCTCTCCCCTACAACAAGGCCAAATTTGGTGTTCCGAAAAGTTTCAAAATTTCAAATTCTAAGGGTAACCATTTCTCATTTTGTTCTAAAACATATTCAGCTCCATTTTTGTCAAAAACATAGGTCATTTGATACATTCTTTTAATGTATTTCGAGCATGCCAATTTACAAAGGAGGTACCTGATTTTTGATGGCTGAGAAATATTTGATTTAAAACCCATGTTCTAAATAATTGGTTGTGGCTACACGCAAAAATATTGGCTCCAGGGGTCACTGTTTGTGTGCAGTGAAATTTCTTGGTTTGGCCTACAGGGGTAATTAAAATTTGCATTTTTTCTAATATTTCAAATGCTTATGCTTAAAATATTTTTGAATATTTTAAACATTATTCAAATGTGGAAAATGCATTTAGGGAAAACATAAAGTACAATTTCAAATTTTTTTAATCAAAGAAAGTTTAATTCTTGCTTTTGATTGGATGAGACACGACACTCATAGATGCACGGGAAAACTCATCGCCAGTTGTTGCTTTGATTTGTCTTTCCCATTTGATATTGGTGATCAATGATGGAAGTTCCTTTTCATCACTCATCGTTGTTTCGATTTGTCCTTTCCTCATCATATTGGCGATGGAGCGATGTTGTGTGCTTCTTATCACACATCGCAATTTTCAAAGCTATTTTCCTTATCTCATTGGCGATGCCCGATGGTTTTTTCTCCTTATTTTACCCATTGTTGTTTTCTTTCCTCTTCTTCACATCTTATCAATGATGTGTGATATTCACTTACAACATGGGCTTGGGTAAAGTTCAATGGCATCATTTGATGGCACAGGTAAATATTTTCATAGTTGGATTAAAAATTTGAGCCTTCACGAATTAAAATCAAAATTTTGTTGCTAGGAAATGAAATAATTTTTTTCACAGAAATGGACAGGTGAAAATTGGGTTTTCATAGTCAATGGAGATGAGTGAAAGTTTTCATAGTAAAAAACGAAATTCTTTGGCTGCAAACAAGATAAAAGAAGAATGAAGGTTTTTCTTTCAACTGTGGTAAAAACATTTTTTTAGCTACGGAAAAACAAAAGGAGATTAAATGCTTTAGTAAAGTATTTTCAGATGCAAGGTAAAAATTTAGGAATAAGTGAAAAGCCTTCACGAATAAACAAAATTTCTATTGCAGCATGGGAAAAGTGAATAAAGATTGAAAGTCTTCCTGGTAAAAGGGAATTTTTTTCTGTTGCAAAGTAAAAAAGCAAGCAAGAGGCAGAATTTGAGTACAAAATGGAGATTCTTCAAGCCAAAGCGGTTACTCATCAAGGGATCCGAATGATGCCAGTTGTTAATGGGGATGTGCATTTGGGATTCTTTGTTTTCCCTTAAATGTATTTTTCTGCTTCATTCTAAGGAGTTGTTCACTATTTTTGTCTCATGGGGAAATACATTTTGTAACAGAATTTGGAATGAATAGTGCTAGTTTTAGGTTTTCTAGAGTGGTTTTGAGTCATGTAATGAAGAATTTTTTCACAACATTGTCATATTTGTATGTAATTGACGTAATATTCTAACCTACTTGTCTCCACGGGGCATATTGTATGGATTTTAAATATTAGTAATCAAAGATTGCAAATATTTTTCTTCTTGTCTTTCCTTGAATGTTTTTTTAGTGTTATTACTATCATTCAAAGAATGAATCAAACTATATTAGCACATATAGAGGTTCATGCAATTGTGTGCTAGGATTATTAAGCATGGCTAGTTGAGTTTCTAGTATTAGTAATGTAAGGAATTATCTGGTAGGCATAGTTATGATAGATTGAATGTTGTAATGAGTTTTAAATTACATGGTTTAGGTGACCCCACCTTGGAATATGGCACTAGTCTTTTAATGTTGTAGTTTCCTGAGATTGTTTGTGAGCAGCTACAATTTAAAATCAAATTTATTTATCTATCTTAGTGTAATTGTGTGTGAACTTTAATGCATTTCATTTCTCATGTTTAAATCAGGCATTACTATGAAGGTTAGCCAAATCTTTAGGGTACTATGAATATTTAACCATTAAAGGAGAATTATCTATTTACAATGTTTTGGATGCTTTGGCACACAAGTATCTATAAAAACGTTGTCGAGATCACCCTCTTGGGTTTCACAGAGCTCGAAGTGTAGGGGAGAAAGGGTTTTAATTCAATCTCCCATTCGTTGGCCAAATCTCTCCTTGAATCTAACCATTAGGCCTATCACCCCTTTAGGATTCAAGTTGATTATGGATTTGAGTACCAAAATATTGGCGACTCTACTAGGGAAAGCTCCAGGATTATCCATTTGAAAAGACTCAATCAGTTTGTTGATCTGTAGTTTTAGGTCAGATGATCCATGGACCTACATACTTGAAGGAGATTACTGCAACATTTATGGTGTATTCTTGAAGTTTGGTGTTCTACTGGTGGAGAGCACTCAGAAATACTTAGATCTTGGAAGAAGCTTTCTACTGCTTGAAGATCTTTTCCTCTTTCAAATAGGTGGCAACTCTACATAATTTTCTACATCATCAAAAGAGTTGGTTGCAGCAGTTCTCAGGTATTTTTCTATTGCAATATTTTTGTATGAAGGTTTTCAACAAAATTTCTAGTTAATACTGTCCCTTATCCAGTATTCTGAGATACTAGTAGAAAGGGAAATGAGAAAGTAGGATATTTTGAAAAGGATATTGAGAAGAAACTAGTTGTAGAGGGAATAAATTTTTATTCACAAATATGTATGGTTGTCCTAGTTTTCCCTCTACAAGTTGTATTGTCATACCTAAAACACAACCATGTCCTCAAAGAAGGGTGTTCACTAGTGAAAGATATAACCCTCTAGATCTCAGTAAAATCCAAGGTTATCCACATTCTATCCCAAGAAAAGTTAATGAATATTTGCCTAAGTTTAGAGGAGATCTTGAAGAATCAACATTAAGACATGTACACGGTTTTATTGATTTGATGGAAGACTATCAAATTGAAGAAGAAGATGCCATCATGAAGTTTTTTATAAGAAATTTAGAAGGTATTGTTGAATGTTGGTTTTCTAGACTGCCAATGCATTCCATATGTTCATGGAAAGAGCTTGAGATACTGTTCATGGATCAGTTTGGTGAAGTGAATAATGAATGCTCATCTAACAAGAGAAATTTGCATACCCAAGAAGAATTTGAAGAGAAATATGAAAATAAGGTTGAACCCATGTCATATATTGATGCATTGTGTGATATAGAGAGATTTGAGGATGAATCCCCTTACGACTTTCATGATAGATTCATGAAATTTTTGTTTGATATACTAGAGTCAGAAAGACCCGATGAATCATTTTGCATTGATTTATTTTGTAAGAATTGTGAGCCAGGTTTGAGTACCATGCCAACTAACTTGAAACCCCTTAGCCTTGAATGCATATGTCAATGGATTTTAGTGATTGAGGAAATGATAGAGAAATATGGAAGTAATCTCTTGACTAGCCTATTTGATGGTACCTTTTCTAGACTTAATCAAATAAATCTAGATGGTATAGCAGAATAAAATGATAATGCATCGTTTAGTGACGAGTTTGTTTCTGAACAACCCATGGAAAAAATGTATGCTAATGAAGATTGCAGTCATAGTAGTCAAGAGGAAAGACATGAAGCAATGAATGAAACGTGAAGTTTCTTCTATTTGCTCTGAAAGTAAGGAAACAAAGAGCCAATTTTTTGTATTAAAAGAGGGCTACAATGATGCAGATAATACCGAAAGTAGTTTTTCCTCCATGGACTTTGAATATATAGTTGAAGATTATGTTGATTTTGAAGTTCCATGTCTTCATGGTGACAACATTAGTGTTGCAGATGTAAATGTGCAACTAGCTGAAACACATTCTTATCCAGATGATAAGAAACGTTACAATTCTATTTGTAGCCATAGTGACTGTGATTCCTCTCAAGAGGAAGCAATGGAATTGATTTCCTTAAGTGAGAAGTGTTTCAATAAGGATGATGAAAATATTTTTGAAAGATCACAAATGCATGGTGATGCTATGAAAACCTATGATAGTCTTGAGTGTTCCTTGAATGGTCATCTCAGTTCATATTGTACTAATGGTATAAGAATTTCTGAGCCTTGTATGGAAAGGTTAGATGCTAAAAATCAAGGTGACTTGAATATTTTCTCTTCAAGCAATGAATGTGATGTTGTGAGGGATAGTGGAATTCCAAGTTCTCTTAGACAAGAGAAAGATAATGGATATGAATTAAACAAGCTTTCTTAAGAGGAAAGGTGTGATCAACAGTGCTATGATGCAAATGAAAAAGTGTGCAATGAACTTCATTTGGAGAGATCATCCCCAAGCAACTGCAATGAAGAAATAAATGATGGTTTTCAGTTTGACACTGAAGAATGTAGCCATGTTGATTATTGCAGCAGTATGAAAAAAAGAGATATGTATGCAAGAGGTTCATTGGATGAATCAGTTCAAGTAGTTGATTATGAGGAGCATGCATGTGTTGATAATGATGAAAAAGGAACTCTTGTTTTGTTTGATGCTTTACCTTCTTCTACTCATTTTGCTAGCTTTGAAGTTATCACTGAATGTTTGCACGAGGATAGCACAAATGTAGTCGTACATGAAATTGAAAATGAGAAGACAAATGCTAATACAGTTAATGACAATTTTTGTGATGAGTTTGCACTTGAAGAATGTGATTGTGGAAATCACATGGATGCATATGAGGATCTTTTTTTTGGATCTACAACTCATAGTCTTTCTCATGAGCAATATGCTTCAGATTGTCATGTTGATGCAGCAATAGGTAATAGTGAGTGTGATACTCCTTGCAATAGTGAATGTGTTTTGAACACCCACTATGAGGATTTTGTTGCAAACAAAGGTTCTGAGTCATATGAACCTACACTTGAAGCTTCTTTCTGTGGTAACATGATGAGTGCTGACAATTTTCTTTATGAACCTAAAGTGGAAAACATTGTTTGGGATGTTGATGCCTCTTTTGAATGCTATAATTTGAATGTGGACAATGGACTTGTGGATGTTGATAAGTTTTATTTTTAGGACATTGAGACATATGGTAATATGAATGGCTTGTGTTGTTGGGATGATGATAAACTTCCTTGTGATGCAATCCAGTTGAAGGAGACACATATGTGTGAACATTCTCTATTTACTACACAAGAGGATTGCATATTGTGTGTAGGGTATGATATCTTTATTGAGCCTAATTATTATGAGGGTTTTAGATTTGATGCGTAGATGAATGGTGAGGAGAAGTCTCATAATGGCCATTTTCAAGCACACTATGAATTTTTCCACTTTCTGGTCCAACTTGACAAGAAAGTGATTGTGTATGACAATAATCTTGTTAATGAAGGATATCACACCAATTGTAAGTTTTCTCTATTTGATGAGTGTGATATATTATTGTCATATGTTGATGGTTTTCAGTTAGTGCTTGACTACCAATATCAGATTGACGTTGTTAGTGGGAGCATTGGAAAGCATAGTGATGTGGTTAAGTAGGTCGGTGGTGACATTGGTTTTTAGGAATTCAATGTTAGAGTCAAATGTGGGTTGAGGGAAATCAGTTCCTTCAAAAGGATGGTATTTTACAAAGGAAAAAATTGGTTTTCTTTTCATTTGGTGGCTTGGGGCCATCAAATGAGGTTTAAAAAATTAAACAAAGGAGCAATTACACAATGCCCAATGGACTTAGCACTTGGTCTGCTTCAACCTTGTGATCTAGAATCTTGCTATGCCCACAAGGGGCATGCATCCCTAGAAAGAGCCATTGATGGCACCTTCAAATTTTCCAAATTTGAAGTGCCTATTGTAACGCTGAAAATGAAAAGGCTTTGCACAATAGACAACAAAGAAGATTGATTAGAAGCACACATGCAATGCAATACTAAAATCTAAAATGCAAATTCATCCGTTAAGCAACAAAGAACATGGGAAAGTAAAAACGTAATTAAAAACTAGAACAATCTCACCAATCTTCAAACGTATTTCCATGATTCATCTCGATTGCCCTTCTCCATTTTGCTTGTGTAGTATAATTGCCCTCAGATTTTCAAGTTCGTGCAAGTATAGCCTAAGATAGTGATTAGCAAACTATCGAAGATTCAAGACAAAAGTGCTCTCCAAAGTTACAAAATTCGCGAGAGAGATTGGAATGAAGAATGACAAATCAATTTATAGAAAATTGATTATTCGAATGACAGGTCAAGATTGAAAGATCAACGGATGGTTGAGATTTTCTGATTAGACATGCATTATGTTAACTGACAGTGATGACACGAGTGATTCAAATTAGAAATAGAATTAAAGATTAAATAAATGATTTAATCTTCAGTTCGGCATTCGAAGACATAAGAATTATCTTTGCATGACAAATATAAAGATTGATTAAAGCAACTCTCTGTTCGAACGCACGCACAACACTTAATTAATTAAATAATAATATTTAATTAATATGCATGTGCACGCAAATGAGTTAGAACTGGACGATTGAATGGTTAGACGAGGAGATTACTCGAGAATGCCACTCAGACATCAAATGAATAGTTAACTGAACGATTAAAATAGATGTCGAGTTGAGTAAAAGTGAATACTTAGATAACTCACATAATTATCTAAAATATAGAAGAATGTGTTAAAATAGAATTTATGAATTAAATAATTCATTTAATTCAAGAGACAATATTCGAAGGATAATTAAATAAATAATATTTATTTAACTAAGTGATGAAAGGACTCAAAATGAATAATTAAATAAATTAAGAATTTATTTAATTATAGTTGAAATATGATAAAGAATAAATTAAATAATGATTTATTTAATTTAACCGGAAGAATAAGGTTAATTAGTAACATAATTAAATAACAAGCGTTTATTTAATTAATAGAAGAAATAAAGAAAAGTGAACTAATTAAATAATTGAAATTATTTAATTAATAGAAGAATTAATGTTAAGATGAATAATTAAATAATTGACATTATTTAATCATGACCATGAATAATACGAATTATGCAGAATATGGAAGTCACAGGCTTAAACCAGATTTCGGTGTCTACACCTATATCATTTCAATGTGTCGATAGAGCCCAGGCTTGCTTCCTATCAAATATTCCCCAAAGGCCCTCTTTGCTGATTAATATTTTGAAACTTTGAGCTCATCTTGAAAATACATTTGGTAGAATGTTTGGTACATATGGTAGTGTGCCTATTTAGTTTCGTGCCTTTTGGATGAGTTTTGATGGGCTAATTAATCATTTTCTAACTGTGATAGGGCCAAATTTGGTCTTCCAGAAAGTTTCAAATTTTCAAATTCTAAGGGAAACCCATTTCTCATTTTGGTCAAAAACATTTCCAACTCCATTTTCGTCAAAAATAGAGGTCATTTGATATATTATTTTAATGTATTTTGGGTGTGGTGAACATGTCCTGGGGGCTAGTTTACAAAGGAGGTACCTAATTTTTTATGGTTGGGTGAGATTTGATTTAAACCCCATGTTCTAAATAATTGATTGTGGCCACACACAAAAAATCTTGGCTCCAAGGGTCACCATTTGTGTGCAGTGAAATTTCTCAGTTTGGCCTATAGGCGTAATTAAAATTTGCATTTTTTCTAATGTTTCAAATGCTTGTGTTTAAAATATTTTTGAATATTTTAAACATTATGCAAATGTGGAAAATGCATTTAGGGAAAACATAAAGTACAATTTCAAATGTTTTTAATCAAAGCAAGTTTAATTCTTACTTTTGATTAGATGAGACACGACACTGACACTCACGACTGTAGGGGAAAACTCATTGTTGGTCGCTATTTTGATTTGTCTTTCCCATTTGATATTAGTGATCAACGATGGAAGTTCCTTTTCATCACCCATCTTTGTTTTGATTTGTCCTTTCCTCATCATATTAGCAATGGAGTGATGTTGTGTGCTTATTATCGTGCATCACAGCTTTCAAAGCTATTTTCCTTATCTTGTTCTCGATGGTTTTTTCTCCTTATTTTTCCCATCATTGTTTTCTTTCCTCTTCTTCACATCTCATTAGTGATGCATGATATTCACTTGCACAATGGGCCTAGGGAAAGTTCAATGACATCATTTGATGGCACAAGTAAATATTTTCACAGTTGGATAAAAAAATTGAGCCTTCACGAATTAAAATCAAAATTTTGTTGTTGGGAAATGAAATAAAATTTTTCACGGAAATGGACAAGTGAAAATGGGGTTTTCACAATTGATGGAGATGAGTGAAAGTTTTCATAGTAAAAATCAAAATTCTTTAGATGCATGCAAGAATGTAGGGTAAAAATGGAGGAATAAGTGAAAAGCCTTCATGAATAAACAAATTTTCCATTGCAGCATGGGAAAAGTGAATAAAGATTGAAAGTCTTCCCGATAAAAGGGGTTTTTTCTATTGCAGAGTAAAAAAGCAAGGAAGAGGCAATAATTTGAGTGCAGAATGGAGATTCTTCAAGTTGAAGCGGTTATTGATCAAGGGATCCAAATGATGCTAGTTGTCAACAGGGATGTGCATTTGGGGATTCTTTGTTTTCCCTTAAATGTATTTTTCTACTTCATTGTAAGGAGTTGTTCACTATTTTTGTCTCATTGGGAAATACATTTTGTAATAGGTTTTGGAATGACTAGTGTTGGTTTTAGGTTTTTGGAGTGGTTTTGAGTCATGTAATGAAGAATTTGTTCACAACATTGTCATATTTGTATGCAATTGACACAATATTCTGAGCTAGTTGTCTCCACAGTGCATAGTGTATGGATTTTAATTATGAGTAATCAAAGATTGCAAATATTTTTCTTCTTGTCTTTCCTTGAACGTCTTTTTAGTGTTATTATTGTCATTCAAAGAATGAATTAAACTGTATTAGCATAGATAGGGGTTCATGCAATTGTGTGCTAGGATTATTAAGCATGACTAGTTGAGTTTCAATGTAAGGCATTATTTGGTAGGCATAGTTATGACAAATTGAATGCTATAATGAGTTTTAAATTACATGGTTTAGGTGACCCCACCCTGGAATATGGCACTGGTCTTTTAATGTTGTAGTTTCCTGAGATTTTTTGTGAGTAGCTACAATTTAAAATCAAATTTACTTATCTATCTTAGTGTAGTTGTGTGTGAGCTTTATTTCATTTCATTTCTCATGTTTAAATTAGGCATTACCATGAAGGTTAGCCAAATCTTTAGGGTAATATGTCTATTTAACCATTAAAGGAGAATTATCTATTTACAGTGTTCTGGATGCTTTGGCACACAAGTATCTATAAAAACACTATTGGGATCACCCTCTTGGGTTTCACAAAGCTCAAAGTGTAGGGGAGAAAGGGTTTTAATTCAATCTCATGTTCGTTGGCCAAATCTCTCCTTGAATCTGACCATTAGCCCTGGTACCCCTTTAGGATTCAAGTTGATTGCAGATTTGAGTACCAACACATTCCAACATACCTATTCCTTGGCACCTCTAAACTCTCAAAACTTGAATATTTTCATTTTCCTTTGTTTTTCTAGAGGTTTTGGATTTCTTATACTTGAGTAACTCATAATTATCACCCTTGACATCTCAATCCTTCACTCTTTGAAATTTTATTTTTGGAATTTCTCATCTGAGTGTGTTAATCAGCTGAACTCTAATACCTAAACTCCCCAAATTTCAAAACTAGAATTTCAGACTTTTCCTTTCTCGAGTACCTTATTGTGAGTATGCCTAACTTCGAGACCCCAACTTCCCAAAAGAATTCACTAAGTACTTTATTGGATTCAAACTTTCTCTTATCACTCTACATGTGTACTTCCTCTTGAGTATCTCCAAATACCAATGCCCAATAACTTCTTGCATGTATCTTATTGGAGTAGGAGGTGTGGGAATCCATTTCATATGGTACCAAACATGCAATACTCCTAAATATTGACCCTTGCAAAGGTAAAAGTCATGTGGTATTCTCGACCCTGATCCTTGAAACTCTAACAACTCCAATGTTCTGCGTAGGCTTTTTATTGATTCACCTATCTATCTAGATCAAATTTGATGTGGAAAATACTTGATTAGGTTTTTTCATGCCTAAAAATCATTATTTACTCAAATGGAACAAATTTAAAGGAAACAAATCATGGAGGAACATATGTCACATTTAATGTTGTAGTCAAGTTTCAAACCTAATCATTCTCATGACATCTCTGGGCTACTATTTTTTAGAAAATTATGTAGGCTCTTTTCTACCTTGAACACTTTGATCAATGAATTTTTTTAATGCTTAGAATGATTATGATGAAAATGATATATTTATTCATCTTCTAGGCATATTTACCATTAAGTGAAGAGATAATTTTTACATGCTGGTATTAATGTGATGATCTCACAAGCATGGGTGACCCTTTCAAAGAAAGACAACAACGTAATGTCCCAATCCAAAACAACAACTGTTAGTATAATATAGAACAAACTGAGGGGCACTACATCCTCCACCCTAGAACCAGGCTTACTCCTGGAAGCTTGCAAACAGATAAAGGTATAACTCTCACATTTGGGGTGCATCCTCCCAAGTAGTTGAAGAATCATCATTAGGATCCCACTGGACCCTCACCTACTCAACGCCTCGAGCCTTGAGGGTGAGTCTCCTGTACTATAGAATGCCCATGGAATCCAAAGCCAACTGCCTGTCCTCTACCTATAAGGCATTCCAATCAAGAACATGAGAAATATCTGGATGATATGGTTTGAGAACGGAAACGTGAAACATATCATGAATGTGCGATAGACTGGGTGGCAAAGCAAGATGATATGAAATAGGACCAATCCTCTCCAAAACCTCAAATTTCCCAAAAAAGTGCGGTGCAAGCTTAGATCCTTTTCCATAATGGATCAAACTCTTTTGCGGATGCACCCGCAAGAATACTTGGTCTCCAATAGAGAACTGACGATCAACCCTATGAGCATCTGCATATTTCTTTTGTCTGTCCTAGGCTACCACCAAATGCTCCCTAACGTGAACAACCTGTTGCTCCATCTCCTAAAGCATCTCTGGACCAAGAAGTACTCTTTCCTCAAGACGATCCCAACTCAACAAGGTCTAACAAGAACAACCATACAATGCCTGAAAAAGGAGGCATGCCAATAGAATTGAAGTATCCATTATTGTATGCAAACTCCACCAAATACAAGTAATCCTCCCAATGAGAATGTTGATCCATAACATATATATGAAGCATATCCTCAAGGACTTGATTAACCCTCTCGATCTACCCATCAGTCTCTAGATGATAAGCTGAACTAAAGTTCAACTAAGTCCCTAATGCATGCTACAAGGATGTCCAAAGAGCTAAAGTGAACACTAGATCTCTATCTGAGATAATTCTATGAGGAATCCCGTGCAACATGACTATATCCTCCATGAAAAATCTGACCACTGATGAAGCATTATATGAGGATCAAATAGGAGAGAAGTTTGCCACCTTAGTCAACCTGTCCATGGTGACCATGATGGTGTCATGCCAATGGGAAGACATTGGAAAACCGACAATAAAATCCAATGAAATGATGTCCCATTTCCATTCAAGAACAAGATGGGGCTGCAAAAGACCTACATGATGCTGATGTTCTGCCTTCACTCTTTGACACTCCAAACATCTCGACACAAAATTAGTAATATCCCTCTTCATTCCGGCCCAAAAATACAGCTGACGGAGGTCTGCATGCATCTTCTTGACACCTGGATGAGCTAAATAGGGTGCCTGATGTGCCTCTGACATGACCAGACTACGAAGACCCCCTGATGAAGTGACATAAATGTGATCCAAGTGCTGAAAAAGGCCATTTGACCCAAGGGAATAACCCACAAATCTACCATCCAAAGTTTTGCCTAACTCAACCTCAGACCTCACCTCCTGATACCAACTATCTCTAGGAAGCACTGTAAGGATCTGACTCATCAGGTCTACTCAAAGAGTCACTGCCAAAAGCTCGTGTCTCCACCGACTAAGAGCATCCACCACCATATTCTCCTTTCCCTGGATAAACTTCACCTCAAAATCATACTCAAACAAGAACTCCATCCACCATCTTTGCCTAACATTCAGATCTGGTTGCGTGAAAATATTCTGTAAACTACGGTGATCACTATGCTGATGCCCCAACAGAAAGTGCCTCCATCTCTTCAAAGCATGAACCACAGTGGCCAACTCTAGATCATGCGTAGGATAGTTCAACTTGTGATCCTTGAGTTTGTGAGACTCATAGGTGATCACGCGACTCATAGGACATTCGGGTCGCCATGAGTCTTCATGTATCTTCCCGCTTGGAAGGAGGTCATGCCGACAGTTTCACAAAGGTGGTGTCGGGGGGAATGATTTCAGTCGGGGAAATGTCTCTTTGATTACGTAAAGTATCGCCGAAGGTTTTTCCTTCAGCTTGATGTCTCACCGACACATGGGAGTCTCCCCGAAATGTTCCCAGCTCGCCAAAGGATTTTCATCTCGCTGAGAAGTCTTGTCGCCTGACGAGGTCTTGTTGACATGGAGTGGTGAGCATAGTGAAGGATTTGAGTCTGTCGTGATGTCTCAGCAACCAGACAGGGTCTCGCTGAAGGATTTTGGGTTCCCCAAGATGTCTCGCCGACAAGTGGTGGTCTCCCCAAAAGAAGGCCCGAGTTCGCTAGGAAGGGAAGGTTTTGGTATGAAGTCTTGGCGACCGTTGGTGGTCTCGTCGAAGAGGGATGCCTTCAGTGTGTGTGGGGGCTTTGTTGAGAGGTCTCACCAATAGGGTGAGGTCTCGCCGAAGTGAGGTGGCATCAGCAAAGGAAACGAGCTCGGCAAGGGGTCTCACCGATAGCGAAAGTCTCGCCGAAAGTTCTTACCTTCGGCCTGAGGTCTGGCTGAAAGCAGGTCTTGCCAACGAGGAGGTCCCTCTGGTATAAAATTTTGAGTTCGGGGAGAGGTCTCCCCGACCCAATAGTCTTGCCGACCATGGTGCACATAGAGGGTAAGCTCTCGCAGAAACATGATAGCTTCGGCAAGAAGTCTTGCCGACCCAATAGGGTCTTACCAAAATGAAGTAAGCTCGAGGAGAGGAAAGGAGCTCGCTAAGAGGTCTCATCGACCAAGCAAAGTCTCCCCGACTGAAATGAAGGAAGCTTGATGGAAGCTCTCACCAAAGAAGGATGGTTTCGGCATGATGTCTTGGCGAAAGAAGAAGGTCCTACTGAAGAATGAAGGGTCTCGGTATTGTGTTTTTCCTTCGGCATAAGGTCTCCCCAACTTGCCAGTGTCTCACCGAAGGAAATGTTTGAGCTCGAGGAGGTGGTTTGTTTTCGCTATGAGGTCTCATCGATAACGAAAGGTCCCGCTGAGAAAGTTTGACATTGACGTAACATCTGGCTATCAGAGTGATGTCCTGCCAATTGCTGGAGGTCTTGGCGAAATGAAGTGAGCTCGGGGAGAGAAAGGGAGCTCGCTATGAGGTCTTGTCAAGAGAATAGTGTCTCACCAATAGGGAGCTGGCTGCAGTGGAACTCATCGCCAAGAGGAGTTCAATAAGATGTCTTCCCAAAAGGATGGGGTCTTTCCGAGATGAAATGGGCTTGCCGAGGGATATTGCCTTCGGCATGAGCTCTCACCGACACATGAATGTCCTACCAATGGAGGAGCACAGCGATATAAGTCACAAAGATTGGTATGACCTCCTGCCGACTGAAGGAGCTCTTGTCGAATGCGAATGACTAAGTGATGGAAAGGGATATCGATATGACTCCTAAGGGCTCGTCATGAGATCTTCTCGAAAGAAAAAAGTCTTGCCAATGGTCTGGGTGATAGCCACTGTGGATGTCGTTATAAATTTTGAACTCGCTATGTGGTCTTGACGATCATCATGAACTATGTCGATAATAGTTGAATACATAATCGCATCGGGGAGACACGATTAGTGTCTCACCGACATGCAATTCTGTCTGAAGGATCTCTGACCATCTGGAAATCTACGTGGCTCGAGTTCGACCGATCAGAGGGAGCCAAAGACGAACCATTGTCCATTTGACTGATTGACCACCCTGGCAAAGAAGATCAACGAAACATAAATGATATGGATCTACTCTATGAATAGAGCAATGAATTAGTTCGATATACAGGTGGTGGCATATGTAAGAATCTAGGAGGAGACCGAAGACTCATTCCGGCGAAGGTAAAAAATGCAGAAGGATCTGGAGCAAGAGGAAAGTTGGCAGAAAGGAGAAAGCCTCAAGTCCATGACACCTGGGATCGCTGCTAGTAGAAGAGTCGATCTACATTTATGGTAACACTTAGGAGCATTCAAGGCAGCTCGACAAGGAGATTCGAAGAGGGACACTAGACCAAAAGTTAATGCGGGCGTTGCAAAAGATCAAGGGGGTCATTCCTGGAGCATTTCTTCACCGACATGGACAACAAGGACTCACTTGAGTGCGGCATTAATTTCGTTCGAAAAGATCTAGGGGAGATCTTTCGAAAGACTGATATTTTGTAAGCCCTAGGGCAGGGGCCGACACTCTTTGGTATATATGGCATTTTTTCCTTTTTTGTAAGGAAGTTCTTGGTTAGGAGATTGCTAAAAGAGGATTATTCAGCCTTTGTAACTCATTTTCATGAATACTATAGATCTGTAACACAGAGACTCCTTATTTTCTCAATAGAAAGTCATTTCCTTCACATATTTTCTTTGTTGTTTTAGTGACTGGTTATGAGTTGCATGATAAAATTCTGTGTGATCCTTTATTTTATCAGATTTGCTTCAATACTGGATGCAAATAAATTTATGTGATAAAGCAATTTTATGTTAGTGATCTCTTTCTATTGCATTTATATCTGTGAAAAAATATTTGTTTTCCTTGTGTTAAGCATTAGAACAGTCGAAACCTTACATAGACTAGTATTTATAAACATAAATCTTTGTATTGTGAGATTGTTTAGCTCTATTGAGATTCTCTGTGAGCTTTCTGTAGTATTGTCATATTTTTATCTTTGGTGTATCACCTGTTAGTGATAGGTTTTAAATTTAAGTATATCCTTCTTACTCTTTTCCTTACCATTCTTTAGTTTTCTCAAGATAACATAAAGGGGAACCAGCCCATAATCTGGAGGTTCACTTCATTCCCAGGTCACCCGCAACCTTGAAGTGTTCCCATGTGTCAATAGGTTGCTACAGTTGATAGCTTAGCAAGGGTGTAACTTTATTTGACAACAGTTTTTGGCACGCTCGGTGGGACAGAGAACTGTTTTCAGTCTCAAATCAAAATTATCATACTGTTGTTTGGTATGTGCAGCTGAAATTGCATTCTTTAAGAGATAGATTTTAGCATACTCGGCGACTCCGAGCTTAGATTTAGCAGTTCCAGTGCATTACTTCTCATGAGAAGAGTTCTTGCTGCTCATGAGAAGAGTACAGACGAGGAATAGCTCGCCTGTTTTTGAGTATTTGCAATTGTCCCCGCCTCGAAGAAGGGGCGGGGAAATCCAAAAGGTTTAAAAGATAGTCGTTTATTTCAGAAGATCCAAGTCGAATCCTCCTATGAGAAGCCATAATGCAGTTCCTGTTGTTATTACTAAGAATATCCCAGTGACAATGATTCTAGTAGTGAGAAATCAGCCATTTGTTGCTTTTAACCAAGGCAGCCCACTGAATCTGACTCAGCATGATGAAATTCCTATCACTACCTTAAAAAGTCTGCCATATTTTCATGGTGAGGATCATACAACCCCATCAGAGCATATAAAGGATGTTTCCAACCTGTGTGTTGTTCACCATGTGATTGAAGAAAATGTTGCACTCAGATTGCTGGCAACGTCATTTAAAGGAAAAGCCTTACAATGGTTCAGAGGCCTGCCTGTCAACTCCATAGCAACATGGGATGAATTAGGCAGTCAGTTGCACCATTTTTTTGAAGATAAATTAGACCACTTGTCATTAGTGGAGCAGCTGTCTACAATCAAGAGGGCTCCACATGAAGTCATGTCAGATTTCAATCACCGTTTCCAGAGGACGTGGGATAGAATTCTATATATGGTAAGGCCTACTGCTAATCATGTCTTTTTATACTATTTAAGAGCTTTAAATAGTGATATTTTTGTAATGATTCAATCGATGGGAGGTGATACACTTCCTGCAGCATATGGTGTAGCTGTTAGAGCTGAAAATAGCCTCATACAGGCTGGTAAGATTGCCCCAAGACCACCTATGCCAATATTACCCGCTTTTCATCCTCCAAACCCTATACAGTTACCTCCTTTGGTTGTTATTCCAAGTGCACCAGCATTTCCAACACCTAATACCCAGCCTAATAGTCAATCAAATGTATTTCCAGCTTAGTCTAATGAACCGCAAGAGATTAAAGGCCTTCTAACGACCTTTGGCAATGAGATGGTTAATCTAAGAAAATAGCAAAATCAAGGTTTTAAGCCGTATCAGCCCTCATTCCAATCTAATTACCAACAAAATCAGACCAATAGACCACCTTATCAGCCTTATAATCAAGGCCAAAAGTTTGCTCCTAACCCGAGGCCACATCAAGCTTATGACTCTGACACTGTAAGCACTTCCAAAGAGCTTGCACTTGTCCAAAACAACTTAGTTCAAGATTATGAATGGTGTTTCCCGTGTAGGCAACCCCATAATCAGAATACCTATGTCAATGGGTTGCTTAACCAAGCCTTGGTGGTTCATAATAGTTTAGTAATATAGTCTAGTGTGCCTGTAGCAACTGAAGTACAACAAGAAGAGCAATAGACACATGAGTCTACATTCCTAAACTGGCAAGGGGAAGAATTTTGCGGAGTGGTCCATGCTAATTCTTCAATTGTAGACAATACATGCAATAAGAAGAGGGAAATAGATGAGGGACATCAACCTAATACAGTTCAGACTCAATCAAAACAAGGGCTGAACCAGCATCAGAATGCTCCTGGCTCATCAAAAGTTGACCAAATCCGAATGCTACCAAGGGGCCAGCCTTTGGTAGGAAAGCAACAGTCTGATTCATCAGCCTAGGCACCTTCAGTTAAAGGTGATGTTATTCCTCCCAAAGGTCAAGTTAAACCTGCTACAACTTTCAATATATTGGAGCATATGAAGAAAATTAATATACCCATGTCAATATGGGATTCTCTGAGTATTCTGGGTTAAAAGGACCTGCTTCAATCTGCCTTATCAGGTTTAAGTGTCTCAGATGAGCCTCGTGTAGAAAAGGAGAAGGTTGTGTTGGCTAACACTACGGTTGGTAATAACAAACAACAAGCTGCTAAGGCCAAGCCGCCTCCTTTTTATTTGTCATTGATTATAGGAGATCATTTGGTTCACAATTGTATGATTGACTCAGGGGCTAGTAGTTCAGTTATGCCCAAACAAATTGTCGATAAGTTGGGAATTGAATATGAGCCACCAGAAAAGGGGGTAGTGCAATTGGATGGTACTGCTATGAACACAGTAGGGGTCATTAAAAATTTGAGCTTAACCCTACATGCATGTCCCAATTTTGTGATACCACAGGATATATACATTATTGAGTTGCCCCTGTACTTTGCCCTTTGTTTATCTAGGGATTTTATGGCCAAGATAGGTGGTTACCTATCCTCTGATTGGTCTCACATGCTGTTCAGAACTAGATATGGTACTAGAGCCACTATTAAATCAAAACCTATAGCCAAGGTTCATATTGAACCTTACAATCTGTCTCCTATCAATGCCAACTTGTTTACAAGTGTACAAGTGGAGCAACCTGTTGTTCAAGAGGAAGCGATTCAAATAGAAAGAACATTAGATATTCTTCCTAAAGAGTGGGCACCTCAAGCTCATGAGGTTGGCACAGGTGAGTAGTTGGAGGAGGTTGACATCGGTGTTTATATGATGCATGAGACTGATTCTTTTATGCCTAATATTGAGAAGAACAAGGAATAGAATAGTGAGTAGAATGAAAATGATCTGTGGGAGCTATATTTTGATGGCTCAAGGACTAGGGTAGGTGCTGGTGGTGGATGTATGCTGGTGTCACCAGAAGGTCAGAAGTACTATCTAGCTTCCAGGTTCTGCTTTAGCTATTCTAATAATTCTGCTGAATATGAAGCTCTAGTCTAGGGCTTGGAGTGGGCAAGACAGAGAGGTATCAGCTGTCTAAAGGTTTATGGTGACAACGAGTTGGTTGTCAATCGGGTGAGGAAGCTTAATGATGTTAAAAATGATATGCTCAGATCTTATAGGAATAGGGTATGGGACCTCTTAGAGGGATTTGAGGCATTTAATCTGATTTCCATTCCTAGAGCTCAGAATAAACATGCTGATAGATTAGTTGTTGTAGGAG
This sequence comes from Sequoia sempervirens, assembly GCA_007258455.2. Taxonomy (NCBI): domain Eukaryota; kingdom Viridiplantae; phylum Streptophyta; class Pinopsida; order Cupressales; family Cupressaceae; genus Sequoia; species Sequoia sempervirens. Next base: position 167,082,946 of record VDFB02075321.1, on the reverse strand, counting down.
TAGAACACGATATTCCAAAGGAGATTTGCAGTGATCAAACTAATTAGCATATCAAGATTGTAGTTAGGCCCGCTGTGCTTGATAATGATATACACTGGCAAGTCTTTGATAGTGACCAACATATTGTTAGTTTTTAAAGAGAAGAAGTTGAGTTCTCACATACCAATCAGGAAAAGCTACAGCACTAATACAGTGACCAAATTCTCTAGTTAAAAAACAACAAATTACCCAAAGGCCTGGTCACTTTAGAATCCATTTTTAATACTAATGATGAAGCTAGGAAACCTAAGGGGAGTATTCAGGTTCAGCAAGATCACTACGAAGAGGTTGAAGCTTTCAAAGAAAAACTTCTTAAGTTAGGCAAGGTATGCACATCTGAAGAGAAGCATGTATTTATTCAGCTTTGTCAAGAATTTAATGATATCTTTGCCTGGAAATATAGTGATTTAAAGGGATTTAATCCCCAGCTTGCTCAACATACCAATGAACTTGAGCCTAATGTCAAACCTGTTAGGAAAAATCAGAGGCCCTTGAATCCTAAGTTAGAACCGCTGATGAAAAGGGAGCTAGATAAGTTGATTGAAAGCAACATTATTTTCCCCATCAAGCATACCTCATGGGTTTCAAACCTAGTACCGGTAAGGAAGAAAAATGGTGAAATAAGACTTTGTGTAGATTTTCGTGACTTAAATAGGGCCTCCTTAAAAGACTGTCATCCTCTGCCCTCTATGGAGTAGATACTTTAGGTAGTTTCAGGGTCTAAAAGGTTTTCCTTATTAGATGGCTATTCTGGTTACAACCAGATATTGGTGAAAAAAGAGGATCAGTACAAGACAACCTTCACCACAAAATGGGGAACTGTGGCCTATCGGAAAATTCCCTTTGGTTTATCTAATGTTGGGGCAACCTTTCAAAAGGCGATGGATATGGCCTTTCAGGGATTAATGTACAAGATAGTCTTAGTCTATCTTGATGATATCACTATTTTTTCTAAGGAGGCTAAGGATCATCTGAGTCATTTGAGGTAGATTTTTGAAAAATGCAGGGAATTTGGGATATCACTTAACCCCAAAAAGTGTGTGTTTGTTGTTCACGAAGGAAGATTGCTTGGTTATGTGGTATCTAAACAGGGTATTACTATTGACCCTGAAAGAGTAAGTGCTATCTTAACTCTTCCTTTACCAACGCACAAGAAAAGTTTGCAGAGTTTTATTGGTAGGATTAACTTTGTTAGGAGGTTTATCCCTGACATTGCTGATTTATTAAGTCCTCTAACTCATATGCTGAGAAAGAATGTACCTTTCAACTAGACTAAGGATGGGACAAGAAGTTTTAAGCTTATAAAAGAGGCATTGAAAACCACACCTACACTTCTAAATCCTGACTTTTCTAAAGATTTCACTTTATATGCCTATGGAAATATTGATTCACTGTCAGCCATACTTGTACAGCGAAATGATGAAGGATCTGAACAGCCCATGGCGTTCTTCAGTTAGGGACTTAAAGATTACGAGCTCAAATATACTTTTGTAGAGAAACATGTTCTCGTTGTCATAAGAAGCTTAAAGAAGTTTAGGCACATGCTTTCCAATAACAAGATTATACTGATGGTTGCTCATCCAGGTGTGAAATAGTTTTTATTAAACAAAGATTTGAGTAATAGAAGAGCAGGTTGGGTCACTAAGGTGATGGAGTATGACCTTGAGATAAAGGTTACCAAACTAATAAGAGGGAGAGGTCTCTACAAACAACTTACTGAGGATGGCAACATCAGTGTAAAGGAGGAGGAAATTTTTGTTTTAGTACTCCAAGATGGACAACAAACTGCTATACCTGCTCCTACTGGTTGGATTACAAAAATGAAACATTTTTTATTCAATGGTGAGTGCCCTCCTAATATGACTAGATCTAGAAGAAGGTATTATCGACTGCAATCCATACCTTATGTTCTTTTAAATGGTTTGATGTTTAGAAGAGATTTTCATGGTGTCCTATTAAGATGTATTGGAGCCGATCAGGTTGATAGAGTATTATATGAATTCCATCAAGGGTCAGCTGGTAGACACTTTTCTTCGAGAGACACAACTCTTAAAATACTGAAAGGAGGCTATTATTGGCCTACCTTATTCAAAGACGCTCATGCATTGGTAAGAAGGTGCAAAGAGTGTGCTATTTTTGCTGGAAAAGAGAAGTCAGTAGCCCTCCTGCTGCAACCGATTCAAATTGATCAGCCCTTCATGAAATGGGGTTTGGATTTCATTGGGGTTATAAACCCACCATCAAGTGCAGGCCACAAATGGATACTCACAACCACTAATTATTTTTCAAAATGGACTGAAGCTGTGGCACTCAAAGAAGCTAATGAATCTGCTGTCCTGAATTTCTACGAAGAGCTTGTTACCAAATTTGGTATCCCAGATTCTATTGTGTCAGACAATGCCATTGCTTTTGTGAGTGTTAAAATTTTTGACTGGGCTGTCAAAAATGGTATATATCTGAGTACATCCTCTAATTACTATCCGCAGGGTAATGGACAGGTTGAGTCCACTAACAAGAATCTCCTGACGATCATTAAGAGAACTATGAAGGACAATCAAAGAGCCTAGCACACTAAGCTGAAATCAACCTTGTGGGCTGATAGGATTATGCCAAAGAGGTCTACAGGACTTTCTCCATACATGTTAGTGTATGGAAAGGAGGCAAGACTGCCCATTTCAGTTGAACTCCCAGCCCTCAATCTGGTAGATGAACTTGATATGATTGAGAAGGAGCCTATGACAGCAATGTTAGCTCAATTAATTAAGCTTGAAGAACTCAGAGCTGAAGTAGTGAAAAGGACTGAGCAATATCGGGCTCAAATAAAAAGGTCGTTTGATAAAAAGGCATCTCCCAGAGTGTTTCAAGAAGGTGACATAGTGCTAAAGTGGGATGAATTAAAAAGAAAGCCTAGAAAGCACTCCAAATTTGATGCACTTTGGACTGGGCCATATATCATTACTAAGGAAAAACAGCATAATGCTTTCCAACTATCTAGGTTGGATGGTATAGTGGAACCAATCCCAGTGAATGGGATTCACCTCAAACGTTGCTTCTGAGGTATGAACCTAAATCTGTACATAGCTGCTAAAATTCTAGATAATAGGTACAGTTTTCATCCCCTAAGTGTTGTTCCAACATGGTAAATAGTTTCACTTCATTTTTTTTTCCTGTTTTCATAAGTTTTCAGCAACCTGTTATGTTCTATGAGTCTCAAGTGAGTTACAGCCATGTGTAAGCTGCTTTAGATCTATTTCCAAGTTTTCCCCAACAACTCCATGCCCAATGGACAAGTTTTGGCTACTGGTTTTCATGTTTACCAGGCAAACATCTAGCTGAGGTCGCCATAAATGTTGCTCAATTTTCACCTACGGGCTCAATCAGGTAGGATATTATGTTTCGGATGTTCATAAGGGCCAAATGGGACATTTGCATCGAGGGTTAGGTCATGCATATGACGACATTTCACAGGGAAGTCTATTGGAAAGCCTCACCTCAGTAAGATTTGGCATAAAATCCATCAAAGAAGAAAGTCGGCAAGCCCCTCTTGTTGTCTTGTCAACTAGCAGTGTGTTCTACTTGGTTAAATACCCCATCTCCAGGACATTCAGGTCGCCATGAGTCTTCATGTATCTTCCCGCTTGGAAGAAGGTCATGCCGACAGTTTCACAAAGGTGGCGTCGAGGGGAATGATTTCGGTTGGGGAAATGTCTCTCCAATTATGTAAAGTATCGCCGAAGGTTTTTCCTTTGGCTTGATGTCTCACCGACACATGGGAGTCTCCCCAAAATGTTCCTAGCTCGCCAAAGGATTATCATCTCGCTGAGAAGTCTTGTCGCCTGATGAGGTCTTGCCGACATGGAGTGGTGAGTGCGGCAAAGGATTTGAGTTTTTCATGATGTCTCAGTGACCAGACAGGGTCTCGCCGATGGCGATGGAGTTCTCGCCGAAGGATTTTGGGTTCGCCAAGACGTCTCGCCGACAAGTGGTGGTCTCCGCGAAAGAAGGCCCGAGCTTGCCAGGAAGGGAAGGTTTTGGTATGAAGTCTTGGTGACCGTTGGTGGTCTCGCCGAAGCGGGATGCCTTCGGTGTGTGTGGGGGCTTCGCTGAGAGGTCTCACCGACAGGGTGAGGTCTCACCGAAGTGAGGTGGCATCGACAAAGGAAACGAGCTCGAAAAGGGGTCTCACCAATAGCGAAAGTCTTGCCGAAAGTTCTTACCTTTGGCCTAAGGTCAGGCTGAAAGCAAAAGGTCCTGCCAACGAGGAGGTCCCTCTGGTATAAAATTTTGAGTTCGGAGAGAGGTCTCCCCGACCCGATAGTCTCGTCGACCGTGGTGCACATAGAGGGTAAGATCTTGCCGAAACATGATAGCTTCGGCAAGAAGTCTCACCGACCCGATAGGGTCTTACCGAAATGAAGTAAGCTCGGGGAGAGGAAAGGAGCGCGCTAAGAGGTCTCATCGACAAAGCAAATTCTCCCCGACTGAAACGAAGGAAGCTCGATGGAAGCTCTTTCGGAAGAAGGATGGTTTTGGCATGATGTCTTGGTGGAAGCAGAAGGTCCTGCCGAAGAATGAAGGGTCTCGGTATAGTGTTTTTCCTTCAGCGTAAGGTCTCCCCGACTTGCCAGCGTCTCATCAAAGGAAATGTTTGAGCTCAAGGAGGTGGTTTGTTTTCGCTATGAGGTCTCATTGATAATGAAAGGTCCCGCCAAGAAAGTTTGACATCGGTGTAACGTCTAGCCGCCGGAGTGATGTCCTGCCAATTACTGGAGGTCTCGGTGAAATGAAGTGAGCTCGGGGAGAGAAAGGGAGCTCGCTATGAGGTCCTGTCGAGAGAATAGTGTCTCACCGATAGGGAGTTGGCTATAGTGGGACTCATCGCTGAGAGGAGTTCGATAAGATGTCTTCCCGAAAGGATGGGGTCTTGCCGAGATGAAATGGGCTCACCAAGGGATATTGCCTTCGGCATGAGCTCTCACCGACACATGAATGTCCTACCGATGGAGGAGCACAGCGATATAACTCACAAAGATCGCTATGACCTCCTGTCGACTGAAGTAGCTCTTGCCGAATGCGGATGACTAAGTGATGGAAAGGGATATCGGTATGACTCCTAAGGGCTCGTTATGAGGTCTTCTTGAAAGCGAAAAGTCTTGTTGATGGTCTGGGTGACAGCCACTGTGGATGTCGTTATAACTTTTGAACTCGCTATGTGGTCTTGCCGATAACAGCTGAAGACATAATCGCATCGGGGAGACACGATTAGTGTCTCACCGACATACGATTCTGTCTGAAGGATCTCTGACCTTCTGGAAATCTACGTGGCTTGAGTTCGACCGATCGGAGGGAGCCAAAGATGAACCATTGTCCATTTGACTGATTGACCACCCCGATAAAGAAGATCAATGGAATAGAAACGATATGGATCTGCTCTATGAATAGAGCAATGAATTAGTTCGATATACAGGTGGTGGCGTCTGTAAGAATCTAGGAGGAGACCGAAGACTCATTCCGGTGAAGGTCAAAAATGCAGAAGGATCTGGAGCAAGAGGAAAGCTAGCAGAAAGGAGAAAGCCTCAAGTCCGTGACACCTGGGATCACTGCTGGCAGAAGAGTCGATCTGCATTTATGGTAACACTCAAGAGCATTCAAGGAAGCTCGGCAAGGAGATTCGAAGAGGGACACAAGACCAGAAGTTAATGCGGGCGTTGAAAAAGATCAAGGGGGTCATTCCTGGAGCATTTCTTCATCGACAAGGATAGCAAGGACTCACTTGAGTGTAACATTAATTTCGTTCGAAAAGATCTAAGGGAGATCTTTCGAAAGACTGATATTTTGTAAGCCCTAGGGCAGGGGCCGACACTCTTTGGTATATATGGCATTTTTTCCTGTTTTGTAAGGAAGGTCTTGGTTAGGAGATTGCTAAAAGAGCATTATTCAGCCTTTGTAACTCATTTTCATGAATACTATAGATCTGTAACACAGAGACTCCTTATTTTCTCAATAGAAAGTCATTTCCTTCATAGATTTTCTTTGTTGTTTTAGTGATTGGTTATGAGTTGCATGATAAAATTTTGTGTGATCCTTTATTTTATCAGATTCCTTCAGTACTAGATGCAAAGAACTTTATGTCATAAAGGAGGTTTATGTTAGTGATCTCTTTCTATTGTGTTTATATCTGTGAAAACATCTTTGTTTTCCTTGTGTGAAGCATTAGAACAGTCAAAACCTTACATAGACTAGTCTTTATAAACATATATCTCTGTATTGTGAGATTGTTTAGCTCTATTGAGATTTTCTGTGAGCTTTCTGTAGTATTGTCATATTTTTATCTTTGGTGTATCACCTGTTAGTGATAGGTTTTAAATTCAAGTATATCCTTCTTACTCTTTTCCTTACCATTCTTTAGTTTTCTCAAGATAGCATAAAGGGGAACTAGCCCATAATTTGGAGGTTCACTTCATTCCTAGGTCACCCACAACCTCGAAGTGGTCCCATGTGTCAATAGGTCGCTACAACTAATAGCTTAGCAAGGGTGCAACTTTATTTGACAACAGTCATCTGATATGGTGCTCGGGAAATAGGCTCTACTCCAGGAACAAAGTCTATCTTAAAATTGATGTCACGCTTAGGTGGCATCCCTGGAATCTCACTAGGAAAGACATCTACATACTGCCTAAGGATAGGATGACTGTTGAGGGACACCTCTCAGCTATCCCCTAACTCCAAATCATCAACTATCACGGCAAACAACTGGAAACCCTGACACATACACTTCTTCAACTGCATAGCAAAGATCATACGCAAGGAAATAGGCCTCTGAATGCCAACTACCTCTACCTCCTTGCCTGGATCATCTACACACTGCACTGACTTACACTGAAAATCTATCACTGCTCGATGAGCATCTAACCAATCCATGCCCAACACAATATCATAAGATCCAAGGGGTATAATACGAAGGTCTACTGTGGTACAGAGAGAACCAATCCTCAATCCACAACCATAAACAAGGGACTCAACCACTACTTTAGCTCCAGAGGCCAATTCGACCTACCGCCTATCATCCTGCTTTACTGCCACCAGTCCACGTCGTACCACTATGGAAGGGGAAATAAAATAATTTGAAGCACTAGAGTTAAAGAGGATATAAACACCAATACCCTGCAACACACCTGGAGTCTCCACAACTGTGCACTGATGCTCGGCTTGGCAGTTGGCAACCGCTACAAACACTCTATGAGACCTACCTACATCGCCTATTGTCAGCTTTGAAGCTGTCGACCTCTGATTAGCTCCTAATGTGCCCTTCTGAGGACACTGTCTAGCTATATGGCCTTGTTGGCCGCAAGAAAAACATATTATCCCTCTGCCAAAACCCCTGCTACCTGAGGGTGCACTAGACTATTGAAAACTGCCTCTGCTAATTGCAGACTGTGTGCTCTAAGTTGGCTGATCAAAATGATAACGCTTGTTTCGCTGCCAACTTTGATCCCTCCTAGATTGAAACCTACTACCATGCTGAGATTGCAAATTCTTAGGTTTTGACTGAGAGTGTTGCTATTGTTGTCCACCCTTAGTGGTTGCCTGATGGCTCCTAGAGGAACCTGCTACCTGAGTTTGGCCACCTCGAGCACTGGAACCTACTGGAGGTGCACTACCAATTTGCACACCTTTATGACCACTTAGTTCCATGGCCAAATTCAACTCTACTATCCAAGCCTTCTCTACAGCCACCTCCATGGTTTTCAGCTCAAATACACGAACTCCCCCACTGATACGGGCATTCAATCCCCTGATAAAATGTTGCACCAACATAGCCTCATCATCACCTATTCCTACATACTGCTTAAGCTCATAAAATCTATGCTCATACTGCTCAACTGACATCTCCATCTACCTCAACTCATGAAAATAATCTGCACGACGCTTCCTGCAATGATCAGACAAGAAACAAGCTTTGAATCTCTCTAGAAACATCTCCCAAGAGACTGAACCTATATACAAATATAGTTTCTGCTCCTCCAACCACCACCATGTAGAAGTAAAACCTATAAGGTGCATGATGGTACACCTCGCCTTGGTGTTACTACCATATAGATGCATGGAAAAATACCTGTTCAGATCAATCAACCATGTTTCCACCTCCAAACCACCACTAGAACCATCAAAAGTAGGAGGAGGTTCCCTCAAAAGATCCCTCATATGACCGGCTAAAATAGCCTCCTACTCTACTGTAACCTCTCTCCTCCTGGGAGACCTCTCTCTCTCCCTAACCACCAGCTGATCACCCTCCTATCTAGGACCTAGGTGGGCAAGGATCTCATCAAGTAAATGACGCAACTGAGCGCCCTCCAATTCTAGCTGACCTGGATTCAGACCCTCGCTTCCCTGTCCAATCTAAGAATTTTGTCGTTCCTCATGATCACTCTCATGGGAACCCTGAGATGGGTTGCTCTGGTGGTTGACCCCACAAATACCACCATGACCTCTACCATGTCCCCGACCTCGACCTTGACCTCTAGGCATTTTCCTACACAAACACCACCAAGGAAAAGTTTCAGGGTGTTAGGTGAGGACAAAAAAGGGAAACATAATCTTCAGAATCTATGCAACTAAGACAACAACAACTGTCAGTATAATAGAGATGAAACTGAGGGGCACTACACAACCATGTTTATTTTCCAAGGGTTGCATACCCAAGTTGTAAATATATAAATATTTTTTTCTTCATTATAAGGGTTGGTCATTCTGATTTTCATAGAATGAAATTATAGAGAGTTTTCTATGGTGTCGATATATTAGTGCAATTACCATATAAGTTCATTCTAGAATTTGCAGAGAGGCTGCTATTCAACAATTTTTTTTGTAATCATGTCTCCTTCACCAATTTTTAGAATTTTAGAAGACTTTTTGAGTATAGATGTGCGAAAAGCCCTCTTTCTTGTAAAGTTTTATTTCACCACATTCACTAGTGTGATTGTAGCATTAAAGTTTAATGCATTAAAATTTATTATTTTAATGGTCTCTTTCTTGCTATAAATGAACAATATTTTTTTTAGAAAGATTATTAAGTAGATGTGGTTGTTGCATGTCATACCTCTATTGTTATTTCTTATTTTTTATTTGTGATGGTTGAATGTGACTTTGTGACCCAATAAGGCACCAATCTTGAAGATATTGACCCTCCACACACACTAAAAGCCAATAAAATCATTTACCTATAATTGTAGGAAGTATAATAGGATTTACATATGTTATTTATGGTTTAATACTACAAACTAGGGTATAATATTTAGCAACCTTAAACAATCACACTTTTAGATAATCACGTCTAGTATGTTTATACCTTGCTAATGTGTAGGAAATATTAAGTAAATTCATCCTAGTGATTGTATTACTACTGCTATCTATAGGTGTATGTGTAAGGCATTATATCAACTATACTTGAGGTCTTATACAACTAGTTAATCTTGAATTAGTGATAACTATAGAGGTCGAGTGTGCATCTAGGTATAGGTGACAATTATTACAGTTATGTTATTTTATAACCAACTTAAAAAATTGTTAAGGACACTTCTGGGAATACCCTCCTAAGTGTAAGCTAAGATTGAAGTACAAGAGAGACTACACACTCTCATCAGTTGGTCTTTAATCATCCCCAATCTATTGATGAACCCCTATTTTACCTTCCTAATGACAAAATCCTAGCCTTGAAGGTAAGAAGAATTTCTAGAATTGTGGACCTACAATTTTGGGACCTAATAGGTATGACCCTCTTTGGCTAAATTCACCTATAAATAAATTAACATGGTTGAAAAATATGAAATGTAGGATTTTGTTTCTAGTTTTAAAATATGTAATTTATTCTAATACACGTATAATATACAAATTGGTTTTGTATAGGATGTACAAAAATCATTTTTAAGAAAAATATGTTGAAGGTCAAAACACACACATGTACGGCTAACAAATTAAGTAGTAAATAAAACTATATTTTAATTTTTTTGTGGAAAGATGCATATTATGCTGAATTTTGGTCAACATGTGTTTTTGTAAGTTTTTAATAATATTATTTTAATAATTCTTTTTATTGGAATCAAAGTGTTTTTGAAAATCCCTTGTGTACCACCAACATGGTTTGACATAAAATAATTGTAGCATGATATTTTATTGTGTATGGAATGTCTAGATTGGTCATACATGATTTTTTCAAAAAAATCCCAAAAAAAAAAGTTATTAAAAAATAGTACATATATGCTATTTCAGGTTATAAGGTTTTTGGTTTAAATATTAATTAATAAATAGAAAAATATGTTCAACATTAGAAAAAGTTACAAATTTGAAAACTAGACATTACCATCTATAATGAGTTTTATTTTCATCTATTTAAAAAACCATTGACCAATTTACCAAAGTTAATTTTTATGCTTGTTGTTATGATGACATTTGTAGGTTTAAGGCTTAGGGTTGGGGTTCCAAGTTTATTTTGAGCATTAAACCAAATAAAATTCACAAGTGATAAAATTTAAATATCACAAAACATGTATTCACTATAAAATGTGTACGCATTTTAAAAGATAATGGGTAGACATTATGAGAAGACACATGTACCCATTCTAAAATGATAATTCCATTAAAAATGGACTCAACTTCTTACACTTAGTTCCCAAGCAACCATTACATTGTTTCTTGTCATACTTATAAATTTCAACCATCTTATCTTTTTCTAGTAACATTAAATTTAAGGTCTACAAGCGGCATGATAACCAACAAAGAAAGAAGAACAAATTATGTAAGAATAAAGTTCTAGAACCCAAACCTCATTGTCACAATGTACAAGTCAATACCATAGAAGGATAGTCACAACCACATACACGTGTTTGCAATGACATGTTTTCTAGTTTATGTATACGCATTTGTTTTATGTTGGGTCACTACTATGTTATATAGGCTACCACCATACTATACATGTCTCTACCACTTTGTACTAACCATCACCCCTATCATATTGTGTAGTCTAGATCCATTCTCATAACATTTGTGCATTAGTTTTCCATATTTCTACTAGTGTCCTTCAACTCCAACCAACAAATCAGTGACACATCGTCTATCCTCTTTTCATTTTAGTATTTTACTTGTTTCTTTCCATACAATGTGTTACCTTAACTTTCTTTCAAGTTCTCATCTTATTGTATTATCATATTAGCAATTTACTCTTAGTTACTTTATGCTTTATGCTTCTCATTTTCCTAAATAAAGTAAATAAGATTTCTTATTTGGCAATATATTAATTAAAGGTTAATAAATATAGAAAACAATGTTAAAATGTCTTTGTAATAACCATACATTCATCATCATGTCTTATCAAGATCCTATCACAATCTAATTCTAGAAGAATTCTAGCAACCTCTAACAACATTTATCATCAAAATCTCACACCTCACAAACCAACTTTCCAAGCACTTCATGCATAGATAGAAGATAAATAAGAAACCGCCAACTTGTCCTTTTTGTTTGTCTCTATCTGTAGACATTTGCAATAATGAAGTTACATACAACATTTCCAAGAAGAAATTAATTTAAGTGTGGTGCCCACCTTAAGTGGACCATAACTCACAAAATTAAACGTTCTATGCAAAATATACATCTTTCCAACATGAATGATGTGGAGATCCACAATCACCCATTTTAATATTTTTACATGTGAATAATCAAGATAGACAACTAATTTCTAGAAACATTAAGTTTAAAAAAAAAAAATTAAACGAAATAGACTAATATACCCCATATAACCTAATCTATAAACTAAATTACAATATAAAACTTAATCTCAAATTAGAAAAAAATTATAATTAAAAAGAAAATTGTATGATAAAAATAGGTAAATTCATTAATGTGTGAAATACATCAAATTGAATCCAATATTATGTACTTGAAAAGTAATGTGATGTCAAAAGTATAAAAGTAGCAAATTCATTTTTGTCCCTTGCAATAATAAAGTTTGTCCCTTCCGCCTTTTACGCACTAGTAAGTGTTAACTTTATTGTTATTATTCAGTGTATATACTTTTTGTCTGTACAATAATTGTCCCGATAAGTGCGGGGGGATTTGGAAGGCGTACGCCAAACTTGAATAGCAAACCCTCCCGAAAAAAACAAAACAGTTTCATTAAACATTTTAATTGAGTTTTAAAATTTTAATTATTGGTCGTATTTTTCAATTATTCAACCCTCTAATCTACATCTAAGGATTATATTTCAAATTGTATTATTATTATCTTATAAAATCAAACATAAATATCATTTTCATAATAATTTTAAATACATATTCAAGTCGGCCTCCAAAACAATAGTTACTTTTGTAAAATAAAATGTGGAGATTTATTCTATATATTATAAATATGGGTTTCAAGAAAAATTAATTAGTGTATATTGTCTTTTTAATTGTCTAGTATGGTAACATAAATCTATAAAGTAAGGGTTTATTTTTTGTTAAACTATTTATTAGTAATAATAATGGAAAGTCATAAATGAGTATTGATTTATTTTTATATTAGGGATAAAAGTGGGTTTTTGAAAGGGTTCAAATCCTTTTATAAATGGGATAAAAAAGCAAAGCAAGTCCCAAACATAAAACATGTGAGAAATATGGTTCCATGAGAAATGAAATACTACTACACTAACCACTAGCAAAACTAAAATTCAACAATATAACTACAATACAATGATAAAAAAGAGAATTAACTAAAAGGCATAAATTTTAAGCATTTGATCATATTCTATTCCTCCCCAAGGAAGCCCAAGGGTTCCTCCATGACCTCATCATCCACATTGGTCGCCTCTTTTTCATTTTGATTATTTTTGGAGTGGCTTCTTTTACTTGGACCCTTACCAACCACCTACTTTTTTTCTTCTCTTGAGCATACAACATGATAACAGAGTTCTACTTTTAGGTTTTATTAATAGTTATGAGAAGTGAAAGGTAAGTGTTGGCTCTATTAGGGTTTAATGCAATATGTATTTTTTTTTTGTCTTCTTAATATTGTAAATCCTCAATTTTTTAAGATTGAGAATATTTTGTATACCAATTATAAATTTATAGTGTTAAATAATAGTTGTTATCATCAATGCAATAAGATTTCCACAATCCATATGAAATTAGTTTTTTTGCTTCTGGATTCAATTGTGTTCCAATTTTTTCATCAACGTTTCGGATCACACTCTGTGATCCATCATTAGGATAGAGAGTTGAAAAGGATGAGAAAATGTTAGTTGCAAACTAGCTAGAGAAGAAGATAAAAATAGACAAAAAAGGGGGAGAGAGGGGAGAGCACAACCCACAAGGGAACGGATAAAAAATTAAATAAAAATAAAAGAATAAAAGAGAGAAATGAAAGACATCTAAAAACACTAACCAACCAAGACAAAACAACCCCAATGAAAATTCAAAAATAAAGAGGAATGAACAAAAGATAAAGGAAAAAATATATAAAATTAATAAAAACACAAGAAGGAGCAAACCACAATGGAAATGAAGAAGGCAAGAATTCAAAATTGCAAATTAAAATACACAAGTAACTAACTAAATAAGCAAAAAAGAAAAATGCCAACTTCAATATAAAAATGCATGCATATGTTAAAGGATGAGAATAAAGAAATCAAGACAAATTAATCATCTAAATGAGCAATATATATATATATAAGACCAAAAATGCTAAAACAAACACATAAATTTAAATAAGAATAGAAATAAATGAAAAATAATAAAATACTTAGAAAGAGAACAAAAAAATAAAGAATAAAAAACAAAGTCCGAAGTAAAAATTTTTAGAAAAGAAATAAATGAAAAAATATAGAATACAAAGAAACAAATATAAGAGAATAAAGAATAAAAACATTGCCCAAAGTAATTTTTTTTAGGTTATATTCACCAAATGTCCTACCGTGCAGTTGAATGAGGTAAGATTATCATATTTCTATCTTCAAATTTTATCTCACATGTCATTAGTTATTCTTTCGATATCTCTAAATGGGTCATCTTGACACTTTGATTTTAAATGTCATTTCCATAATATGTTGTACCTATAAAAACCTTTAAATATTATTTAGTCAATCAATAATGGTGACTAGGACACTAATACTCTAATTGAATATTATTTTAATTATTGTTCTATTTTTGATGTATGATTATGTGATAATGAGATTTGATTAGTTTTTAGTTATTATGATTTTTTTTGAATAAAAAGAGGGGTAAAAAATTATTCAAATCAAGAGTCAAACAATACAACCACATAATCAAAACCAAAACAAAAGGGACTCACTAATCCCTCCCATCAAACAAGAACCAAAGAGCACCAAGACCAACCAAAGGGGGCCCAACTAACCCACTTGATGACTTTCAATATCCTCTTTAATCAACATCTTCAAATTTTGGACACAATCCCTATGAAGATGCTCCTAATCAACCTTCCAATTGCCCCTATACTTAGAAGCCCATTTTGACAAACAATCCACAACATTGTTCCTGATGCAGAGCAGGGAGGCAAACCTTCCACAAACCCAATTAGATCAATTTCAAACAATTCTTCAAATAAAAAAACCCTACCTAGGGTAATTTCTCACTCAACTTTTTGGTTTCCCTTGTAGGTCTACAAACCTAGTTTATTGAACATATCCTACAAAATACTTCACAAACCCACAAACCATTTTTCATTCCAAACGCCCATTATTACATTCTTCAACATACTTCAAAATTTCATCAGGTTCTTTTGGAACATATTCCTCAAACTGATGTTGCTACATTGCCCTCCTAGGCCATTTACACCACTTTTACAAAGCATCTACCTACAAAACACCTTATCAATCACAAAAATTTGTTCTCAGACCTTAACTAGACCCCAAATACCTTGAATCAACAACTTTTAGTCACTGAAACCTTCACTAATGCACCAAAGCACTAAACCCTTGTTTTAGGCCTTCCTATGCTTAAAACATGGAGGGTTTAATGAAACTACAACCCCCAAACCTTAACTCTGCAAACCGAGGCTTCAAACACATCCCATACTCCCTACAAAAGCTTATTCCACCTTTACTTGACCAATTCCAAAGGAATTTATATAAACCCTAGCCTCTAGCCATTCAAATTAAGCCAAAATCCATGAAAATACCTCTAGGGCAGCATCAAAGGCTTCTCAAACACTATTCCTTGCTCTCAAAAACTCCATTAACATCTACAACTAACCTAAGGCATCCATTCCACAAAGTCTTAAACTAATCTACAGGTGGAATGGGTGATTAATCAATTTTATACACCTTCAAACCCTTAAAACAAGGTTCTTAACCTGTTAACAGAAATTGCTTGTAGAATCCTTAAATCTCAATGGAATTGAATAAAAGAAAAACCAATCTCTTGTTACTTCATATATCTATAAAATACAATGAAAATTGGATAAAAAACAGATGGTATGGGGCTGTACAATGGCCTGCAACAACACTTTACCATTATTTTTTGGGAAAACGGAGTTTATTTTATGGTTTTCAACTTCAATACAAACTACAAAACAAAAATTCAACCCACACCCTATATTTAAGCCTCAAACAACAAAAAAAAATAACAAATTGACCTCAACCAACTTTTGAGCTTCATGACCATTGGTTTTCCAAGTTTGCATTTTTGCAACTCTTACAATATTGCATATGACAACTTTAATCAACATTGCAAAATATAACAATATGAACTCAAATGACTCCAATTACAACTCACATGGTCTATTATGACCTTATTTGCATAATAAAAGACTCAAACTACCCTAAACCTATAAATTGAGGTGGATTCCATCTTCCATCTCTCTAGATTTTCCTATTGGACAACCATCTCCCCCTTAAACTAGCCTCTCTTGGGACAATTCTAACTAAACCTAGATTTTACACAAACATCTCCTCCCCAACCTCTAAGGGGATACCCACCTCAAACTTAGTAGAGATAGTCTCTTAAAGCATACCAAGAATCCTTTACAACATCTGAAGAGTAGCCAACCTCTTGTTTTGAAAAGTCCTATGATTCCTTTCCAACCAAATTTGTCAATGAATGCATGGAGACCCAATGGCCCAAGCCACCTAGAGAAAACATGTCTTATTAGGAAACCTCCTCATAGTCCTCCAAAATTCCATCAAAGATAGAGCATGAACATAGGGTTTCCTCCAAACACCCCACCAAAGATGCAAAATATCCCTAGAGAAAGCACATTGGAAGAACAAGTGTGAAGAGGATTCCTCATTGTTGCCACATAGAACACAAATAGAAGGCCCCTAAAATACTCTCTTCCAAAGATTATCCCAAGTGAGGAACCTATTATGGGCAACTAACCATAGGAAAAAAAATCATTTAGGCCACACAAATTTGTTCCAAACATAATTCCACCAAGGGACTTCATCTCCTCTATATGGAAGTCTAATCAGCTCTTGATAGCCAGCTGCTACCAAGAAAATACCTTTAGGATCTAGGCCCGAAGACAGGACATCATTCCTCAGTAAAGAACTACAGATTCTTCCCGCTAAAATATTTGACAACTCTTTGCCATCCTCCATAGATCCCTCTAAGGGCCATAGTTGGCTCTCTTTCCACCTATCACCTCAACCTACCCCATTCTCTTAACAATTCTTTGAACTACATATTATTCAGGGCCATAGTTGGCTCTCTTTCCCATTCCTCAGTAAAGAACTATAGATTATTTTTGCTAAAATATTTGACAACTCTTTGCCATCCTCCATAGATCCCTCTAAGGGCCATAGTTGGCTCTCTTTCCACCTAGCCACCTCAAACTGACCCATTCTCTTAACAATTTTGAAGTCACACGCTTTAGACCAACTAGCCTCCTAGAAGTAAAAATATAGATGTTGAAGATGAGGATGACTAATCATAATTGGGGGTGGCCTTCCCAAGAATCAAGCCAGAAGAGGGCATCAAAGATCCTGTTGCAAATCTAGAATAATGTTTGTTTGATTAAGTTGGATCCTCTCTTAAGAGTATCCCATATCAAAGACCCCTTACTTGTCAAGGAGAACTGAGGCACATTTTATCTTGCTGCCCCCCTCAAATATTTAGAAGAAATAATCCTAGCCCAAACTTGGTCCTAATTTTCACACCATCTCCAGTAAAGTTTGGTAGCCAAAGTTTGATTAGTAGTGCCAGTCGATCTCAACCCTAGGTCACCCATTTGAATTGGCCTACAAATCAATTTCCACTTTACAAGAATCCACCTCTGAGAATCCAAATTACCAACCCATAAGAACTATCTAGAAAGAGCACCCAGATCCTTAATAAAACTAATAGGGGAAACCTGCATCATGCACTTGCAAATAGGAAGTGTCTACACCACAAGCTTCAATAACATTATCCTCCCAGTAAAGGATAACCACCTACAAGTCCAGTGGTTGATGTAACCATGAAACTTATCCAATACAATCTTCTAGATACCTCTTAATAGTGGGCCAACAAAAAGAGGAACCCCCAAGTACCTAAAAGGAAGTGGCCCAATATGAAATTTAAGAATTTGTGCAATACGAGATTGAATAAGATGAGGAGTATTGAATAAGAAAATAGAGGACTTCTCTTTGTTAATTCTATGGATAGAAGCACAAAGATAAATATTCAAATATCGTCAGAAGTTACTCACTTCTCTAATCATAGGAACTCTCAAGAGTGCAGTATCATTCACAAACTGAAGATGAGATTGAGGAGGTAATCTATCACCCTAGTGCCACCCTTGAATAAGCCCTTGTGATCAATGAGCTTTCAGGAATCTATCCAAGCCTTCAACCATAATGATAAATAAGTATGGAGATAAGGGATCACCTTACTAAAGGCCTTGAAAGGTTCCAAACAGAGTTGTGGGAACTTCGTTAATCAACATCGAATAAGAAGTCGACATGACACAACTCATCACCCACCTTATCCAACCCTCTTCAAACCAAAAATTATTGAGAACTTTATGAAGAAAATACCATTTCGCTCAGTCATAAGCTTTTTCCATGTCTATATTGATGAGCATGGCCTTCTCCTTGGATACCCCCATGGAATGAATTGCCTCAACAAAAACAAACACTCCATCTTGAATGTGCCGCCTATCACCAAACCCCCTACTCTTTTGAGATAATTTTGTTCAACCAAGGTTTTAATCTCTTTGTGATTAACTTAGAGACAATCTTATAGATCACATTATAGAGAGAAATTGAGCTAAAATGGTCTAAAGAGTTATCCCCTTCCCTCTTAGGAATTAGAACCAAAAAGGTAGAATTCAAAGCTTTTAGCATCTGCTCACCATTTTGTGACTCCTACGCTACCTCCAACAAATCAAATTTAATAATATCCTATAAATCCTTAAAAAATTCTATTGGGAACCCATTAGGATCAAGGGCCTTACCTTTCTTCAACATGAATACTATTTTCGCAAGCTCCACTAGAAAAATTAGTTTATTGAGTCCTTCAATTGCCTTATTAGTGACAATGGTAGGCATACACTCCAAAATTCTATTCACATCCACCAACTCCTTAGAAGAATCCTCTAAGAATAAATAAGAATAGTATTGAACTACCTCCTGTGAGATATCTTGAAAAGAAGATAATTGTACTCCTCATGAAGAAATAATTGACGATATCAAATTCCCATGACCTCGAGCTTTGATAAAGTTATACAATAAAGTTGTATTCCTATCACTCTCTTGAAGCCATTCAATCCTTGATTTTTGTTTTAAAAAATACTCCTCTCATAGCTCCCATTCTGACAACCCCTTCACAACTTCCACTTCCTCTCTAAGGGAATCCTAAGTATGCCCATATTTCCTATTTTATCTGGAGATGGCTTCTAGATGATTTTGTACAACCAACTTCTCCTTAAAAAATATTTCCACAACATTGCATATTCCACTTTTTTAGCTGAAATTTCATAAATTGACACCTCTTGGAAAAGTTGCACATAGTCGTACCATACACATGAATACCTTTACCCCACCAATATTTTTATAGGGTCATGCAAACATAGATATTGCATCCACATAAGCTAGAATTTGAACAAGGGATTCTTAGCAACATCCCTCCCATACAAAAAAAAAAATTACAAGCCAATGATCTGAGCCCCTCCAGTCAAGAATCTCAAAAAATGTAATAACTAAAAACTATGAACCTATCCAATCTATCTAAGATAGAGTCCTCCCCACATCTCCTATTACTATAGGTAAATAGGCCATTGCTTGGCTTCACATCAATCAAATTAAGTGAAACAATATTGCCTCTAAATACTAGAGAAGAAGGCTCAAGTCTAGTCACCCCTCCCCTCTTCTCATCCAAGTTGAGAACAACATTAAAATCACCTACCACAATCCAAGGAAATAAAGGAGCAAGGGAATGAACATATCTAATATGAGCCTAAAGGAAGACCTTACCAACCAAATTGGTCGAGGCATAAATATTGGAGAAATAAAGAATTCTCCAAAATCAAAACTTGAGACAATCATGGACATGGAATGTCTATCTAAAACCATCAAAGGGGAGAGAGATTTTGTGGATACCAAAGAAAAAAAATACCACCCACACTACCTTGAGCTCCAACACACTGACATTGAACCCACCACTAGATTTTGGAAGCCACTTTGAGCATGCCTTCCACAAATAACTTAGACTCTTGAATGAACATAACATTAGGATAATGAATCTTGATCAATTCCCAAATAGCCTTTTGTCTAGGGATGTTGTTCAAACCCTTAACATTCTAGGAAAGTGCAATCATTTCAGAGAATCAGAGAAATATGAGTCAAGGGTCTTGACTGAGCCTGACTACACCAAGATCTCTCCCATTAATTTAATCTTTTCATGATCTTTTTTCCTCCCCAACTTGGAGGTCTTCTCCATCCCCCTTTTTGAAATTATTTTTCTGAAGAACCAACGTAGGTACAACCTTGTTACCTTTTCGAGGTTCCTAAATCCCCACCTTTGGTTGTGGACCCAATAGAACCAAAGTAAATCCTTGACTTGCCTCATTATTCATAGGAGGGGCCAACACATCAGGAGACATAGATAAACTTGATCAATATCCACCTATGATCAGGATCTCCCCTTCAATAAGTTGCTAAGACTGCCACCCTCTTGAGGACCCAATTGCTCCATTTCTAAAGGATTCATTTCAGACAAGGCCCCATCCAAATTTACCTCTTATTAGTTAAATTCTTCTAGGGATTCAAACCAATTAAAGGACATTATCCTACCTATCCTTCAAGGTTCTTTTTTGACCTCTTCCCTTATTGTGAGATTTCGTCAGGACAAAACCCTCTTTATCCATATCCCCATCTGACACAAGTGTTTTCCCTTTATCCTTCGTTGGAGTTGAGCGTGGAGGTACCTTGGTTGAAACTCCATTGGCAAACATTCCTGAAGAGTTAAGTTTAGGGAAATTCTTTTGTAAGTATCCATACTCATGGAAAATATGACACCAAAAAGGGACAACCTCATAATCAAGTTGTTGGATCCATAAGGTGGACCCAACTTGAATCTCCATCAAATTTGGTAACGAATTATTGAAGTCAATATCACCACAAATACGAGCAAGGGATATCACCTTCTTGTCCATAATTTGTTAGGAAGGCCTAACCGACTTTCCCAAAAAAGAGCAATCATGTGCAAAATATCATTTAGCTAGAATTCAATTGGGAGCTAGGGAAGCCTTGCCCAAATTGGGACTCTTGATGGAAGCTCCTCATTCAGATTAAAAATCGATATGTCAAGGCTTAATAAACAACCCTACTTGATTATAAAAGTATGAACCTCCTTTAAAATATTTGTTTCTATCTGTCAAGCAGGAAAACAACACCATAAAATAACCATCAACCACTTGTATCACTTCCATATCCCCTTTTGGGTTCCACATATGATGAGCCCAAGATTCTAGGAATGAGAGAGATACCACAATTCCCATAAACTTGCAGATCAAGGCATGGTTGCTTAATATAATTCACATATTCAACAAAGTTCGGTTGGATAACCAATACTAGGTGCGACAAAATCCTTACTAAACATCCATTCACTTTTGGAGCTCAGAATCCTCCTATCTACAATGATCCCATCCGATTAAAAGTATTGCTTAAGAAATTTATGGCTTTATCATGGTTAGATGAGGGAGGATCAACCCTTGACACCATTGTATACAAGGACATTTTATCAAACCTTCTTGAATTAGCCCTCGACAACATACACCGATGGTGCCCAACCAAAGAGAAAAGAAGAACAAATAAAAGGCGAGAAATGCCACTCCAAAACACCCACTATCTAACATGGGACTCCAAAAAAATTAGACCCATAGATCCAACAAGAAACCACCCCCATAGTTGAAGTCACACCTCCACACAAAGCTCACAAAAAATAGAGACACCCAATGCACCAACATAAAGAAAACCCACAACCCACACCCCCACAATAGCAAAAGAACCCCCCGCAGACCACCCCCACAACAAAAACCACCACCATGCCTTCAAAGATTAGAAAAAGAGAAGAAAAAGATTCCTCATAGGTTGCATTAAGGGCATACAAGCCCTATCGTAGCCCATGGAGGTCACTAGAACAACACTCCACCATCACCTAGCCTTCCTCCTGGAAAGTTCATTTAGTTATTATGCTATTATTTTTAGATGAAATAACTATTTATTTGTCCTATATTTTGTGAGGTACTTCATACTTGATTAAAGGAAAGGTATTCATGGATTAGTAGTGACAAGTTAAGAAATATGGAGTAGGATGATTCTCTCTTGTTAAATGAGGAAAGGAACATAGAGAAACATCCAATATAGCTCCCCATAATGTGGTTGGTATTAGAGTCATTAATAGGCCTATGGTGTTCCATTTTGGATCTTTGTGTTTTTTTCACAACTATGATGAGTATTCAAGGATATTAGTCTTGTGGCTATGGTTTTATGTATGATCTTTTCCTAAGAATGAGCATAAGGGGTTGCAAAAGGATGTGCAAATTCACTATAGATGTATATCTTGTAGTGATTCTTAGGGTCATAATAGTTTTTGGGTTGATAAATATAAAATTGCTTACTGAATCTAAGTATTTCTAACTAAAAATCAATTTTGGTCAAACATATGATCTAGTAAGATTCATTCTAGCTATGTTAGATACTTCCACAACTTTTTCAACTAAAATTGTTGGCTAAAAATATATGGAGCACCACTTTAAGTCCAATTTACCGAAAAACTAAAATTATTTGAAAAACTTGAAGTTTCAATAACTCCTAATGTAAATAACATTTAAAAAAAAATATAAAAATACCCTTTTCTAGATCCATAAGTGTAGTTTTCAATAATATATTTATTTTTATAGTTTAATTATTATTTATATTTTATTTTTTATTTTTTATTTTTACTAAAAGTAGGTTATCAACACAAAATATTAGGTTGATTATGCCAAAAAAATACCAAAACTTATTAAAAAAATAAAAAAATATGATGCACTAGATAAAGAATCTATTTCAAGATGGTATATTTTTTTCCATTTTAGATAAATATTTAATATGAAAATTACGTCGATGGAAACAACTATTTTTTGATTCACACACATTTTAATATTTATTTAAAATATATATTTATCAAAATGGAAAAAATAGCCATACTAAAGTTTCAGTTATAAATACACATAAAATTTGAAAGAAAAAAAATTACTATAAAAAGTTTGACATCCCATGCAACTTCATTTTTCAACATTTTACCAACAACTAAATTATAGTGTTAATTTATTAAAAACTTGTTTAATTTTTTTTAAAAAAAATAAATAAAATACAAACATAAAATATACTAAAAAATACATATTTTACTAGTTTACATCATTTTAAAATTCAAAACATATATGCCACTTTTCAGTGATTCAAGTTTAAAAGTTGGATTAGTGTTGGATGTTTCATTTATAAAGTGTGACACAACTTTGTGCTTTTACCTACCAATACTTAGCTAATGGCGGCTTTGAGTTATATATTGAGGATTCAAATATTTTGAACTTATTTAAGTCCCACTAGTTATGCCAAAACTTATTATCTCTTTCTAAATACTTGTTTTTAAGATGCTAATGCATCACACATGAATGAGAAATTTGGAAAGCCTTGCAAGTAGCAACAAGGGTATATAATTAGGGTGTTTCTTACATGGAAATATCCATGATTATAAATTTGAATCCTTATAAAATATATCCAATGGATAGGCGTAAAGGTATTTTTGTTTTAAGGTTGAAAAGAAATAAAAATTATATAATGAAATAAAATAGAACCAAGGATCAAATCATATATATTAACATGTTATATTTTATTGAGTAGACTTAATATCTTGTGATGTTATAATCAACAAAGAATATAATTCTCACAACCAATAACATTGAACAAATAAAAGTTATTATTCACTAGAAAATATCATCTAATTTCTACTAAGTTCATGAATTAGTACATAGATGAATACATACACATTTTAGAAACATGTATAAAGGTGGATAAAGGCTACCTTGTATAGCATAAAAGAGAAAAAAAATCATTTAGACATTAGCTCAAAATCTCAGCTAACAAAGTTTAACCTTGGAGAATAATTAATATATTTTCAAAATCTCAAGTGTTTAAAATTTTTCTCTTATAAAAGGTGTGTATGTCATTATTCATAGACTTCCACTACCTAGATTGTAATGGTTTTTCCTCTAAATCTAAATTTAAGATTTGAATGTTGACAAAGAGAATAGGGGAGACGACCCAGTAGTTGAGCACCCTAACTTCACACTTCTCAAAATCCTATATGGAAATTTCAAATCAATCCCAATTTTTTACAGTAGCTTAATTGGCAAGTCCCTTGCTTATAACCAAGGTTTTAGGGGCACATCATAAAAAATGATGCCGCATCAACATTCTTTTTGTCAAGGTGTCCAAAAAGGCCCCAAAAAAGGTGAGATCGATACTTGTGCATCTACATCATGTTTTATTGAGCACTGATGTGGCATCACATGATTTGTTACTATTTATATCTAATGAATATATTTCATTTAATTATGGGTAGTCATCATCAACACTAACAACTTTAAAGTCACAACTATTGGTTCAATACTGTTAAAAATATTGAACATTATATAAAGAAATGCTCTCACAATTATTAGAATGTGCTCAAATATTGGGTCCTTTCCCCTACATCCTTATAAATTTTGCACCTTAATTTTTTTCTTTGTCAATGGTTGGGATAGGACACATAACCTCTTGGTAGCTAGTATTTAGGCATTTCCACTTGGTAATACACTTCAATGGAACTTGGTAGGTTAAAGTTCCTATTTGAGCATTGTTCATTTGGTGACCGTGAATTCCTAGTCTTACTATCCCACAAAATTTGAATAATTGTATTCAATTGATTTTTTCCTTGGCTTCTCTAGCATTTTATGGTCCTTAGGATAATGTGGAGAAGCTACGCTAGGATGCATAGTAATGTGTTTATATGCTGTAATGGCGTATTCCAAATGGCTATTGGATGAGTTTATTTCTAGTAGATAAGATGGTTTGTAGAAAATTTGAGAAACTTTGTATTTTGCATCTGAGGCCCTAAGAGCATGCCACATGTCCTTGGTCGAGTCATGACTTAACCTAAGATTGAAAACACAAGTGGGGATTTATAATGCTCATATATTGCACCTTTTAATTTAGAACATAGATCGCACCACCACATGTTGCAACGTTGGGGTCTCCTAGGAATGTCTATTTTCTTTATATTTCTAGAAGTCTCATGATTTGTTAGATTTACTTTGACCTAAAGCATCAAATGGTGCACATTTGCTAGGACTTAGCCTCTACTAAAACGAAACCAAAAATCTAAATAGCAAAACTAAATTAAAAAATTACACTCATAGATGTTGCAAAGCATTCTTGTTAATTGAATGTTGAGGTGGGATGAATTCATTTTCTATAGTAAAGGATTCACTACTTGAAATAAATGAATGTTTTGAAAGAAATGAACAACTATTCTATGCTTTTAATATTTTCATCAAATTGAAATGTGAATTAACTAACATATTTAAATGATTTTAAATATAAATTAGGCAATTATTACTAATTTTGTTCTAATTTTCCTTGATTAGATTTATTGATTGCCTTAGACTTGTTAGCAAGGAATTTATCACTTGTTACCTCATATTATAAGCAAATGATTTTAACATAATTTGGATTGATTCTATTGAATTAAAACTAAATATATAATCTATTCAAAGTTATCTAATGCAACAACATAAATAAAATTTATCTATTTATTTCTAATCTACAATGTAGTGACAAAATAACACAAATTTAGGCATGGTTGGAGATATCTAATCTATTTATAATTCTAATCTAACCTTTTTAATAGAAAATTATTCCAATAAGTCAAAAAAAGGATTAAATTGGAACCTAACACTTAGAGATTAGTAGCCAAGATGCTTGGTGAAGGTGTGGGATATACTTCCTAAGGGGCTAAGAATTTGTACTCTTCACTCCTATCTAGCTTGGGGTTCTCTAGTTGATGTAAGAAGGATATAACGATAAAAAACTAAGCTAAGGGAAGTGGTAGAGCATTATGTCAAGTAAGGAATATTTGAATATTCAATCTAAAAAAAAATCCTTTAGTATTGTAGGGATTGTTGATGCTATAAAGAAAGTTAGGAATTTGGCCTAGATGCCTTGGATTTGACTCACTAACCTACACAAACAATCATAGGAGGGATAGTTTGAAGGATGATAATAAAGAACCAATGGTCATTTGAAATCCAATTGAGTGTGTTTAAATAGGCTATAAATATCAATTACAATCATGATTAGAGGGAAACTCAAGAGTTAACAAGTGGTACATAGAGTTAACACTCAACTAAGCTTGAACTCAAAAGCCAAAATTCAAAATTATCACATGTCAATATAGAATACTAAATTGTTTCCCATTTATCAATCGGGTTTCCCTTTTGCTGAGAAAAATCACCTATGAAACCCTTGAGATGCTTGGGTGACCTTGAGTATGCTTAGCAATCCCACCATTTGAAGGGTGAAAAAGTAGTTTTGAGAAAATATAATGATATATATGCACACAAAGTAAAATTTTGGGGAGGCAAAGACAAAGGAAAGGTAGGGTCTTAAAGGCTAAGTAGATGCTTCCATCAAGGTTAGAAAAATTGAGAGAAAATTTTATTCACACCCTGTGGGTTGCAAGTTGAATTGCTAGATCATGGTCAAACTATCATATATACCTATATATATTTTTGCACTTATAGGTATCCTGTGTATTTATTGCTTCATCATTCCTATATTATGAGATAAATTCTTGATAGAAAAAAAATCAACTTCACATTTACTTTAATATCAATCATATCC